>JANJGN010000043.1:950000-1442500 GCA_026770705.1 Isurus oxyrinchus | reverse complement strand
AGAGTGTGTGTGGGTGTGTGTGAGCGGGTGTGCGAGAGTGTGTGGGTGTGGATGGGTGTGTGTGTGGGTGTGTGAGAGTGTGTGTGGGTGTGTGTGAGCGGGTGTGCGAGTGTGTGTGGGTATGGATGGGTGTGTGTGTGTGAGAACCGGTGTGCGAGTGTGTGTGTGTGGGTCTGTGAGAGTGTGTGTGTGTGTGTGTGTGTGTGTGAGAGCCGGAGTGCCAGTGTGTGTGGGTGTGGATGGGTGTGTGTGTGAGAGAGCTGGTGTGCCAGTGTGTGTGGGAGTGGATGGGAATGTGGGTGTGTTAGAGTGTGTGTTATTGTGTGTGGGTGTGAATGTGGAGGTTGACATTGTGATCATTCTGCCCCGGGTTTTAAATGTAAATAAACTAACCAGAGTTGATCATAATGTGAGTTTGCTGTGAGTGATGAGTAAAGTGGATCAGACACACTGAGGGTTTGGGAAAACACACCACAACACACTTCACAAAGAATTCAACACACCTTCTGCGTATGGACAGTTGGTGAGAGACAGAAGTACAGTTTGCCTGTCTCTCTCCTGTCCGGAACAGTTCATTCTGAGGAAGCTACCAACTCAGACATGTGTACAAGATCTCCAACTTTGTAATACTGCTCCCAACTTCTCAATTCCTTCATACACCAGCCTACGTACTTGTGCTGTAACCAATCCCTTAGGCATGTTCGGTGTCCTGATGTTTATCCAGGAAGTGACCACAATGAGCAGGAAAACACAACTGCTTCTTTTACCGATTAACTGAAATCTGTGTCCCTCTCGTCCTCGCTCCTTCCCCCAACGAGACAGTTTCTCCCTATCTATCCACGATGCTGCTATCCCTTTCACAGAAACATAGAAACTCGGGGCAGGAGTAGGCCATTCGGCCCTTCGAGCCTGCTCCCCCATTCATTATGATCATAGCTGATCATCCAACTCAATAGCCTGCTCCCGCTTTCTCCCCATACCCTTTGATCCCTTTCACCCCAAGTGCTATATCTAACTCCTCATTGAAAACATATAATGTTTTGGTCTCAACTACTTTCTGTGGTAATGAATTCCACAGGCTCACCGCTCTCTGGGTGAAGAAATTTCTCCTCATCTCAGTCCTAAATGGTCTACCCCATATCCTCAGACTGTGACCCCTGGTTCTGGACCCCCCACCATCGGGAACATCCTTCCTACATCTACCCTGTCTAGTCCTGTTAGAATTTTATAGGTTTCTATGAGATCCTCCCCTCATTCTTCTGAACTCCAGTGAATATAATCCAATTCCACTCAATCTATCAACATCTGTCAGTCCCACCATCCCAGGAATCAGTCGGGTAAACCATCGTTGCACTCTCTCTATAGCAAGTACATCCTTCCTCAGATAAGGAAACCAAAACTGCACACAATATTCCAGGTGTGGTCTCACCAAGGCCCTGTACAATTGCAGCAAGACATCCCTGTTCCTGTACTCGAATCCTCTGGCTATGAAGGCCAACATACCATTTGCCTTCTTTACCGCCTGCTGCACCTGCATGCTTACCTTCAGCGACTGGTGTACAAGGACACCCAGGTCTCGTTGCACATTCTCCTTTCTCAATTTATAGCCATTCAGATAATAATCTGCCTTCCTGTTTTTGCTACCAACATGGATAACCTCACATTTATCCACATTATACTGCATCTGCCATGCATTTACCCACTCACTCAGCTTGTCCAAATCACACTGAAGCATCTCTGCATCCTCCTCACAGCTCACCCTCCCACCCAACTTTGTGTCATCTGCAAACCTGGAGATATTACATTTAATTCCCTCATCTAAATCATGAGTATACATTGTAAATAACTGGGGTCCCAGGACTGATCCCTGCGGTACCCCACTAGTCACTGCCTGCCATTCGGAAAAAGACACATTTATTCCTTTTCTTTGTTTCCTGTCTGCCAACCAGTTTTCTATCCATCTCAATACACTACCCCTAATCCCCCGTGCTTTAATTTTACACCCCAATCTCTTATGTGGGACTTTGTCGAAAGCCTTCTGAAAGTCCAAATAAACCACATCCACTGGCTCCCCCTCATCAATGCGACTCGTGACATCCTCCAAAAATTCCTGTAGATGCGTCAAGCATGATTTCCCTTTCATAAATCCACGCTGACTCTGTCCGATTTTGCCATGGTTTTAGACATGCTCAGCTATTAAATCTTTTATAATGGACTCTAGAATTTTCCCCACTACCAACGTCTGGCTGACTGGTCTATAATTCCCTGTTTTCTCTCTGCCTCCCTTTTTAAATAGTCGGGTTACATTAGCTACCCTCCAATCTGTAGGAACTGTTCCAGAGTCTATAGAATCTCGGAAGATGACCACCAATGATCCACTATTTCTAGGGCCACTTCCTTAAGTACTCTGGGATGTAGATTATCAGGCCCCAGGGATTTAACAGCCTCCAATCCCATCAATTTCCCCAACAACATTTCCCTACTAATACTGATTTCATTCAGTTCCTCCCTCTCACTAAACCCTTTGTTCCCCAACATTTCTGGGATGTTATTTGTGTCCTCCTTTGTGAAGACAGAACACATGTAGGTATTTAGTTGGACAGCCATTTCTTTGTTCCCCATTATAAATTCCCCTGTTTCTGTAAGGGACCTACATTTGTCTTCACCAATCTTTTTCTCTTCACATACCTATAGAACCTTTTATGTTCCCTGCAAGCTTACCCTCGGGCTCTATTTTCCCCTTCTTAATCAATCCCTTGGTCCTCCTTTGCTGAATTCTAAACTGCTTCCATTCCTCAGATCTGTTGTTTTTTTCTGGCCAATTTGCATGCCTCTTCCTTGCATCTAATACTCTCTCTAATTTCCCTCATAAGCCATGGTTTGGCTATCTTTCCTGTTTTACTTTTGCGCCAGACAGGAATAAACAATTGTTGCAGTACACCCATGTGCTCTTTGAATGTTTGCCATTGCCTATCCACCATCATTCCTTTAAGTAACATTTCCCAATCCATCATAGCCAACTCGTGCCTCATACCATCGTAGTTTCCTTTATTAGGTTTCAGGACCCAAGTCTCAGAATCCACTACGTCACTCTCCATCTTGATGAAGAATTCTATCATATTATGGTCGCTCATCCCCAAGGGGCCTCACACACCTAGACTGCCAATTATTCCTTTCTCATTTCACAGTACCCAGTCGAGGATGGCCTGTTCTCTCGTTGGTTCCTCAAAGCGTTGGTCCTGAAAAACATCCCATATGCACTCCAGGAATTCCTCCTCTATGGTATTGTTACTAATTTGATTTGCCCAATCTATATGCAGATTAAAGTGACCCATAATTACAGATGTTTCTTCATTACATGCGTCTCTAATTTCCTGTTTAAGGCCATTCCCAACATCATCACTGCCGTTTGGGGGTCTATGTACAATCCCCACTAACGTTTTTTGCCCCTTAGTGTTTCTCAGCTCTACCCATACAGATTCCACATCGTCGGAGCTAATATCTTTCCTCACTATTGCATTAATTTCCTCTTTAACCAGCAATGCAACTCCACCGCCTTTTCCTTTTTGTCTGTCCTTCCTAAATACTGAATACCCCTGGATGGTCAGTTCCCTTCCCTGGTCACCCTGCAGCCATGTCTCCGTAATTCTGACTATATCATTCCTGTATATATCTATTTGCACAGTTAATTCATCCACTTTATTGTGAATGCTCCTCGCGTTAAGGCACAAAGCCTTAAGGCTTGTCTTTTTAACATTACTTGTCCCGTTCCCACTATTTTTCACTGAGGCCCTGTTTGATTCTGGCCCTTGATTTCTCTGACTATCACGTTTCTTATTCCGTTTTCTGTCTCTTGTTCTTGTCTGATTCCCCTTTCTCTGGCTCCTTGCATAGGTTCCCATCCCCCTGCCATTTTAGTTTAAATCCTCCCCAACCACTCTAGCAAATGTTCCCCTGAGGACATCAGTCCCGGTCCTGCCCAGGTGTAAACCATCCACTTTGTACTGGTCCCACCTCCCCCAAAACCAGTCCCAATGCCCCAGGATTCTGAAACCCTCCCCTTCACACCATCTCTTCAGACACGTATTCATCTGATATATCCTGCTATCTCTACTCTGACTAGCACGTAGCACTGGTAGTAATCCTGAGATCACTACCTTTAAGGTCCTACTTTTTACACTTACTTCCTAACTCCCTATATTCTGCTTTTCATCCCTTTTTTCACTGATGTCACTTGTACCAATGTGCACCACGACCACTGGCTGTTCACCCTCCCCCTTCAGAATGTCCTCCAGCCGCTCTGAGACATCCTCGACCCTAGCACCAGGGAGGCAACGTACCATCCTGGAGTCTCGTTTGCAGCCACAGAAACACCTCTCTATTCCCCTTACAATTGAATCCCCTATAACTGTTGCATTCCCACACATTTTACTCCTGCCCTGTGCAGCAGAGCCAAACATGGTGCAATGAATTTGTCTGTTGCTGCTTTCTCCTGAGAGGCCATTCCCCCCAACAGTATCCAAAGCGGTGTATCTGTTTTGCAGGGGAATAGCGACAGCAGATTCCTGCACTACCTGCCTAGTCCCCTTGCTTTGCCTGGAGGTCACCCATTCCATTCCTGCCTGTGGACTCTTAGCCTGCGGTGTGACCACCTCTCTATACGTTCTATCCACGAGACTCTCCACCTCGCGACTGCTCCAACGTGTCCCCAGCCGCTGCTCCAGCTCCAAAACCCCGGCTTCCAGGAGCTGCAGCTGGAGACACTTTCTGCACATATGTTGGCCCCGTGCACTGGAAACATGCAGGGCTTCCCACATAGAGCAGGAGGAGCATACCACGGCTTTGAGCTCTCCTGCCATGACTTACCCCTTTAAATTAACTTAAACCTTTTGAAAGATACCTATTATCAAATAATTTCAATTACTCTCAGGCCCTTCTTCCCTGCTCCTCGCTCTTACAGAATATAGTCCTTATAAAGAATGAACCACAAAATAAGAACTTCAACACTATAAGAAATAAAAGTAGGAAATGCTTGCCCGCTGTACTCATGGTGCTCAAAGGATCACCTCGTTCCCACCTCACTGACCTCCCCTAGTCACCTTTGCTCTTGTTCAACTCCCGACTCCTCTCGCACTTCCCTTCAACTGACACAGAGCGCGCAGGGGGTGGGGTCACACAGAGCAGGAAGGGGGCGGGGTCACACAGAGCAGGAAGGGGGCAGGGTCATACAGAGCGGGCAGGGGGCGGGGTCACACAGAGCGGGCAGGGGACGGGGTGATACCGAGAGCGATTCCTCCTCCTAGCGGCGAGGATTGGAACTGCTGGTGTGGGTTGTGGACAGTGTTGACTCAGTGGTTCCTCCTCCTAGTGGCGAGTATTGGAACTGCATGTGTGGGTTGTGGACAGTGTTGACCCAGGGGTTCCTCCTCCTAGTGGCGAGTATTGGAACTGCAGGTGTGGGTTGTGAACAGTGTTGACCCAGGGGTTCCTCCTCCTAGTGGTGAGTATTGGAACTGCAGGTGTGGGTTGTGGACAGTGTTGACTCAGAGGTTCCTCCTCCTAGTGGCGAAGATTGGAACTGCAGGTGTGGGTTGTGGACAGTGTTGACTCAGAGGTTCGTCCTCCTTGGGGCGAGGATTGGAACTGCATGTGTAGGTTGTGGACAGTGTTGACTCAGTGGTTCCTCCACCGAGTGGCGAGGATTGGAACTGCAGGTCTGGGTTATGGACAGTGTTGACCCAGTGGTTCAGTGCCTGCAGCCTCTCCTGATCTACCTGCAGCCTTCGGTTCTCCTCCTAGCGGTGATTGTTGGTCCTTCCTATAAAAGCTGGTGTGAGAGAGACTGGGGGGAGAATGACAGGGACAACAAGGCTAAAGCTGCGGGAAGAGGGAGAGAGAGACAGGGAGACATTCACACAACAAAACACACTGTCCCAAGTGGGTTGCTGTAAACGGGGCTGAAGACAGCCTTAGGCCACTCCCGTGTTCATGCTGCAGGAACCGTGTTCAAGTCCATGTTAGTTTCCTGGACTGGATCGTGCAGACTTTCCAGAAAAGCTGGTGTGTCTCCGGCCCGAATAGAGACCGGGAGAGATTGAGAACAAAACATCACAGAGGCAACAAGGTCAAGGCATCTGGAAAAGGGAATGAGACAGTGGGAGAGATGGTGAGGGAGATTGAGACAGAGATAGAGAGATGGTGAGAGAGATTGAGACAGAGATAGAGAGATGGTGAGAGAGATTGAGACAGAGATAGAGAGATGGTGAGAGAGATTGAGACAGAGATAGAGAGATGGTGAGACAGGGAGGGGGAGAGAGATGGTGAGAGACATCATGAGAGAGAGAGGACGAGAGATGGTGAGAAAGAGACATGGAGAGATAGATGGTGAGAGAGATTGAGACAGATAGAGAGATGGTGAGAGAGATTGAGAGAAATAGAGAGATGGTGAGAGAGATTAAGACAGAGATTGAGAGATGGTGTGAGAGATTGAGACAGAGATAGAGAGATGGTGAGACAGGGAGGGAGAGAGAGATGGTGAGAGAGATCATGAGAGAGAGAGGAAGAGAGATGGTGAGAAAGAGACATGGAGAGATAGATGGTGAGAGAGATTGAGAGATGATGAGAGAGATTGAGACAGAGATAGAGAGATGGTGAGAGAGGGAGAGGGAAGGTGAGAGAGATTGAGAGAGCGACACAGAGAGAGATGGTGAGAGATTGAGAGTGAGATGGTGAGAGGTATAGACAGACTGAGAGAGAGATGGGGAGGGAGATTGAGAGAGAGGGAAACAGAGAGAGAGATTGAGAGGGAGGGTGACAGAGAGAGAGATTGAGAGAGAGGGACAGAGATAAAGCGTGATGGCGAGAGAGAATGAGAGAGGGACAGAGAGAGAAAAATGGTAAAAGATTGAGAGAGGGATTCAAAGAGAGAGATGGTGAGAGAGAATGAGTGAGAGAGATGGTGAGGGAGATTCAGAGAGAGGGAGACGGAGAGAGAGATGGTGAGAAACAGAGAGATGGTGAGAGAGATTGAAAGAGGGACACAGAGGGAGATGGTGAGAGATTGAGTGAGATGGTGAGAGGGATTGAGAGACTGAGAGAGAGATGGTGAGGGAGATTGAGAGAAGGTGACAGAGAAAGAGGGAGACAGAGAGAGATGGTGAGAGGGATTGAGAAATGGGGACACGGAGAGTTAGTGAGAGATTGAGAGAGAGGGAGACAGAGAGAGAGATGGTGAGAGAGATTGAGAGACGGAGACAAGGAGATAGTGAGAGAGATGGTGATAGAGAGGGAGACAGATGGAGAGTTTGAGAGAGAGGGAGACAGAGAGATGGTGAGAGAGATGGTGAGAAAGTTGGTGAGAGAGTTGGTGAGAAAATTAGTGAGAGAGAGGGACAAGGAGAGATGATGAGAGGGATTGAGTGAGAGTCTAAGAGAGAGATGGTGAGAGAGATTGAAAGAGAGGGAGACAGAGAGAGAGATGGTGAGAGAGATTGAGAGAGAGAGAGACAGAGAGAGAGATGGTGAGAGAGATTCAGAGAGGACACAGAGGGAGATAGTGAGAGATAGAGAAAGAAGGAGATGGTGAGAGACAGTGACAGAGCGAGAGATGGTGAGAGAGATTGAGGGAGACAGCGAGAGATGGTGAGAAGGATTGAGAGGGAGCGGGGCAGAGAGAGAGATGGTGAGAGAAATTGAGAGAGAGGGTGAGAGAGGGAGAAGAGAGAGTTGTGGAGAGAGAGATTGAGAGGGAGGGAGATAGAAAGATGGTGAGAGAGATTGAGAGAGAGGGACCTGGAGAGTTAGTGGGAGAGATTGAGAGAGAGGGACTGCTGCCTCTGGAGTCAGTACAACCAGCCTCTCATTCTGATCTCAGGGGAAGTGTCATTGTGAAATGGAACCAAGAGGCAGAAACAGTTTTGAGGAAGTTTTCGCCCTGGCATCGAGTCTGAGGAAAGACTGAGACACATCTGAGAGAGAGAGAGAGAAGCAGACAGGACAGGAACATGTGTGTGTGAATTAAGGCAATCATACTAACTGATCAAGCCCCATCATGCAGAATTTCATTAAGAAATCTATTGGGAACAAGCCTGGAGATTACTGGATCGGACTAACACTTCGAGAGACTGAAGGAAACTGGAAATGGGTGGATGTTACCCCAATGAGGTGAGTCGCAGAGTCGCATGGAGTGAGGGTGGGACATGTGGATTAGTTTGGGGATTGATACAGGGCTATGGGGAGAGAGTGGGACAGTGGGATTAGTTTGGGGATTGATACAGGGCCATGGTGAGAGAGTTGGGCAGTGGGATTAGTTTGGGGATTGATACAGGGCTATGGGGAGAGAGTGGGACAGTGGGATTAGTTTGGGGATTGATACAGGGCTATGGGGAGAGAGTGGGACAATGGGATTAGTTTGGGATTGATACAGGGCTATGGGGAGAGAGTGGGACAGTGTGATTAGTTGGGGATTTGTACAGGGCTATGGGGAGAGAGTGGGACAGTGGGATTATTTGGGGATTGATACAGGGCTATGGGGAGAGAGCGGGACAGTGGGATTAGTTTGGGGATTGATACAGGGCTATGGGGAGAGAGTGGGGCAGTGGGATTATTTGGGGATTTGTACAGGGCTATGGTGAGAGAGGGGACAGTGGGATTAGTTTGGGATTGATACAGGGCTATGGGGAGAGAGCGGGACAGTGGGATTAGTTTGGGATTTGTACAGGGCTATGGGGAGAGAGTGGGACAGTGGGATTAGTTGGGGGTTTGGAAAGGGCTATGGGGAGAGAGGGGACAGTGGGATTAGTTGGGGATTTGTACAGGGCTATGGGGAGAGAGGGGACAGTGGGATTAGTTGGGGATTTGTACAGGGCTATGGGGAGAGAGTGGGACAGTGGGATGAGTTGGGGGTTTGGAAAGGGCTATGGGGAGAGAGTGGGACAGTGGGATTAGTTGGGGATTTGTACAGGGCTATGGGGAGAGAGGGGACAGTGGGATTAGTTGGGGATTTGTACAGGGCTATGGGGAGAGAGCGGGACAGTGGGATTAGTTTGGGGATTGATACAGGGCAATGGGGAGAGAGTGGGACAGTGGGATTAGTTGGGGATTTGTACAGGGCTATGGGGAGAGAGGGGACAGTGGGATTAGTTGGGGATTTGTACAGGGGTGTAGGAATTTTGTTGATTCTGTGCAGGAATGTGTCAGGTTTTTATTGGTATTTTTGATTTCTCCAATTCCCAGTTTTACTCGATGGGAGCTGGGTGAATTGAATAATAGGAAAGGTAATGAAAACTGCGCCCTTATCAGAACAAGTGGCCATTATGCTGACAGTTGTTCTGATCAGTTCCGTTTCATCTGTGAGAAAAGGGCACTGCCCTGCGTCGAGGCAGCTGATATTGAGAAATATTGTTCCTGAAGAGAGACTGGGACACAGCATGAGAGTGTCAGGATTGTCCAAAGATCCCCTGCCGCTCCTCCCTTCCCCTCATTGCCCAACTGCCCGAGGCCCCATCCGAAAGGTGAAATTTCATCTGTTCCCCTTCTCCCCCAGCAGGAGCCTCCTGCAGCACCACCAGTGGTGGGAGGTGGGAATGACAGTGTGACGGTTGACATTGGAAAACCCCATTATCAATCCAGGCTGGAATTCGATGAAATGTAACAGGACAGAAGTCCTGCATTTCTCTAGCACCTTTCACTTACTTAGGAGATTCCCCCAAACCTGTTTGTGCAGCCAATGAAGCAACTCCTTACAATGTTTTCATAGTTGTCATGTCAGAAACGGAGCATTCAATTTGCGTGCAGTAAGCTCCCGCTGGACTCGGGATTGAACTCGGTCACATCGGAAATTCCTTTTCGACATTTTCTTCTTAGACTCTGTAAATCATGTGAACTCATTTTCATCTACTTGGTTCCTGTACTGTTACTATCCATAGTTGTTAAAGTTTCTTTCTCTGTCCACCATTAGTGTGTCGGTGTATGTGTTTCAGTGTGTCTGTTAGTGTATGTGTGTGTGTGACTATCTGTGTGTGCATGTCCGCGTGTGCGTGTCTGCATGTGCGTGTCTGTATGTGCCTGTCTTTTTTCCTCTGCGTGTGTATATGTGTGTGTATCAGTGTGTGTGTCTGTGTGTGCATGCCTGTGTTTGAGTGTGTGCGTGGGTCTGCATGTATGTGTGCGTGTGTGTGTATGTGTGTGTGAGTGTGTGGTGTTTGATTTTGTGTGTGTGAGTGTGTGTGTGTGTATATGTATCTGCGTGTATATGTGTGCTTGTGCGTGTGTGTGAGTGAGTGAGTGTGTGGTTGAGTGTGCTAGCATGTGTGCGAGAGTGTGTGTGTGTGTGTGTGTGTGAGTCTGTGTGTGTGTGTATGTGTGCATATAGACCTTTTCCAATTGTAACGAGCAGTCGAGAGGCTTGCGAAATGATTTTGAATTCTGCCGATGTTCCCTGAAGCCAGGTTGGCTCTCCCTGTGCTTGGCAAAAATGTGAAGTCTTCGGCAGCTGCTGTACACGGTTAACTGACACACTTTGTGGCACAGATCTCAGAGGAAGTGGGATTACAAAAATGAAGAAAATAGAAACAGTTCTGAGGAAGTTCTCGCCCTGACATCGAGTCTGAGGGAAGACTGAGACACATCTGAGAGAGAGAGAGAGAGAGAGAGAGGAGCAGACAGAACAGGAACGGAGGAGAGAGACCCCTCAGACACAAACCATGGAGCAGGACACCGACTACATGAATATGAGAGACATCAAAAACAACACAACAGACCCCAGTGAACGTAGGTTAAACTGTTCAACAGAGGGAGAGAGAGAGAGACTGAGAGAGATTGAGAGAGAGGCAGAGAAATGGAGAGAGATATTGCGAGTGCGAGAGACAGAGGGAGGTGATGAGAGAGATTGAGGCAGAGAGAGAGAGATGGTGAGAGAGATTAAGAAAGAGAGAGATGGAGAGAGGCTGAGGCAGAGAGAGAGAGGGTGAGAGAGAGAGGTGGTGACAAAGATTAAGAGAGATTGATAGTGAGAGAGATAGATTGAGAGTCAGAGGGGGAGAGAGAAATGGTGAGGGAAATTGAAAGAGAGAGGCAGTGGGAGAGACTTAGAGAGAGGGAGAGAGAACAGAGAGAGGGTGATAGGGAAAGAGAGAGCGGGAGAAACAGAGATAAATAGTGGGACAGGGTGAGCTTTACTCTGTATCTAACCCCGTGCTGTACCTGTCCTGGGAGTGTATGATGGGGACAGTGTAGAGGGAGCTTTACTCTGTATCTAACCCCGTGCTGTACCTGTCCTGGGAGTGTTTGATGGGGACGGAGCAGAGGGAGATTTACTCTGTATCTAACCCCGTGCTGTACCTGTCCTGGGAGTGTTTGATGGGGACAGTGTAGAGGAAGCTTTACTCTGTATCTAACCCCGTGCTGTAACTGTCCTGGGAGTGTTTGATGGGGACAGTGTAGAGGGAGCTTTACTCTGTTTCTAACCCCGTGCTGTACCTGTCCTGGGAGTGTTTGATGGGGACAGTGTAGAGGAAGCTTTACTCTGTATCTAACCCCGTGCTGTCCCTGTCCTGGGAGTGTTTGATGGGGACAGTGTAGAGGGAGCTTTACTCTGTATCTAACCCCGTGCTATACCTGTCCTGGGAGTGTTTGATGGGGACGGTGTAGAGGGAGATTTACTCTGTATCTAACCCCGTGCTGTACATGTCCTGGGAGTGTTTGATGGGGACAGTGTAGAGGAAGCTTTACTTTGTATCTAACCCCGTGCTGTACCTGTCCTGGGAGTGTTTGATGGGGACAGTGTAGAGGGAGATTTACTCTGTATCGAACCCTGTGCTGTACCTGTCCTGGGAGTGTTTGATGGGGACGGTGTAGAGGGAGATTTACTCTGCATCTAACCCTGTGCTGTACCTGTCCTGGGAGTATTTGATGGGGACGGTGTAGTGGGAACTTTACTCTGTGTCATGCACATCCTATCTTCATTCAGCCTTCCTCTTATCCCTCACTCTCTCTCTCACTCTCTGTCTCTCTCTCACCTCTCATGCCCTCTCCCTGTCTCTATCTGCCTCTCTCTTAGTTTCTCTCCCTCTCTTGTTTCTGTCTCTCTCTCTCTCTCCTCCTTTAAGACGCTCCTTGTACCGATCTCTGTGTCTGAGCTTTTGCTTTCCTGTCCCTAATATCTCCCTGTGTGACTCGGTGTTCGATTCTCTTTGATAACCCTCCTGTACCGTGCGCTGGGATGTGAAACCAGGGATATAAACGAGTAACATGGCTGCTGTTCCTCTCGATAAGGGAGGTAGATACGTCACCATTGTCTGTTCCGTACAGTTCCACAGGCTGCTCAACATGGGTCAATCTGTACTTCTGTATTCCAGGTCAAACTGGACAGAAAACAGCTGGAGGAAGAAGCTCAATAACTTCAACACATCTTGGCATCGCCTGCCTCATTGTCTTAATCATCAGTTTGGCTATTGCGATAGGGCTGAGGGTCCAAGGTAGAAAGCTGAACCTCACACTCAAACTGTTACAGAGAGTGAACGGAGGCAAATCTGAAATCCTTTATTTTCTCACCCTCTGTCCGGAAGCAGCGGTGTTTTCATGTTGGAAATAGGCTGTGGTGTGTTTACCCAAACCCTCAGTTTGAGGTTACACTTTAAAGGGAGCAGCAGCAACACCTCTCTAGGTTTTAATCAGCAGTGTAGTTTATTCATACATTCAAACCCGGGAGTTCATCACAACCTCACACACACACACATATGCACATGACAGGAACATAGGAAAACGTTGGGATGGCCAGAATTCAGAAAGTCCGAGTCCTCGAGTGTTCCTTCATAGAGGAGATACAGTTCAGGCGGGTTCAGCTCAATGAAGCAGGATTTACAGAATCCCTTTAAAGTTGATCGGGATGCAGTGAGATGATGTTGGGCCACAATGAGTTGGTCTCCCCAGGAGGAGGTTGAAGGAATTTTCCAGGGAAACACACTCCGAGCTGGCTAAGACATGACACAGGCTGTCGATCAGCCTGGAGTCCTGCTTTGATGATTGCCAGCAGGAGTGTGAACAGAACACTGAGTTGTGAATGTAATAATATAATATAAAATCCTTCCAATGGCCAGAAGCTTAGGTCATGTGATGTTGCTCATTAAGGAGCCGAACGTTAAGTATCTATGCTTCTGGTCAAAATCCATTGTCCACCATTGGTGAGAGAGGAGGGTGTTTAGCACATCTACAGATATAATGAGTGTCCAATTCTTTCCCATTATTAAAAGGCCAGGCTGTGGAGACAGGTTTTCCACTGGACCCTGGTGTTGTTAACCGTAAGGTGTCTGCACAGTACAAGGTGTGAGGGTCCACGAGGATGAGGGGGGTAGGGGGGGGGGGATTTGTATAGTGAATGCTGTTGGAAATTGGCTCAATGTAACATTCTGATAGGTCCCAAAGCCCTCACTGCAACGCTCTGATATATAGCACACCCCTCACTGTAACACTCTGATATACCCCACACCCCTCACTGTAACACTCTGATATATCCCACACCCCTCACTGTAACACTCTGATATACCCCACTCCCCTCACTGTAACACTCTGATATATCCCACACCCCTCACTGTAACACTCTGATATATCCCACACCCCTCACTGTAACACTTGATATATCGCACACCCCTCACTGTAACACTCTGATATATCCCACACCACTCACTGTAACACTCTGATATATAGCACACCCCTCACTGTAACACTCTGATATATCCCATACCCCTCACTGTAACACTCTGATATATACCAGACCCCTCACTGTAACACTCTGATATATCCCACACCCCTCACTGTAACACTCTGATATAACCCACACCCCTCACTGTAACACTGATATATCCCACACCCCTCACTGTAACACTCTGATATATCCCACACCCCTCACTGTAACACTCTGATATATCCCACACCCCTCACTGTAACACTGATATATCCCACACCCCTCACTGTAACACTCTGATATATCGCACACCCCTCACTGTAACACTCTGATATACCCAACACCCCTCACTGTAACACACTGATAAATCCCGCACCCCTCACAGTAACACTCGGATATATCCCACACCCCTCGCTGAAATGCTGTGATATATCCCACACCCCTCACTCTAACACTCTGATATATCCCACACCGTTCACTCTAACACTCTGATATATCCCACACCCCTCACTGTAACACTCTGATATATCCCGCACCCCTCGCTGTAACACTCTGGTATATACCACACCCCTCACTGTAACACTGATATATCCCACACCCCTCACTGTAACACTCTGATATATCCCGCACCCCTCACTGTAACACTCGGATATATCCCACACCCCTCACTGTAACACTCTGATATATCCCATACACCTCTCTGAAACACTCTGATATATCCCGCATCCCTCGCTTTAACGCTCTGATATATCCCGCACCCCTCGCTGTAATGCTCTGATATATCCCGCAACACTCACTGTAACGCTGTGATATATCCCACACCCCTCACTGTAACACTCTGATATATCCCGCACCCCTCACTGTAACACTCTGATATATCCCGCACCCCTCACTGTAACACTCTGATATATCTCACACCCCTCACTGTAACACTCGGATATGTCCCACACCCCTCACTGTAACACTCTGATATATCCCACACCCCTCACTGTAAAACTCTGATAGATCCCACACCCCTCGCTGTAACACTTGGATATATCACACACCCCTCACTGTAACACACTGATATATCCCACACCCCTCACGTTGACAACCTGATATATCCCACACCCCTCACTGTAAAACTCCGATATATCGCACACCCCTAACTGTAACACTCTGATATATCCCACACCCCTCACACTAAAACTCTGATATATCCCACACCCCTCACTGTAACACTCTGATATACCCCACACCCCTCACTGTAACACTCTGATATATCCCACACCCCTCACTGTAACTCTCTGATATTTCCCACACCCCTCACTGTAACACTCTAATATATCCCACACCCCTCACTGTAACACTCTAATATATCCCACACACCTCACTGTAACACTGATATATCCCACATCTCTCACTGTAACACCCTGATATATCCCACACCCCTCACTGTAACACTCTGATATACCCCACACCCCTCACTGTAACACTCTGATATATCCCACACCCCTCACTGTAACACTCTGATATATCCCACACCCCTCACTGTAACACTCTGATATATCCCACACCCCTAGCTGTAACACTCTGATATATCCCATACCACTCACTGTAACACACTGATATATCCCACACCCCTCACTGTAACAATCTGATATATCCCACACCCCTCACTGTAACACTCTGATATATCCCACACCCCTCACTATAACACTCTGATATATCCCACACCCCTCACTGTAACACTCTGTTATATCCCACACCCCTCACTGTAACACTCTGATATATCCCACACCCCTCACTGTAACACTCTGATATATCCCACACCCCTCACTGTAACACTCTGATATAACCCACACCACTCACTGTAACACTCTGATATATCCCACACCCCTCACTGTACCACTCTTATATAACACCCACCCATCACTCTAATACTCTGATATATCCCACACCCCTCACTGTAACACACTAATATATCCCACACCCCTCACTGTAACACTCTGATATATCCCACACCACTCACTGTAACAAACTGATATATTCCACACCCCTCACTGTAACACTGATATAACCCACACCCCTCACTGTAACACTCTGATATATCCCACACCCCTCACTGTAACACACTGATATATCCCACACCCCTACTGTAACACTCTGATATATCCCACACCCCTCACTGTTACACTGATATATCCCACACCCCTCACTGTAACACTGATATATCCCACACCCCTCACTGTTACACTGTGATATATCCCACACCCCTCACTGTAACAGTCTGATATATCCCACACCCCTCACTGTAACACTCTGATATATCCCACACCCCTCACTGTACCACTCTTATATAACACCCACCAATCACTCTAACACTCTGTTATATCCCACACCCCTCACTGTAACACACTAATATATCCCACACCCCTCACTGTAACACTCTGATATATCCCACACCACTCACTGTAACAAACTGATATATCCCACACCCCTCACTCTAACACTCAGATATATCCCACATCCCTCACTGTACCACTCTTATATAACACCCACCCATCACTCTAACACTCTGATATATCCCACACCCCTCGCTGTAACACTTGGATATATCACACATCCCTCACTGTAACACACTGATATATCCCACACCCCTCACGTTGACAACCTGATATATCCCACACCCCTCACTGTAAAACTCTGATATATCGCACACCCCTAACTGTAACACTCTGATATATCCCACACCCCTCACTCTAAAACTCTGATATATCCCACACCCCTCACTGTAACACTCTGATATACCCCACACCCCTCACTTTAACACTCTGATATATCCCACACCCCTCACTGTAACTCTCTGATATTTCCCACACCCCTCACTGTAACACTCTGATATATCGCACACCCCTCACTGTAACACTCTGATATACCCCACACCACTCACTGTAACACTCTGATATACCCAACACCCCTCACTGTAACACACTGATATATCCCGCACCCCTCACAGTAACACTCGGATATATCCCACACCCCTCGCTGAAATGCTGTGATATATCCCACACCCCTCACTCTAACACTCTGATATATCCCACACCGTTCACTCTAACACTCTGATATATCCCACACCCCTCACTGTAACACTCTGATATATCCCGCACCCCTCGCTGTAACACTCTGGTATATACCACACCCCTCACTGTAACACTGATATATCCCACACCCCTCATTGTAACACTCTGATATATCCCACACCCCTCACTGTAACACTCGGATATATCCCACACCCCTCACTGTAACACTCTGATATATCCCACACACCTCTCTGAAACACTCTGATATATCCCGCATCCCTCGCTTTAACGCTCTGATATATCCCGCACCCCTCGCTGTAATGCTCTGATATATCCCGCAACACTCACTGTAACGCTGTGATATATCCCACACCCCTCACTGTAACACTCTGATATATCCCGCACCCCTCACTGTAACACTCTGATATATCTCACACCCCTCACTGTAACACTCGGATATATCCCACACCCCTCACTGTAACACTCTGATATATCCCACACCCCTCACTGTAAAACTCTGATAGATCCCACACCCCTCGCTGTAACACTTGGATATATCACACACCCCTCACTGTAACACACTGATATATCCCACACCCCTCACGTTGACAACCTGATATATCCCACACCCCTCACTGTAAAACTCCGATATATCGCACACCCCTAACTGTAACACTCTGATATATCCCACACCCCTCACTCTAAAACTCTGATATATCCCACACCCCTCACTGTAACACTCTGATATACCCCACACCCCTCACTGTAACACTCTGATATATCCCACACCCCTCACTGTAACTCTCTGATATTTCCCACACCCCTCACTGTAACACTCTAATATATCTCACACCCCTCATTGTAACACTCTAATATATCCCACACACCTCACTGTAACACTGATATATCCCACATCTCTCACTGTAACACCCTGATATATCCCACACCCCTCACTGTAACACTCTGATATACCCCACACCCCTCACTGTAACACTCTGATATATCCCACACCCCTCACTGTAACACTCTGATATATCCCACACCCCTCACTGTCACACTCTGATATATCCCACACCCCTCACTGTAACACTCTGATATATCCCATACCACTCACTGTAACACTCTGATATATCCCACACCCCTCACTGTAACAGTCTGATATATCCCACACCCCTCACTGTAACACTCTGATATATCCCACACCCCTCACTGTAACACTCTGATATATCCCACACCCCTCACTGTAACACTCTGTTATATCCCACACCCCTCACTGTAACACTCTGATATATCCCACACCCCTCACTGTAACACTCTGATATATCCCACACCCCTCACTGTAACACTCTGATATAACCCACACCACTCACTGTAACACTCTGATATATCCCTCACCCCTCACTGTACCACTCTTATATAACACCCACCCATCACTCTAATACTCTGATTTATCCCACACCCCTCACTGTAACACACTAATATATCCCACACCCCTCACTGTAACACTCTGATATATCCCACACCACTCACTGTAACAAACTGATATATTCCACACCCCTCACTGTAACACTGATATAACCCACACCCCTCACTGTAACACTCTGATATATCCCACACCCCTCACTGTAACACTGATATATCCCACACCCCTCACTGTAACACTGATATATCCCACACCCCTCACTGTTACACTCTGATATATCCCACACCCCTCACTGTAACACTCTGATATATCCCACACCCCTCACTGTAAAACTCTGATATATCCCACACCCCTCACTGTAACAGTCTGATGTATCCCACACCCCTCACTGTAACACTCTGATATATCCCACACCCCTCACTGTAACAGTCTAATATATCCCACACCCTTCACTGTAACACTCTGATATAACCCACACCACTCACTGTAACACTCTGATATATCCCACATCCCTCACTGTACCACTCTTATATAACACCCACCCATCACTCTAACACTCTGATATATCCCACACCCCTCACTGTAACACACTAATATATCCCACACCCCTCACTGTAACACTCTGATATATCCCACACCACTCACTGTAACAAACTGATATATCCCACACCCCTCACTCTAACACTCAGATATATCCCACATCCCTCACTGTACCACTCTTATATAACACCCACCCATCACTCTAACACTCTGATATATCCCACACCCCTCACTGTAACACACTAATATATCCCACACCCCTCACTGTAACACTCTGATATATCCCACACCACTCACTGTAACAAACTGATATATCCCACACCCCTCACTCTAACACTCAGATATATCCCACATCCCTCACTGTACCACTCTTATATAACACCCACCCATCACTCTAACACTCTGATATATCCCACACCCCTCGCTGTAACACTTGGATATATCACACACCCCTCACTGTAACACACTGATATATCCCACACCCCTCACGTTGACAACCTGATATATCCCACACCCCTCACTGTAAAACTCTGATATATCGCACACCCCTAACTGTAACACTCTGATATATCCCACACCCCTCACTCTAAAACTCTGATATATCCCACACCCCTCACTGTAACACTCTGATATACCCCACACCCCTCACTGTAACACTCTGATATATCCCACACCCCTCACTGTAACTCTCTGATATTTCCCACACCCCTCACTGTAACACTCTAATATATCCCACACACCTCACTGTAACACTGATATATCCCACATCTCTCACTGTAACACCCTGATATATCCCACACCCCTCACTGTAACACTCTGATATACCCCACACCCCTCACTGTAACACTGATATATCCCACACCCCTCACTGTAACACACTGATATATCCCACACCCCTCACTGTAACACTCTGATATATCCCACACCCCTCACTGTAACACTCTGATATATCCCACACCCCTCACTGTAACACTCTGATATATCCCACACCCCTCACTGTAACACTCTGATATACCCCACACCCCTCACTGTAACACTCTGATATATCCCACACCCCTCACTGTAACACTCTGATATATCCCACACTATCACTCACTCTGACTCTGTTTCTCAGTTCTACAGATGAACAAGGAGTGCGGTTGTTCTTTCCCTCTGAACCGGACCTTGACCTTTGCCCTGCGAAACCTGACAGAGCTGGATGGAAAGTTCCAGAAATTGTACGAGGCTGTGCGATCCCTCTGCTCAATCCTCAGAAACTGTTCAGGCGAGTGGGAGCTGCCAGCTGTTCTCCTGCCCCCTCCCACAACATCCCACGCTCTGGCCCTTTGGGATCACCCCCACACCCTGTCTCCCCACCCCCACCCCACTATCTCCCCACCCCCACCCCCTGTCTCATCACCCCCACCCCCTGTCTCCCCACCCCCTATCTCCCCATCCCCACCCCCTGTCTCCTCACCCCCACCCCTGGTCTCCATACCCCCACCCCCCTATCTCCCCATCACCACCCCCTGTCTCCCCACCCCTCTCTCCCCACCCACACCCCCACCCCTTGTCTCCCCACCCCCTGTCTCCCCATCCACCAGTCAGGGCCTCAATCTCCAAGCGGGGGAAGTCCGCACTATCCCGGCCTCTGCCTCCCGGAGTTTGGGACAGGCGAGGGGATGAATCGATCGGGGGGGTCTGTCCGACAGATTGAAGGGATTGGATAAGGTGCAGGTGGGCGATCCAAACTCGAAGCCTGAGGCCTACAGGCGAAACCATGGCGACTGGACCCGAGGCGTTGCACTCAATAAAGAGATTCGATTGGGTGGATGGAGAGAAACGATTTCCTCTGATCCGGTGGGTTGTGGGGGAGCCGGGGAGGGGGAGTCGGGAACAAGGGGCAAGAAGGTTAAAATTGGAGCCAGGACGGTCAGGGGGGACATCAGGAAACACCTCTTCACACAAAGGGGAGTGGAAATCAGGAACTCTCCCCCCACCCAAACCCCGAAATAAACTGTGGGGGCCGGAGGTCAAAGGGAAACGTCAAAACTGAGATTGAGAGATTGTTGTTGGGGATGGAGGGTCACGGAACCGAGGGGGTTAAGGTACAGAGCAAATCCAATAGAATGGTGTAAAATACTCCAGAGGGGCTGAATGGCCTCCTCCTGTTCCTGTGTAACAGGCTCGAGAGGGGCTGAATGGCTTCCTCCTGTTCCTGTGTAACAGGCTCGAGAGGGGTTGAATGGCCTCCTCCTGTTCCTGTGTAACAGGCACGAGAGGGGCTGAATGGCCTCCTCCTATTCCGTATGTCCTGATGTATTTCTCTGAATTAAGTCTTTATAATTCTGCAGAGTCTCCCTGTCCGAGCGGATGGGAAGTTCATAATCATCATTGTAATAGATTCTCAACGGATAAGGTGAACTGGGACTCGGCAAAACTACGATGTGAATCCCAAACTTCACACCTCATCATCATAAATACAGAACAGGAACAGGTGAGAATGACAAATGAATCAGTCAGAGTGAGATAGAGAGACAATATCCCTCTACACCGTCCCCATCAAACACTCCCAGGACAGGTACAGCACGGGGTTAGATACAGAGTAAAGTTCCCTCTACACTGTCCCCATCAAACACTCCCAGGACAGGTACAGCACGGGGTTAGATACAGAGTAAAGCTACTACTACACCATCCCCATCAAACACTCCCAGGACAGGTACAGCACGGGGTTAGATACAGAGTAAAGCTCCCTCTACACTGTCCCCATCAAACACTCCCAGGACAGGTACAGCACGGGGTTAGATACAGAGTAAATCTCCCTCTACACCGTCCCCATCAAACACTCCCAATACAGGGACAGCACAGGGTTAGATACAAAGTAAAGCTCCCTCTACACTGTCCCCATCAAACACTCCCAGGACAGGTACAGCACGAGGTTAGATACAGAGTAAAGCACCCTCTACACTGTCCCCATCAAACACTCCCAGGACAGGTACAGCACGAGGTTAGATACAGAGTAAAGCTCCCTCTACACTGTCCCCATCAAACACTCCCAGGACAGGTACAGCACGAGGTTAGATACAGAGTAAAGCTCCCTCTACACTGTCCACATCAAACACTCCCAGGACAGATACAGCATGGGGTTAGGTACACAGTAAAGCTCCCTCTACACAGTCCCCATCTAACACTCCCAGGACAGGTACAGCACGGGGTTAGATACAGAGTAAATCTCCCTCTACACTGTCCCCATCAAACACTCCCAGCACAGGTACAGCACGGGGTTAGATACAGAGTAAAGCTTCCTCTACACTGTCCCCATCAAACACTCCCAGGACAGGTACAGCACGGGGTTAGATACAGAGTAAAGCTTCCCTCTACACTGTCCCCATCAAACACTCCCAGGACAGGTACAGCACGGGGTTAGATACAGAGTAAAGCTACTACTACACCATCCCCATCAAACACTCCCAGGACAGGTACAGCACGGGGTTAGATACAGAGTAAAGCTCCCTCTACACTGTCCCCATCAAACACTCCCAGGACAGGTACAGCACGGGGTTAGATACAGAGTAAATCTCCCTCTACACCGTCCCCATCAAACACTCCCAATACAGGGACAGCACAGGGTTAGATACAAAGTAAAGCTCCCTCTACACTGTCCCCATCAAACACTCCCAGGACAGGTACAGCACGAGGTTAGATACAGAGTAAAGCTCCCTCTACACTGTCCCCATCAAACACTCCCAGGACAGGTACAGCACGAGGTTAGATACAGAGTAAAGCTCCCTCTACACTGTCCCCATCAAACAGTCCCAGGACAGGTACAGCACGAGGTTAGATACAGAGTAAAGCTCCCTCTACACTGTCCACATCAAACACTCCCAGGACAGATACAGCATGGGGTTAGGTACACAGTAAAGCTCCCTCTACACAGTCCCCATCTAACACTCCCAGGACAGGTACAGCACGGGGTTAGATACAGAGTAAATCTCCCTCTACACTGTCCCCATCAAACACTCCCAGCACAGGTACAGCACGGGGTTAGATACAGAGTAAAGCTTCCTCTACACTGTCCCCATCAAACACTCCCAGGACAGGTACAGCACGGGGTTAGATACAGAGTAAAGCTCCCTCTACACCGTCCCCATCAAACACTCCCAGGACAGGTACAGCACGGGGTTAGATACAGAGTAAAGCTCCCTCTACACCGTTCCCATCATAAACTCCCAGCACAGGTATAGCATGGGGTTAGATACAGAGTAAAGCTTCCTCTACACCGTCCCCATCAAACACACCCAGGACAGGTACAGCACGGGGTAAGATACAGAGTAAAGCTCCCTCTACACCATCCCCATCAAACACTCCCAGCGCAGGTACAGCACGGGGTTAGATACAGAGTAAAGCTCCCTCTACACTGTCCCCATCAAACACTCCCAGGACAGTTTCAGCACGGGGATAGATAAAGAGTAAAGCTCCCTCTACACTGTCCCCATCAAACACTCCCAGGACAGGTACAGCACGGGGTTAGATACAGAGTAAAGCTCCCTCTACACTGTCCCCATCAAACACTCCCAGGACAGGTACAGCACGGGGTTTGATACAGAGTAAAGCTCCCTCTACACTGTCCCCATCAAACACTCCCAGGACAGGTACAGCACGGGGTTAGATATAGAGTAAAGCTCCCTCTACACTGTCCCCATCAAACACTCCCAGGACATGTACAGCACGGGGTTAGATATAGAGTAAAGCTCCCTCTACACTGTCCCCATCAAACACGCCCAGGACAGGTACAGCACGGGGTTAGATACAGAGTAAAGCTCCCTCTACAATGTCCCCATGAAACACTCCCAGGACAGGTACAGCACAGGGATAGATACAGAGTAAAGCTCCCTCTACACCGTCCCCATCAAACACTCTCAGGACAGGTACAGCACGGGGTTAGATACAGAGTAAATCTCCCTCTACAATGTCCCCATGAAACACTCCCAGGACAGGTACAGCACGGGGTTAGATACAGAGTAAAGCTCCCTCTACACCGTCCCCATCAAACACTCTCAGGACAGGTACAGCACGGGGTTAGATACAGAGTAAAGCTCCCTCTACACCGTCCCCATCAAACACTCCCAGGACAGGTACAGCACGGGGTTAGATACAGAGTAAATCTCCTTCTACACTGTTCCCATCAAACACTCCCAGGACAGGGACAGCACGGGGTTAGATACAGAGTAAATCTCCCTCTACACTGTCCCCATCAAACACTCCCAGGACAGGTACAGCACGGGGTTAGATACAGAGTAAAGCTCCCTCTACAGTGTCCCCATCAAACACTCCCAGGACAGGTACAGCACGGGGTTAGATACAGAGTAAAGCTCCCTCTACACTGTCCCCATCAAACACTCCCAGGACAGGTACAGCACGGGGTTAGATACAGAGTAAAGCTCCCTCTACACTGTCCCCATCAAACACTCCCAGGACAGGTACAGCACGGGGTTAGATACAGAGTAAAGCTCCCTCTACAGTGTCCCCATCAAACACTCCCAGGACAGGTACAGCACAGAGTTAGATACAGAGTAAAGCTCCCTCTACACTACATGGATGAGGGTTTCAGCAGTCGATGAGCTGAGACCGGGGTGGTACTGGGCGATGTTACGGAGTTGGGAAGAGGCAGTCTTGGTGACGATGTGGATATGAGGTGGGAATCCCATCTCCAGGTTAAACACGATCCCAGGATTCTGAACAGTCTGGGTCAGACTCAGGGAGTCCCACGATGGAGTCAGTAACTCGGGAATGGAGTTTGGAACAGAGATGGAAAACAACAGCTTCAGGCTTCCCGATATTTAATCAGAGGGAAGGAGGGAGAATTTCCTGAGAAAGGGTTTGGGGTATTTTGGGTATCAGTTGTGTGTGTGTGTGTGTGTGTGTGTGTGTGAATTAAGGCAGTCATACTAACTGATCACATTCCATCATTGTATCTGCTGCAGAATTTCATAGAGAAATCTATCAAGAACAATCCTGGGTATTACTGGATCGGACTAACAGATCGAGATAGTGAAGGAAATTGGACATGGGTGGATGGGACCCCAGTGAGGTGAGGCCCGGCTTCACATGGAGAGAGAGGGGGACAGTGGGGTTAGTTTTGGATTTGTACAGGGCTATGGGGAGAATGTGGGACAGTTGGGATTAGTTTGGGATTTATACAGGGCTATGGGGAGAGAGCAGGACAGTGGGAGTAGTTTGGGATTTGTACAGGGCTATGGGGAGAGAGCAGGACAGTGGGAGTAGTTTGGGATTTGTACAGGCTATGGGGAGAGCGCTGGAAGTGGGATTAGTTTGGGGTTGATACAGAGCTATGGGGAAAGAGTGGGACCGTGGGCTTAGTTTGGGATTGATACAGGGCTATGGGGAGAGATTGGGACAGTGGGATTAGTTTCGGATTGACGCAGGGCAATGGAGAGAGAGCAGGACAGTGGGATTAGTTTGTTGGTTGATACAGCGCTATGGGGAGAGAGTGGGACATTGGGATTAGTTTGGGGATTGATACAGTGCTATGGGGAGAATGCAGGACAGTGGGATTAGTTTGGGATTGATACAGGGCTATGGGGAGAGAGTCGGACAGTGGGATTAGTTTGGGATTGACACAGGGCAATAGGGAGAGAGCTGGACAGTGGGATAAGTTTGGGATTGATACAGGGCTGTGGGGAGAGTGTGGGGCCGTGGGATTAGTTTGCGATTGATACAGTGCTATGGAGAGAGAGTGAGACAGTGGGATTAGTTTGGGGATTGATACAGGGCTATGGGGAGAGAGCGGAACAGTGGGATTAGTTTGGGGGGGTGATACAGGGCTGTGGGGAGAGAGTGGGGCAGTGGGATTAGTTTGAGGATTGATACAGGGCTGTGGGGAGAGAGCAGGACACTGGGATTACTTGGGGATTGATACAGGGCCATGGGGAGTGATTGGGACAGTGGGATTAGTTTGGTAATTGATGCAGCGCTATCGGGAGACTGTGGGCCAGTGGGATTAGTTTGGGATTAATACAGGGCTAAGGGGAGTGATTGGGGCAGTGGGATTAGTTTGGGATTGATACAGGGCTATGGGGAGAGAGTGAGGCAGTGGGATTAGTTTGGGGATTGATACAAGGCTATGGGGAGAGAGGGGACAGTGGGATTAGTTTGGGATAGATACAGGGCTATGGGGAGAGAGTGGGGCAGTGGGATTAGTTTGGGATTGATACAGGGCTGGGGGGAGAGTGTGGGGCCGTGGGATTAGTTTGCGATTGGTACAGGGCTATGGAGAGAGAGTGGGACAGTGGGATTAGTTTGGTAATTGACACAGGGCTATCAGGAGACTGTGGGGCAATGGGATTAGTTTGGGATTAATACAGGGCTAAGGGGAGCGATTGGGGCAGTGGGATTAATTTGGGGATTGGTACAGGGCTATGGGGAGAGAGTGGGACAGTGGGATTAGTTTGGGATTGATGCAAGGCTATGGGGAGAGAGCTGGACAGTGGGATTAATTTGGGATTGATACAGGGCTATGGGGAGAGCGCGGGACAGTGGGATTAGTTTGGGGATTGATACAGGGCTATGGGGAGAGAGTGAGGACAGTGGGATTAGTTTGGGGATTGATACAGGGCTATGGGGAGAGAGTCGGGACAGTGGGATTAGTTTGGGGATTGATACAGGGCTATGGGGAGAGAGTGGGACCGTGGGATTAGTTTGGGATTTGTACAGGGCTATGGGGAGAGAGTGGGACAGTGGGATTAGTTTGGGATTGATACAGGGCTATGGGGAGAGAGTTGGACAGTGGGATTAGTTTGGGATTGATACAGGGCTATGGGGAGAGAGGGGACAGTGGGATTAGTTTGGGATTGATACAGGGCTATGGGGAGAGAGCGGGACAGTGGGATTAGTTTGGGACTGATACAGGGCTATGGGGAGAGAGTGGGACAGTGGGATTAGTTTGGGGATTGATACAGGGCTATGGGGAGAGAGTGGGACAGTCGGATTAGTTGGGGATTTGTACAGGGCTATGGGGAGAGAGTGGGACAGTGGGATTAGTGTGGGGATTGATACAGGGCTATGGGGAGAGAGCGGGACAGTGGGATTAGTTTGGGGATTGATACAGGGCTATGGGGAGAGCGCGGGACAGTGGGATTAGTTTGGGGATTGATACAGGGCTATGGGGAGAGAGTGAGGACAGTGGGATTAGTTTGGGGATTGATACAGGGCTATGGGGAGAGAGTCGGGACAGTGGGATTAGTTTGGGGATTGATACAGGGCTATGGGGAGAGAGTGGGACCGTGGGATTAGTTTGGGATTTGTACAGGGCTATGGGGAGAGAGTGGGACAGTGGGATTAGTTTGGGATTGATACAGGGCTATGGGGAGAGAGTTGGACAGTGGGATTAGTTTGGGATTGATACAGGGCTATGGGGAGAGAGGGGACAGTGGGATTAGTTTGGGATTGATACAGGGCTATGGGGAGAGAGCGGGACAGTGGGATTAGTTTGGGACTGATACAGGGCTATGGGGAGAGAGTGGGACAGTGGGATTAGTTTGGGGATTGATACAGGGCTATGGGGAGAGAGTGGGACAGTCGGATTAGTTGGGGATTTGTACAGGGCTATGGGGAGAGAGTGGGACAGTGGGATTAGTGTGGGGATTGATACAGGGCTATGGGGAGAGAGCGGGACAGTGGGATTAGTTTGGGGATTGATACAGGGCTATGGGGAGAGAGTGGGACCGTGGGATTAGTTGGGGATTGATACAGGGCTATGGGGAGAGAGTGTGACAGTGGGATTAGTTGGGGATTTGTACAGGGCTGTAGGAATCTTGTTGATTCTGTGCAGGAATGTGTCGGATTTTTATCAGTATTTTTTATTTCCCCATTTCCCAGTTTTACTCAATGGGGTCAGGGTGAACCGAATAATGTGGGTGGTACTGAAAACTGCGCCATTATCAGAACAACCGACTGGAATGATGTCATTTGTACCGATCACTTCCCTTCCATCTGTGAGAAAAGGGCACTGCCCTGCGTCAAGGCAGCTGATATTGAGAAATATTGTTCCTGAAGAGAGACTGGGACACAGAACGAGTGTGTCAGGATTGTTCAAAGATCCCCAGCCTCTCCTCCCTTCCCCACAATCCCTGACTGCCCGAGGTGTGTGAAAGTACAGTAAGAATTTATTGAAAAATGCTTAAAATTTCCAGGCAGACATGGTTGCAAACATGTCAAGAGTTGAAGATTAGCAGATGAATATTGCACCATCTTGAGAGTCACAGTGGAGACACAAGTGGGACATAAATTAGAGTAAGTGTACTCCCCTCTCACATAGGGAAGGGGCAGATGGTTTTAGCTTAGATATGGGAAGACATACAATAGACAAAGAGGGGGCTTTGATGAAACACAATCTTGTGTTGTGAGGACCAAGGTCTTTGTGTATGTGGTATAATTTTGATTGGACAATCTAATTATATATACATCGTTGAGAATAATTAGTTAGCAAAATCGCATGTTTATGTACTCGATAGGATAGAGTTAGCATGGGACTGGTGTGTTGGTTACTGATTGGATGTATTCAAATGTACTCAAATGTTTTATGATAAGAAAAAAGCCCAAAAGTAATGAAATGTAATCAATCAGGGAGCTCGGTCTTCATTCTTAGGAATGATTGCGGCTCCCTTGCATATGCTTGAATAAAACTGGTTAAAGGAAGCCTGAGTCTCTGTAGTCGCTGTGTGATCGGAGAGTGTAACTTCTCCCCTTCTACTGGCCTGCGCGGTAGTTGCGGGATCAGATGGTGTACCTTCTTCAGTTGGCGTAGTCGGTAGGATTCGCCTGGACCTCTGTGAAGCCGGAACAATGATCTGGTGAGTGCTTTCATTTTGAAAGATACTCGCCGGTTGTTCACGTCGGACCAGTACAGAGGCCTAATAGGGCGGATCCGAACATTTCGGCCAGGCAGACTCAGGTGGACTGTTGAGGCAAGTGAGCCTCGGGAGGTGGGGTGTCTCGGGGAACTAAGGGTCCCCGTTTAATGTGTGAATGTGAGTTTGACTGAGAAAATTGAACTCTCGTTCATTACAGAAGGGGGGAGTGGGGTGATGGAACCAGGTCCCTTCACCTCGCCAGGAAGCGTAGAAAGCTGATCAGCAAAATGAAACAGCAAGGTTGGCAGCCGATTGCCCCACCGTTTCACTCCAAGGAGCGGTGGAGAGCTCAGACTAATGATAAATCTGACAAAGCTACAGTACTCATTCTGAGTCTGTATCTGCAATAAACTCAACTAATCCAGAAACATCTCGGTCGAGTTGCGCTGATCACAGTGGCAGATCCATTTCTCCCGGGGCCCTCCAACAGATATTGGGAATATGTGGAAGGGTATTGGGAACCTGAAAGTCCCCTCCTGAATTTTTGTAACTTAAAAGAAATGAATTGATCTAATTTTCAAGAGCTGTTTGTGCTGAAGAGAGAGAGAGAGAGAGAAAGGGGGTACACCTAGGGTAGTTAGTGAGCAGTGACAGGCAAGAGCAGAGGAAATCTGAGCTTCAGTCAGTTTGATTGTCCCGAAAGGTCCAAGATCCCTTTATTCGCCCCACTGCTACTTGAAGTTTCGTTTTGAGTTAAGTTCAATACTATAGGAATATAGATTCATACCTTTATATACAAGGAAGCATTTGTATGTAAGCTTTTAATGTATTTTCTTCCTTAAGTTGTCATTTGTGTGTGTGGTTCAGCACTTTAGAGCCAAAAGCCCCATATTGGGTTAAAGGAAAAGTAAACTCATACATTCCAAAGTTTTGAGTAAAAGGTTTGAGTTGAGATTTCTGGCAAAAATCACAATTTGAAGGTATTGTAATGATAAAACAGGGCTTGCCTTTGTTTGAGATGAACCAACCCTTGCAGACTAGTCATCACCAGTTTCCAAGCTGATTGGGATTGATACACACGAGTTGTTACTCGAAAATTCTGAGGGGGACAAAACACATTACCCGAGATTCAAAAGGATTCCTGGAAAACCGAAAGACACAAACACATGGTCTAGGTGGTTCCACTGGATAAAAAAGGGGTTTCTTTTGAAGAGATGAATTCAGTATTGAACGAAACCTGCATTCCAAAAGCAGTGTCATTTGAATTTGGGATAACCTTGAGATGTAAAGTGCAGCGTAATTTAACAAGTTACTTTTGAATAAAGAGGATGCTATCCAAAGATAAAGAGCATGTAGATAAACATATGGGATTCTAATCTGGATACAAATTTTGACACTTGGAAAAGAGTCTTAGTTTTGATAGTGTAAATTACGGTTTACAAAGTTTAAAAATTTGAGTTTGGTTCTTGATAAAGCTCTCAAAAGCGAATTTTTATTTTAAAAGGCTTTTGACAACAATTGGCATGAATTTCAAGGTGCAGAAAATTTGGATTTATTTTAAAGTGCCAGCCAGGAGCAGCAGCTCGATTGCCAAAGCATACACAGACAATCACAGCCTTACACGAAAGCTAAAAACTTGCACAAAGGGCTCGGCCGTAAGTTTGCAATTCGGAAGTGGGAGTCACACTCGGGCGGGGACACGGACGGGATAACTCGATCGAGAAACAGGGAAGGCCATTTAACGCCATCTGATAGCCTCGGACCACATCCGGTCAGCCCCTGTAAACCTTTCGTATAGAACAAACATACATTCTTTGCTGTCTCTCAAAAGGACAATGCCCAGTCTCAGCACTGCAATTACTGTACAAGATCACAATTATGAGCCCACTGAGTTGGAGGGGGTCCTGGGGGGGGGGTTTGTTATTGTGCTGTGGCCTTTGTTTAACTCATACCATTAAGTTGTAACTGATAGTAAAAAATATATAAACTGTGCTCATTTGAACCTCGGTGGAGAAGCATCTGGACTGCCCAGCGTTTGCTCCTCGCGTGCGTAATAAAGGAACCACTTGAATATTGCATCTGGACTCCAAGTGTTGAAATTTTGTACCAGAGTGTTCCTCGGACCTTTCACTTGGCGCAGTGAGCAGGGTACAAAGGACACAGGACACCAACGGGGAACCGGGACGAGTCACAGTGTGAGTACGTTTTTATTCATACTCAATCCGATTCCGCCGAACCGAGACCGTGTACAGTTTATGCGATTGTACCAGGGTGGACTTAGCCTGGCCTCACCAGGTGATCCCAGACACCAGGCCCAGGCCCGCTGGGCGATCCCAGACACCAGACCCAGGCCCGCTGGGTGATCCCAGACACCAGGCCCAGGCCCACTGGGCGCTCCCAGACACCAGACACCAGTCCCGGCCTCACCAGGTGATCCCAGACACCAGGCCCAGGCCTGCTGGGTGATCCCAGACACCAGGCCCAGGCCCGGCCTCACCAGGCGAGCCCAGACACCAGGCCCAGGCCCGGACTCACCAGGTGATCCCAGACACCAGGCCCAGCCTCACCAGGCAATCCCAGACACCGGGCCAGGCCTCACCAGGTGATCCCAGACACCAGGCCCAGTCCCGGCCTCACCAGGCAATCCCAGACACCAGGCCCAGGCCCGGACTCACCAGGTGATCCCAGACACCAGGCCCAGCCTCACCAGGCAATCCCAGACACCGGGCCAGGCCTCACCAGGTGATCCCAGACACCAGGCCCAGTCCCGGCCTCACCAGGCGATCCCAGACACCGGGCCCAGCCCCGCTCGGTGATCCCAGACACCAGGCACGGCCTCACCAAGTGATCCCAGACACCAGGCCCAGTCCCGGCCTCACCAGGCGATCCCAGACACCGGGCCCAGCACCGCTCGGCGATCCCAGACACCAGGCACGGCCTCACCAGGCGATCCCAGACACCGGGCCCAGCCCCGCTCGGCGATTCCAGACACCAGGCACAGCCCCACCAGGCGATCCCAGACACCAGGCCCGGCCTCACCAGGCGATCCCAGACACCAGGCATGGCCTTGCTGGGTAATCCCAGACACCAGGCACAGCCCCACCAGGCGATCCCAGACACCAGACCCAGCCTCACCAGGCAATCCCAGACACCGGGCCCAGCCTCACCAGGCAATCCCAGACACCGGGCCCAGCCTCACCAGGCGATCCCAGACACCGGGCCCAGCACCGCTCGGCGATCCCAGACACCAGGCACGGCCTCACCAGGCAATCCCAGACACCGGGCCCAGCCTCACCAGGCAATCCCAGACACCGGGCCCAGCCTCACCAGGCAATCCCAGACACCGGGCCCAGCCTCACCAGGCAATCTCAGACGCTGGGCCCAGCCTCACCAGGCAATCCCAGACATGAGGCCCGGCTCTGCCGGTTGATCCCAGACACCAGGCCCAGCCACACCAGGCAATCCCAGACATGAGGCCCGGCCCTGCCGGTTGATCCCAGACACCAGGCCCGGCCCTGCTGGGTGATCCCAGACGCCGGGCCCGGCTTTGTTAAGCACTGGGGAACTGGAAGCTGTGTGAGAGTCCAGGCGGGAGACATGGGAAGCTGTGTTACTACCCAAGAATAAGGCAGTACAGACCATAAGGAATACTAAAGTTAATCCAGCAGACGGGAGGATATCCGCAGGGGACCCACACCAATGTCGGATGAGATTAGACCAAGAGCTGGAAGGGGGAGGGGGCATCTCTGATGAGCCACTTGAGAACCCAGATTTGATCCTCTCTGTGGATGGATCTAGAAGATACATAAACGGGCAGTTTGGGACTGGGGTGGGCAGTCGTAGAGCAGAACGAAGAGGCTGTCTTAAAAGGGGGATTAGAAGGGGCCCTGTCAGCTCAGGTAGCCAAATTAATTGCCCTTATAGAGGCCCCCAAAGTGGTGAAAGGCAAGAGGGGGAGCATGTATACTGACAGCTGGGATGCATCCGGGATGGTCCATGACTACATGGCAGCTTGGAATAGGGGGAGATGTCTGCAGCTGGAGTACTGCGTAGAGATGTGGGCTCCTTATTTGGAAATAGATCTAACTGCTTTAGAGACAGTTCAGAGGAGGTTCACTGGGCTGATTCCTGGGACGATGGGCTTTGTCTTATGAGGCAAAACCCGCTCTGTGTAACCCCGCCCCCTGCCCGCTCTGTGTGACCCCGCCCCCTGCCCGCCCTCTGTGACCCCGCCCCCTGCCCGCTCTGTGTGACCCCACCCCCTGCCCGCCCTCTGTGACCCCGCCCCCTGCCCGCTCTGTGTGACCCCGCCCCCTGCCCGCCCTCTGTGACCCCGCCCCCTGCCCGCTCTGTGTGACCCCACCCCCTGCCCGCCCTCTGTGACCCCGCCCCCTGCCCGCTCTGTGTGACCCCGCCCCCTGCCCGCCCTCTGTGACCCCGCCCCCTGCCCGCTCTTTGTGACCCCGCCCACTGCCCGCTCTGTGTGATCCCGTCCCCTGCCCGCTCTGTGACCCCGCCCCCTGACCGATCTGTGTGACCCCGCCCCCTGCCCGCTCTGTGTGACCCCGCCCCCTGACAGTTTAGTGCGACCCCAGCCCCTGCCCGCAAAGTGTGACTCCGCCCCCTGCCCTCTCTGTGTGACCCCGCCCACTGCCGCGCTCCGTGTGACTCCGCCCCCTGCCCGCTCTATGTGACCCCGCCCCCTGCCGACTCTGTGCGACCCCGCCCCCTGACGGTTTAGTGCGACCCCAACCCCTGTCGGCTCTGTGTGACCCCGGCCCCTGCCGTCTTGTGCAACCCCGCCCACTGCCGGCTCAGTGCGACCCCGCCCCCGGCCGGCTCAGTGTGACCCCGCTTCCGGCCGGCTCTGTGCGACCCCGCCCCCTGATGGCTGTGTGATACCCTGCCCCTTGCCGTCGCTGTGAGAACTGGCCCCCTGCCGGTTCTGTGCGACCCCGCCCCCTGCCGGCTCTCTGCGACCCCCGCCCCCGGCCGTCCCTGTGCGACCACGCCCACTGACCGGTCTGTATCACCCAGGCCCCTGCCCGCTCTGTATCACCCCGCCCCCTGACCGCTCCTTGACCCCCTGACCGCTTGTGTCACCACGCCCCCTGTTTTCGTTGTCAAACTCCGCCCCCTGCCCGCTCTGTGTGACCCCGCCCCCTGACCGCTCCATGTGACCCCGCCCCCTCCCCGCTCTGTGTGACTCCGCCCACTCCTCGCTGTGTGTGTCCCCTCCCACTCCCCGCTCTGTTTGACCCCACCCTCTCCCCGCTCTGTGTGACTCCGCCCCCTGCATGCTCTGTCACCCCGCACCCTGACCACTCTGTGTCACCCGGCCCCATGTCCCCTCTGTGTGACCCCGGCCCCTGCCCGCTCTGTGTGACCCCTCCCCCGGCTCGCTCCGTGTGACCCCGCCCCCTGCATGCTTTGTGTCACCCCGCCCACTACTCGCTCTGTGACCCCGCCCCCTGCTCGCGCCATGTGACCCCGCCCCCTTACCACACAGTGACCCCGCCCACTGCCCAATCTGTGATCCCGCCTCCATCTGCTCTGTGTCACCCCGCCCCTGCCCGCTCTGTGTAATCACGCCTCCAACTTGCTGTTCACCCCGCCCTCAGCCTTAACTGTGTCACCCCGCCCTTTGACCGCTCTGTGTGTCCGCGCCCCCTGCGCACACTGTGTCACCCCTCCCCTTGACCGCTCTGTGTGTCCCCGCCCCCAGCTCTCTCTCTGTGAACCCGCCACCTGCCCGCTGTATGTGTCCCCGCCCCCTGTCCGCTCTGTGTGACCCCGCCCCCTGCCCGGTCTGTATCACCCCACCCCCTCCTCGATCTGTGTCACCCCGCCCCCTGCCCGGTCTGTGTGACCCCACCCCCTCCTCGCTCTGTGGCACCCCGCCACTTGCCCGCTCTCTGTCACCCCGCCCCCTCCTGGCTCTGTGTGACCCCGCCCCCTGCCCGCTCTGTGTGACCCCGACCCTGCCCGGTCTGTGTGACTCCGTCCCATCCCCGCTCTGTGTGACACCGCCCCTTCCCTGCTTTTTGTGACTCCTCCCACTCCCCGCTCTGTGTGACTCCGCCCACTTCCCGCTGTGTGTGACTCCGTCTCCTCCCCGCTCTGTGTGACTCCGCCCCCCCGCTCTGTGTGACTCCGCCCCCTCCCCGCTCTGTGTGACACCGCCCCGTCCCTGCTCTTTGTGACTCCTCCCACTCCCCCGCTCTGTGTGACCCCGCCCTCTCCTCGCTCTGTGTGACTCCTCCCGCTTCCCGCTGTGTGTGACTCCGCCCCATTTCCGCTCTGTGTGACTCCGCCCCCCTCCCCGCTCTGAGTGACTCCACCCCCTGCCCGCTCTGTGTGTCTCCGCCCCCTCCTCGCTATTTGTGACCCCGCCCCCTGAGCACTCTTTATCACCCCGCCCCCTGACCGCACAGTGTGACACCGCCCCCTGCCCGCTCTGTGTGGCCTCGCCCACTGCCCGCTCTGTGACCCCGCCCCCTGCCACCTGCCCCCTGCCCCCTGTGTATCACCCCGCCCCCTGTGCGCTCTTTATCACCCCGCCCCCTGCCCGCTCTGTGTCACCCCGCCCCCTGCCCGCTCTTTATCACCCCCGCCACCCTGCCCGCTCTCTGTGACCCCATCCCCTGCCCGCTCTGTGTGACCCCGCCCCCTGCCCGCTGTGTGTCACCCCGCCCCCTGCCCGCACTGTGTGACCCCGCCCCCTGACAGCTCTGTGTCACCCCGCCCACTGCCCGCTCTGTGTGTCCCCGCCCCCTCCCCGCTCTTTGATGCCGCCCCTGCCTGCTCTGTCACCCCGCCCCCTTCTCGCTCCGTGTGACCCCGCCACCTGCCCGCTCCTTGTCACCCCTGCCCCTGCCCGCTCTGTGTCACCCCGCCCCTGCGCGCTCTGTGTCACCCCGACCCCTGTCCGCTCTGTGTGACCCCGCCCCCTTACCGCACTCTGTGACACCGCCCCCCTCGCTCTCTGTGTTTCCACCCCCTCCCCACTCTGTATGACCCCGTCCCCTCCCGGCTCTGTGTGACACCGCCCATTACCCGCTCTGTGTGACTGCACCCCCACACCGCTCTGTGTGACTCCGCCCCTTTCCCGCACTGTATGACACCGCCCCCTCCACGCTCTGTGTGACACCACCCCCCTCCACGCTCTGTGTGACCCCGCCCCCTCCCCGCTCTGTGTGACACCGCCCCCTCCCCGCTCTGTGTGACATCGCCCACTAACCGCTCTATGTGACACCGCCCCCTCCCCGCACTGTGTGACCCGGCCCCCTCCACGCTTTGTGTGACCCGGCCCCCTCCCCGCTCTGTGTGACTCCGCCCACTCCACGCTGTGTGTGTCCCCTCCCACTCCCCGCTCTGTTTGACCCCGCCCTCTCCCCGCACTGTGTGACTCCGCCCCCTCCCCGCTCTATGTGACTCCGCCCCCTGCCCGTTCAGTGTGACCCCGCCCCCTCCCCGCCTTGTGTGACTCCGCCCCCTCCCTGCTCTGTGTGACGTCGCCCCTTCCTCGCTCTCTGTGACTCCGCCCACTCCCCGCTCTGTGTGACACCGCCCCCTCGCTGCGCTGTGTGACGACGCCCCTTCCTCGCTCTGTGACTCCGCCCACTTTCCGCTCTCTGTGACACCGCCTGCTGCCCGCTATGTGTCACCCCGCCCCCTCTCCGCTCTCTGTGACCCCGCCCCCTGAGCGCTCCGTAAAACCCCACAACCCCGCGGATTCCGTGACACCCCGACCCCTGCCCACACTATGTGACCCCGCCCCTGTCCGCTCTGTGTGACTCCGCCTCCTGCACGCTCTATGTCAACCCACCCGCTGCCCGCCCTTAATCACCCCGCCCCCTGCCCGCACTGTGCGACCACGCCCCCTGCCCGGTCTAAGCGACCCCGCCCCCTGCCCGCTCTGTGACACTCCGCCCCCTGCACGCTCTGTGTGACTCCGCCCCCTGCACGCTCTGTCACCCCGCACCCTGATCACTCTGTGTCACCCGGCCCCATGTCCCCTCTGTGTGACCCCGGCCCCTGCCCGTTCTGTGTGACCCCTCCCCCGGCTCGCTCCGTGTGACCCCGCCCCCTGCATGTTTTGTGTCACCCCGCCCACTACTCGCTCTGTGACCCCGCCCCCTGCTCGCGCCATGTGACCCCGCCCCCTTACCGCACTGTGACCCCGCCCACTGCCCAATCTGTGATCCCGCCTCCATCCGCTCTGTGTCACCCCGCCCCTGCCCGCTCTGTGTAATCACGCCTCCAACTTGCTGTTCACCCCGCCCTCAGCCTTAACTGTGTCACCCCGCCCTTTGACCGCTCTGTGTGTCCGCGCCCCCTGCGCGCACTGTGTCACCCCTCCCCTTGACCGCTCTGTGTGTCCCCGCCCCCAGCTCTCTCTCTGTGAACCCGCCACCTGCCCGCTGTACGTGTCCCCGCCCCCTGTCCGCTCTGTGTGACCCCGCCCCCTGCCCGGTCTGTATCACCCCACCCCCTCCTCGTTCTGTGTCACCCCGCCCCCTGCCCGGTCTGTGTGACCCCACCCCCTCCTTGCTCTGTGGCACCCCGCCACTTGCCCGCTCTCTGTCACCCCGCCCCCTCCTGGCTCTGTGTGACCCCGCCCCCTGCCCGCTCTGTGTGACCCCGACCCTGCCCGGTCTGTGTGACTCCGTCCCATCCCCGCTCTGTGTGACACCGCCCCTTCCCTGCTTTTTGTGACTCCTCCCACTTCCCGCTGTGTGTGACTCCGCCTCCTCCCCGCTCTGTGTGACTCCGCCCCCCCGCTCTGTGTGACTCCGCCCCCTCCCCGCTCTGTGTGACACCGTCCCGTCCCTGCTCTTTGTGACTCCTCCCACTCCTCGCTCTGTGTGACCCCGCCCTCTCCTCGCTCTGTGTGACTCCTCCCGCTTCCCGCTGTGTGTGACTCCGCCCCATTTCCGCTCTGTGTGACTCCGCCCCCCTCCCCGCTCTGAGTGACTCCACCCCCTGCCCGCTCTGTGTGTCTCCGCCCCCTCCTCGCTATTTGTGACCCCGCCCCCTGAGCACTCTTTATCACCCCGCCCCCTGACCGCACAGTGTGACACCGCCCCCTGCCCGCTCTGTGTGGCCTCGCCCACTGCCCGCTCTGTGACCCCGCCCCCTGCCACCTGCCCCCTGCCCTCTGTGTATCACCCCGCCCCCTGTGCGCTCTTTATCACCCCGCCCCCTGCCCGCTCTGTGTCACCCCGCCCCCTGCCCGCTCTTTATCTCCCCCGCCACCCTGCCCGCTCTCTGTGACCCCATCCCCTGCCCGCTCTGTGTGACCCCGCCCCCTGCCCGCTGTGTGTCACCCCGCCCCCTGCCCGCTCTGTGTGTCCCCGCCCCCTGCCCGCTCTGTGTCACCCCGCCCCCTGCCCGCTCTGTGTGACCCCGCCCCCTGCCCGCTGTGTGTCACCCCGCCCCCTGCCCGCTCTGTGTGTCCCCGCCCCCTCCCCGCTCTTTGATGCCGCCCCTGCCTGCTCTGTCACCCCGCCCCCTTCTCGCTCCGTGTGACCCCGCCACCTGCCTGCTCCTTGTCACCCCTGCCCCTGCCCGCTCTGTGTCACCCCGCCCCTGCGCGCTCTGTGTCACCCCGACCCCTGTCCGCTCTGTGTGACCCCGCCCCCTTACCGCACTCTGTGACACCGCCCCCCTCGCTCTCTGTGTTTCCGCCCCCTCCCCACTCTGTATGACCCCGTCCCCTCCCGGCTCTGTGTGACACCGCCCACTACCCGCTCTGTGTGACTGCACCCCCACACCGCTCTGTGTGACTCCGCCCCTTTCCCGCACTGTATGACACCGCCCCCTCCACGCTCTGTGTGACCCCGCCCCCTCCCCGCTCTGTGTGACATCGCCCACTAACCGCTCTATGTGACACCGCCCCCTCCACGCTTTGTGTGACCCGGCCGCCTCCACGCTTTGTGTGACCCGGCCCCCTCCCCGCACTGTGTGACTCCGCCCCCTCCCCGCTCTATGTGACTCCGCCCCCTGCCCGTTCAGTGTGACCCCGCCCCCTCCCCGCCTTGTGTGACTCCGCCCCCTCCCTGCTCTGTGTGACGTCGCCCCTTCCTCGCTCTCTGTGACTCCGCCCACTCCCCGCTCTGTGTGATACCGCCCCCTCGCTGCGCTGTGTGACGACGCCCCTTCCTCGCTCTGTGACTCCGCCCACTTTCCGCTCTCTGTGACACCGCCTGCTGCCCGCTATGTGTCACCCCGCCCCCTCTCCGCTCTCTGTGACCCCGCCCCCTGAGCGCTCCGTAAAACCCCACATCCCCGCGGATTCCGTGACACCCCGACCCCTGCCCACACTATGTGACCCCGCCCCTGTCCGCTCTGTGTGACTCCGCATCCTGCACGCTCTATGTCAACCCACCCGCTGCCCGCCCTTAATCACCCCGCACCCTGCCCGCACTGTGCGACCACGCCCCCTGCCCGCTCTAAGCGACCCCGCCCCCTGCCCGCTCTGTTTGACCCCACCCTCTCCCCGCTCTGTGTGACTCCGCCCCCTGCACGCTCTGTCACCCCGCACCCTGATCACTCTGTGTCACCCGGCCCCATGTCCCCTCTGTGTGACCCCGGCCCCTGCCCGTTCTGTGTGACCCCTCCCCCGGCTCGCTCCGTGTGACCCCGCCCCCTGCATGTTTTGTGTCACCCCGCCCACTACTCGCTCTGTGACCCCGCCCCCTGCTCGCGCCATGTGACCCCGCCCCCTTACCGCACTGTGACCCCGCCCACTGCCCAATCTGTGATCCCGCCTCCATCCGCTCTGTGTCACCCCGCCCCTGCCCGCTCTGTGTAATCACGCCTCCAACTTGCTGTTCACCCCGCCCTCAGCCTTAACTGTGTCACCCCGCCCTTTGACCGCTCTGTGTGTCCGCGCCCCCTGCGCGCACAGTGTCACCCCTCCCCTTGACCGCTCTGTGTGTCCCCGCCCCCAGCTCTCTCTCTGTGAACCCGCCACCTGCCCGCTGTATGTGTCCCCGCCCCCTGTCCGCTCTGTGTGACCCCGCCCCCTGCCCGGTCTGTATCACCCCACCCCTTCCTCGTTCTGTGTCACCCCGCCCCCTGCCCGGTCTGTGTGACCCCACCCCCTCCTCGCTCTGTGGCACCCCGCCACTTGCCCGCTCTCTGTCACCCCGCCCCCTCCTGGCTCTGTGTGACCCCGCCCCCTGCCCGCTCTGTGTGACCCGACCCTGCCCGGTCTGTGTGACTCCGTCCCATCCCCGCTCTGTGTGACACCGCCCCTTCCCTGCTTTTTGTGACTCCTCCCACTCCCCGCTCTGTGTGACTCCGCCCCCTCCTCGCTCTGTGTGACTCCTCCCACTTCCCGCTGTGTGTGACTCCGCCTCCTCCCCGCTCTGTGTGACTCCGCCCCCCCGCTCTGTGTGACTCCGCCCCCTTACCGCTCTGTGTGACACCGTCCCGTCCCTGCTCTTTGTGACTCCTCCCACTCCTCGCTCTGTGTGACCCCGCCCTCTCCTCGCTCTGTGTGACTCCTCCCGCTTCCCGCTGTGTGTGACTCCGCCCCATTTCCGCTCTGTGTGACTCCGCCCCCTCCCCGCTCTGATTGACTCCACCCCCTGCCCGCTCTGTGTGTCTCCGCCCCCTCCTCGCTATTTGTGACCCCGCCCCCTGAGCACTCTTTATCACCCCGCCCTCTGACCGCACAGTGTGACACCGCCCCCTGCCCGCTCTGTGTGGCCTCGCCCACTGCCCGCTCTGTGTGACCCCGCCCCCTGCCACCTGACCCCTGCCCCCTGTGTATCACCCCGCCCCCTGTGCGCTCTTTATCACCCCGCCCCCTGCCCGCTCTGTGTCACCCCGCCCCCTGCCCGCTTTTTATCACCCCTGCCACCCTGCCCGCTCTCTGTGACCCCATCCCCTGCCCGCTCTGTGTGACCCCGCCCCCTGCCCGCTCTGTGTGACCCCGCCCCCTGACAGCTCTGTGTCACCCCGCCCACTGCCCGCTCTGTGTCGCCCCGCCCCATGCTCGCTCTTTATCACCCCGCCCCCTGCCCGCTCTGTGTCACCCCGCCCCCTGCCCGCTCTGTGTCACCCCTCCCTGCCCGCTCTCTGTGACCCCGCCCCCTGCGCGCACTCTTTAATCCCGCTCCCTTCGGTCTCCCTAAAACCCCAGAGCCCTGCGGATTCCGTGTCAACTCGGCCTGTCCCCGCTCTGTGTCACCCCGCCCCCTACCCCCTCTGTGTGACCCCGCCCACTGCCCGCTCTGTGTCACCCCGCCCGCTGCCCGCTCTGTGTCATCCCGACCCTCCCCGCTGTGTCACTCCCCACCCTTCCCGCTCTGTGACTCCGCCCCATTCCCGCACTGTGACTCCGCCCCCTCCCCGCTCTGCGTGACTACGACCCTCCTCGCTCTGTATCACCCCGCCCCATGCCCGCTCACTGTGACTCCGCCCCCTGCCTGCTCTGTGGGTCTCCGCCCCCTGCCTGCTCTGTGTCACCCCGCCCTCTCCCCGCTCCGTGTGACTACGCCTCCTCCCCGTTCTGTGTGACACCGCCCCCTCTCCTCTCTGTGTGACTCCGCCCCCTCCTCGCTCTGTGTTGTTCCGGCCCCTCCTCGCTCTGTGTGACTCCTCCCCCTCCCCGCTCCCTGTGACTCCGCCCCCTGCCTGCTCTGTGGGTCTCCGCCCCCTGCCTGCTCTGTGTCACCCCGCCCTCTCCCCGCTCCGTGTGACTACGCCTCCTCCCCGTTCTGTGTGACACCGCCCCCTCTCCTCTCTGTGTGACTCCGCCCCCTCCTCGCTCTGTGTTGTTCCGGCCCCTCCTCGCTCTGTGTGACTCCTCCCCCTCCCCGCTCTCTGTGACTCCGCCCCCTGCCTGCTCCGTGTGTCTCCGCCCCCTACCCGCTCTATATGTCCCCGCCCCCTGTCTGCTCTGTGTCACCCCGACACCTGCACGCTGTGTGTCACCCTACCCAATGCCCTCTCAGTGTAACCACGCCTCCAACTTGCTGTGTTATCCCGCCCTCAGCGTTCAGTGTCACCCCGCCCCTTGACCTATCTGTGTGTCCCCGCCCCCTACCCGCTCTGTGACCCCGCCCCTACCCGCTCTATATGTCCCCGCCCCCTGTCTGCTCTGTCACCCCGCCCCCTGTCCGCTCTGTCACCCCGCCCCCTGCCCGCGCTGTGTCATTCCGCCCCATGCCCGGTCAGTGTGACCCCGCCCCCTCCTCGATCGGTGGCACCGCGCCCCCTGCCCGCTCTGTGTGATCCCGCCCCCTGCCAGCTTAATGTGACCCCGCCCCTGCCCGCAATGTGTGTTCCCGCCCCCAACCCGCTCTGTGTCACCCCACCCCCTGTGCAATCTGTGGCACCCGGCCTCCTCCCAGCTCTGTGTCACCCCGTCCCCTCCCCGCTCTGTGTGACTCCGCCCCCTCCCTGCTCTTTGTGACACCTCCCCCTCCTCGCTCTGTGAGACTCCGCCCCCTCCCCGCTCAGTGTGACTCCGACCCCTCCCCGCTCTGAGTGACTCTGCCCCCTTTCCATTCTGTGTGACTCCGCCCACTCTCCACTGTGTGACTCCGCCCCCTCCACGCTCTGTGTGACTCCGCCGCCTGCTCGCTCTGTGTGACTCCGCCCCCTCCCCGCTATGTGACTCCGCCTCCACCCCGCTCTGTGTGACTCCGGCCCCTCCCCGCTCTGTGTGACCCCGCCCTCTCCTCGCTCTGTGTGACTCCGCCCGCTTCCCGCTCTGTGTGACTCCGCCCCCTCCCCGCTATGTGACTCCGCCTCCACCCCGCTCTGTGTGACTCCGGCCCCTCCCCGCTCTGTGTGAGTCCGACACCTCCCCGCTCTGTGACCCCGCCCTCTCCTCGCTCTGTGTGACTCCGCCCGCTTCCCGCTCTGTGTGACTCCGCCCCATCGTGACTACGACCCTCCTCGTTCTGTATCCCCGCCACTTGCCCGCTCACTGTGACCCCGCCCCCTGCACGCTCTGTGTGACTCCGCCCCATCCTCGCTCTGAGTGACTCCGCCCCCTCCCCGCTCAGTGTGACTTCGAGCCCACACGCTCTGTGTGACTCCTCCCCACCCTCGCTCTGTGTGACTCCGCCCCCTTTCCATTCAGTGTGACTCCACCCACTCTCCACTCTGTGTGACTCCGCCCCCTCCCCGCTATGTGTGACTCCGCCTCCACCCCGCTCTGTGTGACTCCGGCCCGTCCCCGCTCTGTGTGACTCCGACACCTCCCCGCTCTGTGTGACCCCGCCCTCTCCTCGCTTTGTGTGACTCCGCCCGCTTCCCGCTCTGTGTGACTCCGCCCCATTCCCACTCTGTGACGCCGGACCCTCCCCGCTCTGTGTTACCCCGCCCTCTCCTCGCTCTGTGTGACTCCGACACCTCCCCGCTCTGTGTGACTCCGACACCTCCCCGCTCTGTGTGACTACGACCCTCGCCGCTGTGTGACTACGACCCTCCTCGCTCTGTGTGACTCCGCCCCCTCCCCGCTCTGTGTGACTACAACCCTCCTCGCTCTGTATCCCCGCCACTTGCCCGCTCACTGTGACCCCGCACCCTGCCCGCTCTGTGTGTCTCCGCTCACTCCACGCTCTGTGCCTCTGCCCCCTCCTCGCTCTGTGGGCACTCGCCCCCTGCCCGCTCTATGTCACCCCGCCCCCTGCCCGCTCTGTGTCACCCCGCCCCCTGCCCGCTTTGTGTCATCCCGCCCCCTGACAGCTATGTGGGACCTCGCCGCCTGCCCGCTGTGTTTCACCCCGCCCCCTGCCCCTCTGTGTGACTCCGCCCCATCCCGCTCTGTGTGACTCCGCCCCCTCGCTCTGTGTGACTCCAGCTCATCCCGCTCTGTGTGACTCCGCCCCCTCCACGCTCTGTGTGACTCCGCCCCCTCCCCGCTCTGTGTGACTCCTCCCCCTCTTCGCTCTGTGTGACTCCGCCCCCTCCCCGCTCTTTGCGACTCCGACTTCTCTTCGCTCTGTATCACCCCGCCCCCTGCCCGCTCTCTGTGACCCCGCCCCCAGCCCGCTCTGTGTGTCACCCCGCCACCTGCTCGCTCTGTGTCACCCCGCCCCGTGAGCGCTCTGTGTCACCCCGCCCTCTGTCCGCTCTGTGTGACTCCGTCTCCAGTCCGGTCCATGCGAACCCGCCCCCTACCCGTCTGTGTCACCCCGACCCCTGCTCGCTGTGTGACCCCGCACCCTTTCCGCTCCGTGTGACCCCGCCCCCTGCTCGCTCTGTGTGATCCCGCCGCTTCCCACACTGTGACCCCGCCCACTGCCCAACCTGTGACCCCGCCCCCTGCCCGCTCTGTGTCACCCCGCCCCCTGCCCGCTCTATGTGTCTCCTCCACCTGCCCGCTCTCTGTGACTCCGCCCCCTGCCCGCTCTCTGTGACTCCGCCCCCTCCCCGCTCCGTGTGACCCCGCCCCTGCCCGCTCTGGTTGACCCCGCCCCCTGCGCGTTCTGTGTGACCTCGCCCCCTCCCCGCTCATTGTGACTCCGCCCCCTTCCCGCTCCGTGTGACACCGCCTCCTACCCGCTCTGTGTGACTCCGCCCCCTACCCGCTCTGTGTGACTACGACCCTCATCGCTCAGTGTGACTCCGCCCCCTGCCCGCTCTGTGTGACTACGACCCCTCCTCGCTCAGTGTGACTCCGCCCCCTACCCGCTCTGTGTGACTACGACACCTCCTCGCTCAGTGTGACTCCGCCACCTCCCCGCTCTGTGTGACTCCGCCCCCTACCCGCTCTGTGTGACTACGACCCTCATCGCTCAGTGTGACTCCGCCCCCTGCCCGCTCTGTGTGACTACGACCCCTCCTCGCTCTGTGTGACTCCGCCCCCTACCCGCTCTGTGTGACTACGACCCCTCCTCGCTCAGTGTGACTCCGCCACCTCCCCGCTCTGTGTGACTCCGCCCCCTACCCGCTCTGACTCCGCCCCTTCCCTTCTCTGTGTGACTCCGTCCCCTTCCCGCTGTGTGACTCCACCCCCTCCCCGCTCTGTGTGACCCCGCCCCCTCGCTGCTCTGTGCGACTCTGCCCCCTCCCCTCACTGTGTGACTCCGCCTCCTTCCTGCTCTGTGCGACTCCGCCCCCTCCCCGCTCTGTGTGACTCCGCCTCCTCCCTGCTCTTTGCGACTCCGCCCCCTCCCCGCTATGTGTGACTCCGCCCCCTCCCCGCTCTGTGTGACTCCGCCTCCTCCCCGCTCTGTGTGACTCCGCCCCCACTCCGCTCTGTGTGACTCCGCCCCCTGCCCGCTCCGTGTCACCCCGCCTCCTGCCCACTCTGTCTCACCCCGCCCCCTGCCCGTTCTGTGTCTCCCCGCCCCCTGCCCACACTGTATCACCCAGCCCCCTGCCCATTCTGTATCACCCCGGCCCCTGCCCGCTGCGTGTGACTCCAACCACTGCCCATTCAGTGTATCCCCGCCGGATGCCCACTCCGTGTCACCCCGCCCCTGCCCGCTCCGTGTCAGCCCGCCTCATGCACGCTCTGTACGACTCCAACCCCTGCCCCTTCCGTGTCACCACGCCCCCTTCCCGCTCTGTGTGACCTCGTCCCCTGCCCGTTCTGTGTGACCTCGCCCCCTGCGCACTCTGTGTCACCCCGCCCCCTGCCCGCTCTGTGTGACTCCGCCCCCTCCCCACTCTGTGTGACTCCGCCTCCTCCCCACTCTGTTTGACTCCGCCCCCTCCCCGCTCTGTTTGACTCCGCCCCCTCCCCGCTCTGTGTGACTCCGCCCACTCCCTGCTCTGAGCGAATCCGCCCCTTCCCCGCTCTGTGTGACTCCGCCCCCTCCACGCTCTGTATCACCTCGACCACTGCTCGCTCTGTGTGACCCCGTCCCCTCCCCGCTCTGTGTTACCCCGACCCCTGCTCGCTCTGTGTCACCTCGCCCCCTGCTCGCTCTGTGTGACCCCGCCCTCTGCCCGCTCTGTGTGACCCCACGCCCTGCGGGCGCAGTGAATCCAACCCCTGCCCATTCTGTCTATCCCCGCCCCCTGCACACTCTGTATCACCCCACCTCCTCCCTGCTCTGTGTGACCCGGCCCCCTGCGCGCTCTGTGTCACCCCGCCCCCTGCCCGCTCTGAGTGACCCCGCCCCCTGCCCGCTCTGTGTCACCCTGCCCGCTCTGTGTGACTCCGCCCCCTGCCCGCTCTGTGTCACCCTGCCTCCTGCCTGCTCTGTGTGACTCCGCCCCCTCCGCACTCTGTGTGACTCCGCCTCCTCCCCACTCCGTGTGACTCCGCCCCCTCCCCACTCTGTGTGACTCCGCCTACTCCCTGCTCTGAGCGAATCCGCCCCTTCCCCGGACTGTGTGACTCCGCCTCATCCCGGCTCAGTGCGACTCCGCCAACTCTTCGCTCTGTGTGACTCCACCCCCTCCCCGCTCTGTATCACCCCGACCCCTGCTCGCTCTGTGTGATCCCGCACCCTGCCCGCTGTGTGTGACCCCGCCCCCTGCCCGCTCCATGTGATCCCGCCCCCTACCCGCTCTGTATCACCCCGCCCCCTGCCCGCTGCGTGTGATCCCGCCCCCTGCCCGACCTGTGTCACCCCGCCCCCTGCCCGCTGCGTGTGACCCCGCCCCCTGCCCGCTCCGTGTGATCCCGCCCCCTACCCGCTCTGTATCACCCCGCCCCCTGCCCGCTGCGTGTGATCCCGCCCCCTGCCCGACCTGTGTCACCCCGCCCCCTGCCCGCTGCGTGTGATCCCGCCCCCTGCCCGCTCTGTGTCACCCCGACCCCTGCCGGCTCTGTGTGACTCCAACCCCTGCCCCTTCCGTGTCACCCCGCCCCCTGACCGCTCTGTGTGACCCCGCCCACTGCCCGCTCTGTGTGACTCCGCACTTTCCTGCTGTGTGACTCCGCCCCCTCCCCTCTCTGTGTGACCCCGCCCACTGCCCGCTCTGTGTGACTCCGCACTTTCCTGCTGTGTGACTCCGCCCCCACCCCGCTCTGTGTGACTCCGCCTCCTCCCTGCTCTGTGCGACTCCGCCGACTCTTCGCTCTGTGTGACTCCGCCCCCTGCCCGCTCCGTGTCACCCCGCCTCCTGCCCACTCTGTCTCACCCCGCCCCCTGCCCATTCTGTATCTCCCCGCTCCATGCCCGCTCTGTGTGTCCCCGCCCCCTGCCCGCTCTGTGTCACCTCGCCCCCTGCCCATTCTGTGTCACCCCGCCCCCTGCCCGCTCTGTGTGACCCCGGCCCCTCCCCGCTCTGTGTCACCCCGCCCCCTGCCCGCTCTGTGTCACCCCACCCCCTGCGCGCTCTGTATCACCCCGCCCTCAGCTCGCTCTGTGTCACCCCGCCCCCTGCCCGCTTTGTATCACCCCACCCCCTGCCCCCTTTGTGTGACCCCGCTCCCTGCCCGCTGCGTGTGACTCCAACCACTGCCCATTCAGTGTATCCCCGCCGGGTGCCCACTCCGTGTCACCCCGCCCCTGCCCGCTCCGTGTCACCCCGCCTCCTGCACGCTCTGTGTGACTCCAAGCCCTGCCCCTTCCGTGTCACCCCGCCCCCTGCCCGCTCTGTGTGACCTCGCCCCCTGCGCACTCCGTGTCACCCCGCCCCCTGCCCGCTCTGTGTGACTCCACCCACTCCCCACTCTGTGTGACTCCGCCTCCTCCCCACTCTGTTTGACTCCGCCCCCTCCCCGCTCTGTGTGACTTCCGCCCACTCCCTGCTCTGAGCGAATCCGCCCCTTCCCCCTCTGTGTGACTCCGCCCCGTCCCCACTCTGTGCGACTCCGCCGACTCTTCGCTCTGTGTGATTCCGCCCCCTCCCCGCTCTGTATCACCTCGACCACTGCTCGCCCTGTGTGATCCCGCCCCCTCCCCGCTCTGTGTTACCCTGACCCCTGCTCACTCTGTGTCACCTCGCCCCCTGCTCGCTCTGTGTCACCCCGCCCCCTGCCCGCTCTGTGTCAACCCGCCCCCTGCACGCTCTGTGTCACCCCACCCCCTGCGCGCTCTGTATCACCCCGCCCCCTGCCCCCTTTGTGTGACCCGCTCCTTGCCCGCTGCGTGTGACTCCAACCACTGCCCATTCGGTGTATCCCCGCCGGGTGCCCACTCTGTGTCACCCCGCCCCCTGCCCGCTCTGTGTGACCTCGCCCCCTGCGCACTTTGTGTCACCCCGCCCCCTGCCCGCTCTGTGTGACTCCACCCCCTCCCCACTCTGAGTGACTCCGCCTCCTCCCCACTCTGTTTGACTCCGCCCCCTGCGCACTCTGTGTGACTTCCGCCCACTCCCTGCTCTGAGCGAATCCGCCCCTTCCCCGCTCTGTGTGACTCCGCCCCGTCCCCACTCTGTGCGACTCCGCCGACTCTTCGCTCTGTGTGATTCCGCCCCCTCCCCGCTTTGTATCACCTCGACCACTGCTCGCTCTGTGTGATCCCGCCCCCTCCCCGCTCTGTGTTACCCTGACCCCTGCTCACTCTGTGTCACCTCGCCCCCTGCTCGCTCTGTGTGACCTCGCCCCCTCCCCGCTCATTGTGACTCCGCCCCCTTCCCGCTCCGTGTGACACCGCCTCCTACCCGCTCTGTGTGACTCCGCCCCCTACCCGCTCTGTGTGACTACGACCCTCATCGCTCAGTGTGACTCCGCCCCTACCCGCTCTGTGTGACTCCAATCTCTGCCCCTTCCATGTCACCCCGCCCCCTGCCCGCTCTGTGTGACCTCGCAACCTGCCCGCTCTGTGTGACCTCGCCCCCTGCACGCTCTGTGTTACCCTGACCCCTGCTCACTCTGTCACCTCGCCCCCTGCTCGCTCTGTGTGACCCCGCCCTCTGCCCGCTCTGTGTGACCCCACGCCCTGCGGGCGCAGTGAATCCAACCCCTGCCCATTCTGTCTATCCCCGCCCCCTGCACACTCTGTATCACCCCACCTCCTCCCTGCTCTGTGTGACCCCGGCCCCTGCGCGCTCTGTGTCACCCCGCCCCCTGCCTGCTCTGTGTCACCCCGCCCCCTGCCCGCTCTCTGTGACTCCGCCCCCTGCCCGCTCTGTGTGACCCTGGCCCCTGCCCACTCTGTGTGACTCCAATCTCTGCCCCTTCCATGTCACCCCGCCCCCTGCCCGCTCCGTGTGACCTCGCAACCTGCCCGCTCTGTGTGACCTCGCCCCCTGCACGCTCTGTGTGACCCCGCCCCCTGATCGCTCCGTGTGACCCCGCCCCCAGCCCATCTGTATCACCCCGCGCCTACCCGCTCCATGTCACCCCGCCCCCTCCCCACTCTGTGTGACTCCCACCTCCCCGCTCTGTATGACTTCGCCCTCTCCCCGCTCTGTGGGACTCCGCGCCCTCCCCGCTCTGTGTGACTCCCCCTCTCCCTGCTCTGTGTGCCTCCCCCCTCCCTACTCTGTGTGACTCCGCTCCCTCCCTCCTCCGTGTAACTCTGCCCCCTCCCCACTCTGTGTGACTCCGACCCCACCTGGCTCTGCGACTCCGCCCCTCCCCGCTCTGAGTGACTCCGACCCCTCCCCGCTCTGTGTGACTATGCCCCCTCCCCGCTCTGTGTGACTCTGCCCCCTCCTCGATCTGTGTGACTCCGCCCCCTCCTCCCTCTGTGTGACCCCGCACCCACCCCGCTCTGTGTGACTGCCCCCTCCTCGCTCTGTGTGTCTCCGCCCCCTCCCCGCTCTGTGGGACTCCGCGCCCTCCCCGCTCTGTGTGACTCCCCCCTCCCCGCTCTGTGTGACTCCCCCCCTCCCCGCTCTGTGGGACTCCGCCCCCTCCTCGCTCTGTGTGACTCTGCCCCCTCCCCGCTCTGTGTGACTCCGCCCCGCCTCGCTCTGCGTGACCCCGCCCCCTCCCCGCTCTGTGTGACTGCGCTCTCTCCACTCTCAGTGTGACCCCGCCCCCTGCCCACTCTGTGTGACCCCACCCCCTGCGGGCTCAGTGAATCCAACATCTGCCCATTCTGTCTATCCCCGCCCACTCCTCGCTCTGTGTGTCCCCACCCCCTGCCCGCTCTGTGTGACTCCGCCCCCTCGCCGCTCCGTGTGACCCCACCCCCTGCCCGCTCTGTGTGACTCCGCCCCCTCCCCGCTCTGTGTGACCCCGCCCCCTGCCCACTCTGTGTGACTCCGCCCCCTCCCCGCTCTGTGTGACCCCGCCCCCTGCCCGCTCTGTGTCACCCCGACCCCTGCCGGCTCTGTGTGACTCCAACCCCTGCCCCTTCCATGTCACCCCGCCCCCTGACCGCTCTGTGTGACCACGCCCACTGCCCGCTCTGTGTGACTCCGCACTTCCCTGCTGTGTGACTCTGCCCCCTCCCCGCTCTGTGTGACCCCGCCCCCTCGCTGCTCTGTGCGACTCCGCCCCCTAACCGCACTGTGTGATCCCGCCCCCTCCCCGCTCTGTGTTACCCTGACCCCTGCTCACTCTGTGTCACCTCGCCCCCTGCTCGCTCTGTGTGACCTCGCCCCCTCCCCGCTCATTGTGACTCCGCCCCCTTCCCGCTCCGTGTGACACCGCCTCCTACCCGCTCTGTGTGACTCCGCCCCCTACCCGCTCTGTGTGACTACGACCCTCATCGCTCAGTGTGACTCCGCCCCTACCCGCTCTGTGTGACTCCAATCTCTGCCCCTTCCATGTCACCCCGCCCCCTGCCCGCTCTGTGTGACCTCGCAACCTGCCCGCTCTGTGTGACCTCGCCCCCTGCACGCTCTGTGTTACCCTGACCCCTGCTCACTCTGTGTCACCTCGCCCCCTGCTCGCTCTGTGTGACCCCGCCCTCTGTCCGCTCTGTGTGACCCCACGCCCTGCGGGCGCAGTGAATCCAACCCCTGCCCATTCTGTCTATCCCCGCCCCCTGCACACTCTGTATCACCCCACCTCCTCCCTGCTCTGTGTGACCCCGGCCCCTGCGCGCTCTGTGTCACCCTGCCCCCTGCCCGCTCTGTGTCACCCCGCCCCCTGCCTGCTCTGTGTCACCCCGCCCCCTGCCCGCTCTCTGTGACTCCGCCCCCTGCCCGCTCTGTGTGACCCTGGCCCCTGCCCACTCTGTGTGACTCCAATCTCTGCCCCTTCCATGTCACCCCGCCCCCTGCCCGCTCCGTGTGACCTCGCAACCTGCCCGCTCTGTGTGACCTCGCCCCCTGCACGCTCTGTGTGACCCCGCCCCCTGATCGCTCCGTGTGACCCCGCCCCCAGCCCATCTGTATCACCCCGCGCCTACCCGCTCCATGTCACCCCGCCCCCTCCCCACTCTGTGTGACTCCCACTCCCCGCTCTGTGTGACTTCGCCCTCTCCCCGCTCTGTGGGACTCCGCGCCCTCCCCGCTCTGTGTGACTCCCCCTCTCCCTGCTCTGTGTGCCTCCCCCCTCCCTGCTCTGTGTGACTCCGCTCCCTCCCTCCTCCGTGTAACTCTGCCCCCTCCCCACTCTGTGTGACTCCGACCCCACCTGGCTCTGTGACTCCGCCCCTCCCCGCTCTGAGTGACTCCGACCCCTCCCCGCTCTGTGTGACTCTGCCCCCTCCCCGCTCTGTGTGACTCTGCCCCCTCCTCGATCTGTGTGACTCCGCCCCCTCCTCCCTCTGTGTGACTACGAACCCTCCTCGTTCTGTGTGACCCCGCCCCCACCCCGCTCTGTGTGACTGCCCCCTCCTCGCTCTGTGTGACTCCGCCCCCTCCCCGCTCTGTGGGACTCCGGCCCCTCCTCGCTCTGTGTGACTCTGCCCCCTCCCCGCTCTGTGTGACTCCGCCCCGCCTCGCTCTGCGTGACCCCGCCCCCTCCCCGCTCTGTGTGACTGCGCTCTCTCCACTCTCAGTGTGACCCCGCCCCCTGCCCACTCTGTGTGACCCCACCCCCTGCGGGCTCAGTGAATCCAACATCTGCCCATTCTGTCTATCCCCGCCCACTCCTCGCTCTGTGTGTCCCCACCCCCTGCCCGCTCTGTGTGACTCCGCCCCCTCGCCGCTCCGTGTGACCCCACCCCCTGCCCGCTCTGTGTGACTCCGCCCCCTCCCCGCTCTGTGTGACCCCGCCCCCTGCCCACTCTGTGTGACTCCGCCCCCTCCCCGCTCTGTGTGACCCCGCCCCCTGCCCGCTCTGTGTCACCCCGACCCCTGCCGGCTCTGTGTGACTCCAACCCCTGCCCCTTCCATGTCACCCCGCCTCCTGCCCACTCTGTCTCACCCCGCCTCCTGCCCATTCTGTATCTCCCCGCTCTCTGCCCGCTCTGTGTGTCGCCGCCCCCTGCCCGCTCTGTGTCACCTCGCCCCCTGCCCACTCTGTGTCACCCCGCCCCCTGCCCGCTCTGTGTCACCCCACCCCCTGCGCGCTCTGTATCACCCCGCCCTCAGCTCGCTCTGTGTCACCCCGCCCCCTGCCCGCTTTGTATCACCCCGCCCCCTGCCCCCTTTGTGTGACCCCGCTCTCTGCCCGCTGCGTGTGACTCCAACCACTGCCCATTCAGTGTATCCCCGCCGGGTGCCCACTCCGTGTCACCCCGCCCCTGCCCGCTCCGTGTCACCCCGCCTCCTGCACGCTCTGTGTCACCCCGCCTCCTGCCCGCTCTGTGTGACCTCGCACCCTGCGCACTCTATGTGACCTCGCCCCCTGCACACTCTGTGTGATTCCAACCCCTGCCCCTTCCGTGTCACCCCGCCCCCTGCCCTCTCTGTGTGACCTCGCCCCCTGCGCACTCTGTGTGATTCCAACCCCTGCCCCTTCCGTGTCACCCCGCCCCCTGGCCGCTCTGTGTGACCTCGCCCCCTGCGCACTCTGTGTCACCCGGCCCCCTGCCCGCTCTGTGTGACTCCACCCCCTCCCCACTCTGTGTGACTCCGCCTCCTCCCCACTCTGTTTGACTCCGCCCCCTCCCCGCTCTGTGTGACTCCGCCCCCTCCCCGCTCTGTGTGACCCCGCCCCGTCCCCGATCTGTGGGACTCCGCCCCCTCCCCGCTCTGTGTGACTTCGCCCTCTCCCCGCTCTGTGTGTCTCCGCCCCCTCCTCGCTCTGTGTGACTCCGCCCCCTCCCTGCTCTGTGTGACTCCGCCCCCTCCCCGCTCTGTGTGACTCCGCCCCCTCCCCGCTCTGTGTGACCCCGCCCCGTCCCCGATCTGTGGGACTCCGCCCCCTCCCCGCTCTGTGTGACTTCGCCCTCTCCCCGCTCTGTGTGACTCCGCCCCCTCCCCGCTCTGTGTGACTCCGCCCCCTCCCTGCTCTGTGTGACTCCGCTCCCTCCCTCCTCCGTGTAACTCTGCCCCCTCCCCGCTCTGTGCGATTCTGACCCCACCTGGCTCTGTGACTCCGCCCCTCCCCTCTCTGAGTGACTCCGAGCCCTGCCCGCTCTGTGTGACTCTGCCCCCTCCTCGCTCTGTGTGACTCCGCCCCCTCCCCGCTCTGTGTGACTCCGCCCCTCCTTGCTGAGTGTGACTCCGCCCCCTTCTCGCTCTGTGTGACTACGCTCCCTCCCCGCTCTGTGTGACTACGACCCCTCCTCGTTCTGTATGACTGCCCCCTCCCTGCTCTGTGTGACTCCGCCCCCTCCTCGCTCTGTGGGACTCCGCCCCCTCCCTGCTCTGTGTGACTCCGCCCCCGCCTCGCTCTGCGTGACCCCGCCCCCTCCCCGCTCTGTGTGACTGCGCTCTCTCCACTCTCAGTGTGACTCCGCCCCCGCCTCGCTCTGTGTGACCACGCCCGCTGCCCACTCTGTGTGACCCCACCCCCTGCGGGCTCAGTGAATCCAACACCTGCCCATTCTGTCTATCCCCGCCCACTCCTCGCTCTGTGTGACCCCACCCGCTGCCCGCTCTGTGTGACTCTGCCCCCTTCCCGCTCCGTGTGACCCCACCCCCTTCCCACTCTGTGTGACTCCGCCCCCTCCCCGCTCCGTGTGACCCCGCCCCCTCCCCGCACCCTCCCCGCTCTGTGTGACCCCGCTCCCTCCCCCCTTGGTGTGACCCGGCCCCCTGCCCGCTCTGTGTCACCCCGCCCCCTGTCCGCTGTTAACCCGCCCCCTCCACGCTCTGTGTGTCTCCGTGCCCTCCCCGCGCTGTGTGACTCCGCCCCTTCCCCTCCCTGTGTGACTCCGCCTCCTCCCCGCTCTGTGTCACCACTCCCCCTGCGCGCTTTGTGTGACTCCGCCCCCTCTTCGCTCCGTGTGACTCCGCCCCCTTTTCGCTCTGTGTGACTCCGACCCCACCTCGCACTGTGACTCCGCCCCTCCCCGCTATGTGTGACTCCGCCTCCTCCCCGCTCTGTGTCACCACGCCCGCTGCGCGCTTTGTTTGACTCCGCCCCCTTCGTGTTTTACATCTCCCCGCTCCTCGATCGATCTATAAGACCTCGCCCCCAGCGCTCTTTGTGTGACTCGTCCCCAGCGCGCTCGGTATGACCCCGCCCCCTGCATCTTTGTGTAACTCCTCCCCTGCCCCTCTGTGTGTGACTCCGCCCCCTCCCCGCACTGTGTCACCCCGCCCCATGCGGTCTCTTTGTAACCCCGCCCCATGCGGACTCTGTGTAACCCCGCCCCATGCGGTCTCTGTGTAACCCCGCCCCATGCGGTCTCTGTGTAACCCCGCCTCATGTGGTCTCTGTGTAACCCCGGTGTAACCCCGTCCCATGCGGTCTCTGTGTCACCCCGCCCCATGCGGTCTCTGTGTCACCCCGCCCCATGCGGTCTCTGTGTAACCCCGGTGTAACCCCGCCCCATGCGGTCTCTGTGTAACCCCGCCCCATGCGGTCTCTGTGTCACTCCGCCCCATGCGGTCTCTGTGTCACCCCGCCCCATGCGGTCTCTGTGTAACTCCGCCCCATGCGGTCTCTGTGTCACCCCGCCCCATTCGCGCTTTGTGTCACCCGCCCACTCCCCCTCTGTTTGACTCCGTCCACTCCTCGCTTCTGTGTGACATCGCCCCCATCCCGCTCAGTGTCACATCGCCCTCTCCCCGCTCTGTGTGACTCCGCCCCCTCCCCGCTCTGTGTGACTGAGCTCCCTGCCCGCTCTGTGTGACTCCGCCCCCTCACCGGTATGTGTGACTCCGCCCCCTCCTCGCTCTGTGTGACTCCGCCCTCTCACCGCTCACTGTGACTCCGCCCCCTCCCTACTCTGTGTGACTCCGCCCCCTCCGTGCTCTGTGTGACTCCGCCCCCTCCCCGCTCCGTGCGACTCCGCCCCCTCCCCGCTCTGTGTGACTCCGCTCCCTCCCTGCACTGTGTGACTCCGCCCCCTCCCCGCTCTGTGCGACTCCGCCCCCTCCCCGCTCTGTGTGACTCCGCTCCCTCCCTGCTCTGTGTGACTCCGCCCCGTCCCTGCTCTGTGTGACTCCGCCCTCTCCCTGCTCTGTGTGACTCCGGCCCCGTCCCCGCACTGTGTGACTTCGCTTCCTCCTCGCCCTGGGTGACTCCGCCCCCTGCCCGCTCTGTGTCACTCCGCCCCCTCGCTCTGTGTGACTCCGCCCCCTCCCCGCTCTGTGTGACTCCGCCCCCTCCTCGCTCTGTGTGACACCGCCCCCTCCCCGCTCAGTGTGATTCCGCCACCTCCCCGCTCTGTGTGACTCCGCTTCCTCCTCACCCTGGGTGACTCCGCCCCCTGCCCGCTCTGTGTGACTCCGCCCCCTGACCGCTCTGTGTGACCTCGCCCCCTGCCCGCTCCGTGTGACCCCGCCCCCTGCCCACTCTGCCTGACTCCTCCCCCTGCGAGTTCAGTGAATCCAATCCCTGCCCATTCTGTGTATCCCCGCCCCCTGCCTGCTCTGTATGACCCCTTACCCTGCCAGCTCTATGTGACTCCGCCCCCGCCCCGCTCTGTGTGACTCCTCCCATGCCCGCACTGTGTCACCCCGCCCCCTCCCCGCTCTGTGTGACCCCGCCCCCTGCGCGCTCTGTGTCAGTTGGAGGGAAGCGCGAGAGGAGTCGGGAGTTGAACAAGAGCAAAGGTGACGAGGGGAGGTCAGTGAGGTGGGAACGAGGTGATCCTGTGAGCACCATGAGTGCAGCGGGCAAGCATTTACTACTTTTATTGCTGATAGGTTTTAAGATCATATGTTGTGGCTCATTGTAAGGACTATATTCTGTAACAGGGAGAAGCAGGGAAGAAGGGCCCAAGAGTAATTGATATTATTTGATATTAAGTATCTTCTAAAAGGTTTAATTTAATTTAAAGGGGTAAGTCATGGCAGGAGAGCTCAAAGCCGTGGTATGCTCCTCCTGCTCTATGTGGGAAGCCGGGCACGTTTCCAGTGCCCGGGACCAGCCTGTGTGTGGGAAGTGTCTCCAGCTACAGCTCCTGGAAGCCGGGGTTTTGGAGCTGGAGCGGCGGCTGGGGACACATTGGAGCATCCGCGAGGTGGAGAGTATCGTGGATAGAACGTATAGAGAGGTGGTCACACCGCAGGCTAAGAGTCCACAGGCAGGAATGGAATGGGTGACCTCCAGGCAAAGCAAGGGGACTAGGCAGGTAGTGCAGGAATCTGCTGTCGCTATTCCCCTGCAAAACAGATACACCGCTTTGGATACTGTTGGGGGGAATGGCCTCTCAGGAGAAAGCAGCAACAGACAAATTCGTTGCACCATGTTTGGCTCTGCTGCACAGGGCAGGAGTAAAATGTGTGGGAATGCAACAGTTATAGGGGATTCAATTGTAAGGGGAATAGAGAGGTGTTTCTGTGGCTGCAAACGAGACTCCAGGATGGTACGTTGCTTCCCTGGTGCTAGGGTCGAGGATGTCTCAGAGCGTCCAGAGGACATTCTGAAGGGGGAGGGTGAACAGCCAGTGGTCGTGGTGCACATTGGTACAAGTGACATCGGTGAAAAAAGGGATGAAAAGCAGAATATAGGGAGTTAGGAATTAAGTTTAAAAAGTAGGACCTTAGAGGTAGTGATCTCAGGATTACTACCAGTGCTACGTGCTAGTCAGAGTAGAAATAGCAGGATATATCAGATGAATACGTGTCTGAAGAGATGGTGTGAAGGGGAGGGTTTCAGATTCCTGGGGCATTGGGACTGGTTTTGGGGGAGGTGGGACCAGTACAAAGTGGATGGGTTACACCTGGGCAGGACCGGGACTGATGTCCCAGGGGGAACATTTGCTAGAGTGGTTGGGGAGGATTTAAACTAAAATGGCAGGGGGATGGGAACCTATGCAAGGAGCCAGAGAAAGGGGAATCAGACAAGAACAAGAGACAGAAAGCAGAATAAGAAACGTGATAGTCAGAGAAATCAAGGGCCAGAATCAAACAGGGCCTCAGTGAAAAATAGTGGGAACGGGACAAGTAATGTTAAAAAGACAAGCCTTAAGGCTTTGTGCCTTAACGCGAGGAGCATTCACAATAAAGTGGATGAATTAACCACGCAAATAGATATATACAGGAATGATACAGTCCGAATTATGGAGACATGGCTGCAGGGTGACCAGGGAAGGGAACTGACCATCCAGGGGTATTCAGTATTTAGGAAGGACAGACAAAAAGGAAAAGGTGGTGGAGTTGCATTGCTGGTTAAAGAGGAAATTAATGCAATAGTGAGGAAAGATATTAGCTCCGACGATGTGGAATCTGTATGGGTAGAGCTGAGAGACACTAAGGGGCAAAAAACATTAGTGGGGATTGTATATAGACCCCCAAACAGCAGTGATGATGTTGGGAATGGCCTTAAACAGGAAATTAGAGACGCATGTAATGAAGAAACATCTGTAATTATGGGTCACTTTAATCTGCATATAGATTGGGCAAATCAAATTCGTAACAATACCATAGAGGAGGAATTCCTGGAGTGCATATGGGATGTTTTTCTGGACCAATGCTTTGAGGAACCAACGAGAGAACAGCCCATCCTTGACTGGGTACTGTGAAATGAGAAAGGAATAATTGGCAGTCTAGGTGTGCGAGGCCCCTTGGGGATGAGCGACCATAATATGATAGAATTCTTCATCAAGATGGAGAGTGACGTAGTGGATTCTGAGACTTGGGTCCTGAAACTTAATAAAGGAAACTACGATGGTATGAGGCACGAGTTGGCTATGATGGATTGGGAAATGTTGCTTAAAGGGATGATGGTGGATAGGCAATGGCAAACATTCAAAGAGCACATGGGTGAACTGCAGCAATTGTTTATTCCTGTCTGGCGCAAAAGTAAAACAGGAAAGATGGCCAAACCATGGCTTATGAGGGAAATTAGAGAGAGTATTAAATGCAAGGAAGAGGCATGCAAATTGGCCAGAAAAAACAACAGATCTGAGGAATGGAAGCAGTTTAGAATTCAGCAAAGGAGGACCAAGGGATTGATTAAGAAGGGGAAAATAGAGCCCGAGGGTAAGCTTGCAGGGAACATAAAAGGTTCTATAGGTATGTGAAGAGAAAAAGATTGGTGAAGACAAATGTAGGTCCCTTACAGAAACAGGGGAATTTATAATGGGGAACAAAGAAATGGCTGTCCAACTATATACATACATGTGTTCTGTCTTCACAAAGGAGGACACAAATAACATCCCAGAAATGTTGGGGAACAAAGGGTTTAGTGAGAGGGAGGAACTGAATGAAATCAGTATGAGTAGGGAAATGTTGTTGGGGAAATTGATGGGATTGAAGGCTGTTAAATCCCCGGGGCCTTATAATCTACATCCCAGAGTACTTAAGGAAGTGGCCCTAGAAATAATGGATCATTGGTGGTCATCTTCCGAGATTCTGTAGACTCTGGAACAGTTCCTACAGATTGGAGGGTAGCTAATGTAACCCGACTATTAGGGAGGCAGAGAGAAAACAAGGAATTATAGACCAGTCAGCCAGACATTGGTAGTGGGGAAAATTCTAGAGTCCATTATAAAAGATTTAATAGCTGAGCATGTCTAAAACCATGGCAAAATCGGACAGAGTCAGCGTAGATTTATGAACGGGAAATCATGCTTGACAAATCTACTGGAATTTTTGGAGGATGTCACCAGTAGAGTTGATGAGGGGGAGCCAGTGGATGTGGTTTATTTGGACTTTCAGAAAGCCTTCGACAAAGTCCCACATAAGAGACTGGGGTGTAAAATTAAAGCGCGTGGGATTGAGGGTAGTGTATTGAGATGGATAGAAAACTAGTTGGCAGACAGGAAACAAAGAAAAGGAATAAATGGGTCTTTTTCCAAATGGCAGGCAGTGACTAGTGGGGTACCGCAGGGATCAGTCCTGGGACCCCAGTTATTCACAATATATATTCATGATTTAGATGAGGGAATTAAATGTAATATCTCCAGGTTTGCAGATGACACAAAGCTGGGTGGGAGGGTGAGCTGTGAGGAGGATGCAGAGATGCTTCAGTGTGATTTGGACAAGCTGAGTGAGTGGGTAAATGCATGGCAGATGCAGTATAATGTGGATAAATGTGAGGTTATCCATTTTGGTAGCAAAAAACAGGAAGGCAGATTATTATCTGAATGGCTTTAAATTGAGAGAGGGGAATGTGCAACGAGACCTGGGCATCCTTGTACACCAGTCGCTGAAGGTAAGCATGCAGGTGCAGCAGGCGGTAAAGAAGGCAAATGGTATGTTGGCCTTCATAGCCAGAGGATTCGAGTACAGGAACAGGGATGTCTTGCTGCAATTGTACAGGGCCTTGGTGAGACCACACCTGGAATATTGTGTGCAGTTTTGGTTTCCTTATCTGAGGAAGGATGTACTTGCTATAGAGAGAGTGCAGCGATGGTTTACCCAACTGATTCCTGGGATGGCGGGACTGACATATGTTGATAGATTGAGTCGATTAGGATTATATTCACTGGAGTTCAGAAGAATGAGGGGGGGATCTCATAGAAACCTATACAATTTTAGCAGGACTAGACAGGGTAGATGCAGGAAGGATGTTCCCGATGGTGGGGGGTCCAGAACCAGGGGTCACAGTCTGAGGATATGGGGTAGACCATTTAGGACTGAGATGAGGAGAAATTCCTTCACCCAGAGAGTGGTGAGCCTGTGGAATTCATTACCACAGAAAGTAGTTGAGACCAAAACATTATATGTTTTCAATGAAGAGTTAGATATAGCTCTTGGGGTGAAAGGGATCAAAGGGTATGGGGAGAAAGCGGGAGCAGGCTATTGAGTTGGATGATCAGCTATGATCATAATGAATGGTGGAGCAGTCTTGAAGGGCCGAATGACCTACTCCTGCCCCGAGTTTCTATGTTTCTATGAAAGGGATAGCAGCATCGTGGATAGATAGGGAGAAACTGCCTCGTTGGGGGAAGGAGCGAGGATGAGAGGGACACAGATTTCAGTTAATCGGTAAAAGAAGCAGTTGTGTTTCCCTGCTCATTGTGGTCACTTCCTGGATAAACATCAGGACACCGAACATGCCTAAGGGATTGGTTACAGCAAAAGTACGTAGGCTGGTGTATGAAGGTATTGAGAAGTTGGGAGCAGTATTACAAAGTTGGAGATCTTGTACACATGTCTGAGTTGGTAGCTTCCTCAGAATGAACTGTTCCGGACAGGAGAGAGACAGGCAAACTGTACTTCTGTCTCTCACCAACTGTCCATACGCAGAAGGTGTGTTGAATTCTTTGTGAAGTGTGTTGTGGTGTGTTTTCCCAAACCCTCAGTGTGTCTGATGCACTTTACTCATCACTCACAGCAAACTCACATTATGATCAACTCTGGTTAGTTTATTTACATTTAAAACCCGGGGCAGAATGTTCAAAATGTCAACCTCCACATTCACATCCACACACAATAACACACACTCTAACACACCCACACTCCCATCCACTCCCACACACACTGGCACACCGGCTCTCACACACACACGCCCATCCACACCCACACACACTCGCACACCGGCTCTCACACACACACACCCATCCACACCCACACACACTCGCACACCAACTCTCTCACATACATACACACACACACACACACACACACACACACACACACACACACACACACACACACACACACACACACACGCACACACACACACACCCATCCACACCCACACACACTGGCACACCGGCTCTCACACACACATACCCATCCATACCCACACACACTCGCACACCAGCTCTCACACACACACACACACTCACACAAACATATTCTCACAAACACACATACATGCCTACTCACACACACTCATAAACACACACAAACACACGCACGCTCACACACACACATAAAAACACCTCACACTGTCACATTCAAACACACACACACAAACACACACACACACATGCCTCAGGAACACAAACGTGACTCAGGAACACACACACATGCCTCAGGAACACACACACATGCCTCAGGAACACACACACACATGCGTCAGGAACACACACACACATATGCCTCAGGAACACACGAACATGCCTCAGGAACACACACACATAGAAAAAGGAAACTTTTACAACTATGGATAGTAACAGTACAAGAACCGTGGAGATTGAAATGAGATCACATGATTTACAGAGTCCGAGAAGACTCACACCTCACACTGTCACATTCAAACACTCACACACACAAACACACACCCACACACATAGACACATACACACACATACACACACAGATTCACATAGACGTATACACACACATACACACACACAGACACATAGACGTTTACAAACACACACGCACACACACACGTACACAAATGCACAGACACAGTAATGAAGAATAGAAAAAGGAAACTTTTACAACTATGCATAGTAACAGTACAAGAACCGTGGAGATTGAAATGAGTTCACGTGATTTACAGAGCCCGAGAAGAAAAAGTCCAAAGGGTATTTCAGATGTGATGGAATTTAATCCTGAGTCCAGTTAGTGCTTACTGTGTTCAAATTGAATGCCTCATTTCTGATATGACAACTATGAAAACACTGTAAGGTGTTGCTTCATTGGCTGCAAAAGCAGGTTGGGGATGATCTGAATAAGTGAAAGTTGCTAGAGAAATGCAGGACTTCTGTCCTGTTACATGTCGCCGGATTCATGCCTGGATTTATAATGGGGTTTTCCAAAGTCAACAGTCACGCTGTCATTCCTACTTCCCACCACTAGTGGCGCTGAAGGAGGCTCAACCTGGGAGATAAGGGGAACAGATGAACTTTCACCTTTCGGATGTGGCCTCGGGCACTCAGAGATTGTGGGGAAGGGAGGAGGGGCTGGGGATCTTTGGACAATCCTGACATTCTGGTTCGGTGTCCCAGTCTCTCTTCAGGAACAATATTTCTCAATATCAGCTGCCTCAACGCAGGGCAGTGCCCTTTTCTCACAGATGAAACGGAACTGATCGGTACAACTGACATCATTCCAGTCAGTTCGTCTGATAATGGCGCAGTTTTCATTACCTTTTGAATTATTCGGTTCACCCTCATACCATTGAGTAAAACTGGGAAATGGGGGGGAAAAAATACCAATAAAAATCCGACACATTCCTGCACAGAATCAACAAAATTCCTACAGCCCTGTACAAATCCCCAACTAATCCCACTGTCCCGCTCTCTCCCCATAGCCCTGTATCAATCCCAAACTAATCCCACTGTCCCGCTCTCTCCCCATAGCCCTGTATCAATCCCCAAACTAATCCCACTGTCCCGTTCTCTCACTATAGCCCTGTATCAATCCCCAAACTAATCCCACTGTCCCGGCTCTCTCCCCATAGCGCTGTATCAATCCCCAAACTAATCCCACTGTCCCGGCTCTCTCCCTATACCCCTGTATCAATCCCCAAACTAATCCCACGGTCCCACTCTCTCCCCATAGTCCTGTACCAATCCCAAACTAATCCCACTGTCCCACTCCCTCTCCATAGCCCTGTATCAATCCCCAAACTAATCCCACTGCCCCGCTCTCTCCCCATAGACCTGTATCAATCTCCAAACTAATCCAACTGTCCCGCTATCTCCCCATAGCCCTGTATCAATCCTCAAACTAATCCCACTGCCAACACTCTCCCCATAGCCCTATAACAATCCCCATACTAATCCCACTGCCCAACTCTCTCACCATGGCCCTGTATCAATCACCAAACTAATCCTCCTGCCCAACTCTCTCCCTATAGCCCTGTATCAATCCCCAAACTAATCCCACTGTCCCACTCTCACCCCATAGCCCTGTATTAATCCCAAACTATTCCCACTGCCCCGCTCTCTCCCTATAGCCCTGTATCAATCCCCAAACTAATCCCATGGTCCCACTCTCTCCCCATAGTCCTGTACCAATCCCAAACTATTCCCACTGTCCCAGTCCCTCTCCATAGCCCTGTATCAATCCCCAAACTAATCCCACTGTCCCGCTCTATCCCCACAGCCCTGTATCAATCCCAAACTAATTCCACTGTCCCGCTCTCTCCCCATAGCCCTGTATCAATCCCCAAACTAATTCCACAGTCCCCCTCTCTCCCCATAGCCCTGTATCAATCCCAATCTAATCCCACTGCCCCACTCTCTCCCCACAGCCCTGTATCAATCCCCAAACTAATCCCACTGTCCCACGCTCTCCCCATAGCCCTGTATCAATCCCCAAACTAATCCCACTGCCAACACTCTCCCCATCGCCCTGTATCAATCCCCAAACTAATCCCACTGCCCAACTCTCTCCCCATAGACCTGTATCAATCCCCAAACTACTCCCACTGCCCCAGTCTCTCCCCATAGCCCTGTATCAATCCCCAAACTAATCCCACTGTCCTGCTCTCTCCCCATAGCCCTGTATCAATCCCAAACTAATCCCACTGCCCCAGTCTCTCCCCATAGACCTGTATCAATCCCCAACTAATTCCACTGTCCCGCTCTATCCCCACAGCCCTGTATCAATCCCAAACTAATTCCACTGTCCCGCTCTCTCCCCATAGCCCTGTATCAATCCCCAAACTAATTCCACAGTCCCCCTCTCTCCCCATAGCCCTGTATCAATCCCAATCTAATCCCACTGCCCCACTCTCTCCCCACAGCCCTGTATCAATCCCCAAACTAATCCCACTGTCCCGCTCTATCCCCACAGCCCTGTATCAATCCCAAACTAATTCCACTGTCCCGCTCTCTCCCCATAGCCCTGTATCAATCCCCAAACTAATTCCACAGTCCCCCTCTCTCCCCATAGCCCTGTATCAATCCCAATCTAATCCCACTGCCCCACTCTCTCCCCACAGCCCTGTATCAATCCCCAAACTAATCCCACTGTCCCGTTCTCTCCCCATAGTCCTGTATCAATCCCAAACTAATCCCCCTGTCCCGCCCTCTCTCCATGCGACGCAGGGAGTCACCTCACTGGGTTCCCATCCACCCATTTCCAGTTTCCTTCACTCTCTCGATCTGTTAGTCCGATCCAGTAATCCCCAGGCTTCTTATCGATAGATTTCTTTGTGAAATTCTGCAGCAGATACAATGATGGAATGTGATCAGTTAGTATGACTGCCTTAACTCACACACACACACACACACACACACACACACACACAACTGATACCCAAAATACCGACAAACCCTTTCTCAGGAAATTCTGCCTCATTCCCTCTGATTAAATCTCGGGAAGCCTGAAGCTGTTGTTTTCCGTCTCTGTTCCAAACTCCATTCCCGAGTTACCGACTCCATCGTGGGACTCCCTGAGTTTGACCCAGACTGTTCAGAATCCTGGGATCGTGTTTAACCTGGAGATGGGATTCCCACCTCATATCCACATCGTCACCAAGACGGCCTCTTCCCAACTCCGTAACATCACCCAGTACCACCCCGGTCTCAGCTCATCGACTGCTGAAACCCTCGTCCATGTAGTGTAGAGGGAAATTTACTCTATCTAACTCCGTGCTGTACCTGTCCTGGGAGTGTTTGATGGGAACAGTGTAGAGGGAGCTTTACTCTGTATCTAACCCCGTGCTGTACCTGTCCTGGGAGTGTTTGATGGGGACAGTGTAGAGGGAGCTTTACTCTGTATCTAACCCCGTGCTGTACCTGTCCTGGGAGTGTTTGATGGGGACGGTGTAGATGGAGATTTACTCTGTATCTAAGCCCGTCCTGTACCTGTCCTGGGAGTGTTTGATGGTGACAGTGTAGAGGGAGATTTACTCTGTATCTAACCCCGTGCTGTACCTGTCCTGCGAGTGTTTGATGGGAACAGAGTAGAGGGAGCTTTACTCTATATCTAACCCCGTGCTGTACCTGTCCTGGGACTGTTTGATGGGGAGGGTGTAGAGGGAGCTTTACTCTGTATCTAACCCCGTGCTGTACCTGTCCTGGGAGTGTTTGATGGGGACGGTGTAGAGGGAGATTTACTCTGTATCTAACCCCGTGCTGTACCTGTCCTGGGAGTGTTTGATGGGGACAGTGTAGAGGGAGATTTACTCTGTATCTAACCCCGTGCTGTACCTGTCCTGGGAGTGTTTGATGGGGACAGTGTACAGTGAGATTTACTCTGTATCTAACCCTGTGCTGTACCTGTCCTGGGAGTGTTTGATGGGGACGGTGTAGAGTGAGATTTACTCTGTATCTAACCCCGTGCTGTACCTGTCCTGCGAGTGTTTGATGGGAACAGTGTAGAGGGAGCTTTACTCTGTATCTAAACCCGTGCTGTACCTGTCCTGGGACTGTTTGATGGGGAGGGTGTAGAGGGAGCTTTACTCTGTATCTAACCCCGTGCTGTACCTGTCCTGGGAGTATTTGATGAGGGACAGTGCAGAAGGAGCTTTACTCTGTATCTAACCCCGTGCTGTACCTGTCCTGGGAGTGTTTGATGAGGACATTGTAGAGGGAGCTTTACTCTGTATCTAACCCCGTGCTGTACCTGTCCTGGGAGTGTTTGATGTGGACGGTGTAGAGGGAGATTTACTCTGTATCTAACCCCGTGCTGTACCTGTCCTGGGAGTGTTTGATGGGGACAGTGCAGAAGGAGCTTTACTCTGTATCTAACCCCGTGCTGTACCTGTCCTGGGAGTGTTTGATGAGGACAGTGTAGAGGGAGCTTCAGTCTGTATCTTACGCTGTGCTGTACTTGCCCTGGGAGAGTTTGATGGGGACAGTGTAGAGGGAGCTTTACTCTGTATCTAACCCCGTGCTGTAACTGTCCTGGGAGTGTTTGATGGGGACAGTGTAGAGGGAGCTTTACTGTGTATCTAACCCCGTGCTGTACCTGTCCTGGGAGTGTTTGATGGGGACGGTGTAGAGGGAGATTTACTCTGTATCTAACCCCGTGCTGCACCTGTCCTGGGAGTGTTTGATAGGGACAGTTTCGAGGGATATTCTCTGTCTATCTCACTCTGACTGATGCATTTGTCATTCTCACCTGTTCCTGTTCTGTATTTATGATGATGAGGTGTGAAGTTTGGGTTTCACATTGTTGTTTTGCGGAGTCCCAGTTTACTTTATTTGTTGAGAATCTATAGCAATGATGATTATGAACTTTCCAGCCGTTCGGACAGGGAGACTCTGCAGAATTATAAAGACTTAATTCAGAGAAATACATCGAAACATTAGGAACAGGAGGAGAACATTCAGCCCCTCTCGAGCCTGTTACATAGGATCAGGAAGAGACCATGCAGCCCCTCTCGAGCCTGTTACACAGGATCAGGAAGAGACCATTCAGCCCCTCTCGAGCGTGTTACACAGGATCAGGAGGAGACCATTCAGCCCCTCTCGAACCTGTTACACAGGATCATGAGGAGGCCATTCAGCCCCTCTCAAGCGTGTTACACAGGATCAGGAGGAGACCATTCAGCCCCTCTCGAAACTGTTACACAGGATAATGAGGAGGCCATTCAGCCCCTCTTGAGCATGTTACACAGGAACAGGAGTAGGCCATTCAGTCCCTCTCGAGCCTGTTAAACAGGAACAGGAGGCGGCCATTCAGTCCGTCTCGAGCCTGTTACACAGGAACAGGAGGAGGCCATTCAGCCCCTCTCGAACCTGTTACACAGGATCATGAGGAGGCCATACAGCCCCTCTTGAGCATGTTACACAGGAAAAGGAGGAGGCCATTCAGCCCCTCTCGAGCCTGTTACACAGGTACAGCAGGAGGCCATTCAGCCCCTCTGGAGTATTTTACACCATTCTATTGGATCTGCTCTGTACCTTAACCCCCTCGGTTCCGTGACCCTCCGTCCCCAACAACAATCTCTCAATCTCAGTTTTGACGTTGCCCTTTGACCTCCGGCCCCCACAGTTTATTTCGGGGTTTGGGTGGGGGGGGAGTTCCTGATTTCCGCTCCCCTTTGTGTGAAGAGGTGTTTCCTGATGTCCCCCCTGAACGTCCTGGCTCCAATTTTAACCTTCTTGCCCCTTGTTCCCGACTCCCCCTCCCCGGCTCCCCCACAACCCACCGGATCAGAGGAAATCGTTTCTCTCCATCCACCCAATCGAATCTCTTTATTGAGTTCAACGCCTCGGGTCCGGTCGCCGTGGTTTCGCCTGTAGGCCTCAGGCTTCGAGTTTGGATCGCCCGCCTGCATCTTATCCAATCCCTTCAATCTGTCGGACAGACCCCCCCGATCGATTCATCCCCTCGCCTGTCCCAAACTCCGGGAGGCAGAGGCCGGGATAGTGCGGACTTCCCCCGCTTGGAGATTGAGGCCCTGACTGGTGGATGGGGAGGGTGGGGGGTGGGGAGACAGGGGGTGGGGGTGGGGTGGGGAGACAGGGGGTGGGGGTGCGTGTGGGGAGACAGGGGGTGGGGACACAGGGTGTGGGGGTGTGGGTGTGGGGAGACAGAGGTGGGGGTGGGGAGACAGGGGGTGGGGAGACAGGGGGTGGGGGTGGGGAGTCAGGGGGTGGGGGTGGGGAGACAGTGGGTTGGGACACAGGGGCTGGGGGTGGGGAGACAGGGTTGGGGGTGGGCAGACAGGGGTGGGGGTGGTCAGACAGGGGGGTGGGGTGGGGAGACAGTGTGTGGGGGTGGGGGGTAGGGCCGAGGAGATATGAGGTGGGGGTGGGGCAACGGGGTGGGGGTGGGGAGACAGGGGGTGGGGAGACAGGGGGTGGGGGTGGGGAGACAGGGGGTGGAGAGACAGGGGTAGGGGTGGGGATTTAGGGGGTGGGGGAGATCCCAACGGGACAGAGCGTGGGTGGATGGGAGAGTGGGGGATGGGGTGGCGGCCATCAGCACCAACTCACCTGAGCAGCTTCGGAGGATGGTGCAGAAGGATCTTCGGTCTCTGAGCATCTGTTTAAGGGTCTCGGACATATTCCGGATCGTTCCGTTCAGCCCCGTCATGTCCTTGTCCATCTGTAGGACTGAGAGACTCACAGGGTCACAGAACTCACAGGGTCACAGAACCACAGGGTCTGAACCACACAGAAAGAGGCCATTTGGCCCATCATGTCTACACTGTCTCTCCGAATGAGTGTTAGTACCCACTGTCATTGCCCTGCCTTTTCCCCCCTGTACCCCTGCACATTATATCGGTTCAAATAACCATCCAATGCCCCCTTGAATGCCTCGATTGAACCTGCCTCCCCCACACGACCAGGCAGCACATCCCAGACCCGAACCACTCGGCGTGTGAAAACGTTTTCTCTCACATCGCGTTTGATTCTTTCGCAAATCGCTTAAAAATCCGTGTCCTCTGGGCCCAGTGAGAACAGCTTCTCCCCGTCTCCTCTGTCCAGCCCCCTCTTGATTCTGAACGTCTCCATCAAATCCCCTCTCAGCCTCCTTCTCTCCAAGGAGAACAGTCCCAACCTCTCCCGTCTCTCCTTGGAACTGAAGCTTCTCCTCTCCAGAACAATCCGTCTAAACCTCTCCTGCGTGTTACAGTGAGGGATGAGGGATATATCAGAATGTTACAGTGAGGGGTGTGGGATATATCAGAGTGTTACATTGAGGGGTGTGGGATATATCAGAGTGTTACAGTGAGGGGTGTGGGATATATCAGAGTGTTACAGTGAGGGTTGTGGGATATATCAGAGTGTTACAGTGAGGGGTGTGGGATATATCAGAGTGTAACAATGAGGGGTGTGGGATATATCAGTGTTACAGTGAGGGGTGTGGGATGTATCAGAGAGTTACAGTGAGGGGTGTGGGATATATCAGAGTGTTACAGTGAGGGGTGTGGGATATGTCAGAGTGTTACAGTGAGGGGTGTGGGATATATCAGAGTGTTACAGTGAAGGGTGTGGGATATATCAGAATGTTACAGTGAGGGGTGTGGGATATATCAGAGTGTTACAGTGAGGGTTGTGGGATATATCAGGGTGTTACAGTGAGGGGTGTGGGATATATCAGACTGTTACAGTGAGGGGTGAGGGATATATCAGAGTGTTACAGTGAGGGGTGTGGGATATATCAGAATGTTACAGTGAGGGGTGTGGGATATATCAGAATGTTACAGTGAGGGGTGTGGGGTATATCAGAGTGTTACAGTGAGGGGTGAGGGGTATATCAGAGTGTTAGAGTGAGGTGTGTGGGATATATCAGAGTGTTGCAGTGCGGTGTGGGTTATACCAAGGTGTTACAGTGAGGAGTGTGAGATATATCAGGTTGTTACAGTGAAGGGTGTCTGATATATCTGAGTGTTACTGTGAGCGTGTGTGATATATCTGAGTGTTACCATGAGGCTGTGTGATCTATCAGAGTGTTATTGTGAGGAGTGCGGGATGTATCAGTCTGTTACAGTGAGGGGTGTGGGATATATCAGTCTGTTGCAGTGAGGGGTGTGGGATATATCAGGGTGTTCGAGTGAGGCCATGGGATATATCAGAGTGTTAGAGTGAGGGGCGTAGGATATGTCAGAGTATTATAGTGAGGGGAGTGGGATATATCTGACTGTTATTGTGAGGGTCTGTGATATATGTGAGTGTTACAGTGACTGGTGTGGGATATATCAGTATTACAGTGAGGGGTGTGGGATATATCAGAGTGTTACAGTGAGGGGTGTGGGATATATAAGAGTGTTTCTGTGAGGGGTGTGGGGTATATCAGAGTGTTACAGTGAGGTGTGTGGAATATATCAGAGTGTGACAGTGAGAGGTGTGGGTTATATCAGAGTGTTACAGTGAGGATTGTGGGATATATCAGGGTGTTACAGTGAGCGGTGTGGGATATATCAGAGTGTTACAGTGAGAGGTGTGGGATATATCAGAGTGTCACTGTGAGGGGTGTGGGATATATCAGAGTGTTACAGTGAGGGGTGTGGGATATATCAGAGTGTTACAGTGAGGGGTGTGGGATGTATCAGGGTGTTACAGTGAGGGGAGTGGGATATATCAGAGTGTTACAGTGAGGGGTGTCGGAAACATCAGAGTGATAGAGTGAGGGTTGCGGGACATATCAGAGTGTTACAGTGAGGAGTGCACGATATATCAGATTGTTACAGTGAGGGGTGTGGGATATATCCGAGTGTTACAGTGAGGGATGTTTGATATATCAGAGTGTTACAGTGAGGGGTGTGGAATATATCAGAGTGTGACAGTGAGGGGTGTGGGATATATCCGAGTGTTACAGTGAGGGGTGTTTGATATATCAGAGTGTTACAGTGAGGGGTGTGGGATATATCCGAGTGTTACAGTGAGGGGTGTTTGATATATCAGAGTGTTACAGTGAGGGGTGTGGAATATATCAGAGTGTGACAGTGAGGGGTGTGGGATATATCAGGGTGCTACAGTGAGGGGTGTGGGATATATCAGTGTGTTTCAGTGAGGGGTGTGGTATATATCAGGGTGTTACAATGAGGGGTGTGGGATATATCAGAGTGTTACAGTGGGGGGTGTGGTATATATCAGATTGTGACAGTGAGGGGTGTGTGATATATCAGGGTGTTACAGTGAGGAGTGTGTGATATATCAGGGTGTTACTGTGAGGGGTGTTGGTTATATCAGAGTGTTACAGTGAGGGGTGTGGGTTGTATCAGGGTGTTACAAGGAGGCGTGTGGGATATATCAGACTGTCACAAAAAGGGGTTTGTGGTATATCACAGTGTTACAATGTCGGGTGTAGGCTATATCAGGGTGTTGTAGTGAGGGGTTTCGGATATATCAGAGTGTTCCAGTGAGGGGTGTGGTTTTTATCAGGGTGTTACAGTGAGGGATGTGGGATATATCAGAGTGTTACAGTGAGGGGTGTGCGATATATCAGAGTGTTACAGTGAGGAGTGTGGGATATATCAGAGTGTTACAGTGAGGGGTTTGGAATATATCAGAGTGTTACAGTGAGGGGTGTGGGATATATCACAGTGTTACAGTGAGGGGTGTGGGATATATCAGAGCGTTACAGTGAAGGTTGTGGGGTATATCAGAGTGTTACAGTGTGGGGTGTGGGATATATCAGTGTTACAGTGAGGGGTGTGGAATATATCAGAGTGTTACAATGAGGGGTGTAGGATATATCAGTGTTACAGTGAGGGGTGTGGGATATATCAGAGTGTTACAGTGAAGGTTGTGGGGTATATCAGAGTGTTACAGTGTGGGGTGTGGGATATATCAGTGTTACAGTGAGGGGTGTGGAATATATCAGAGTGTTACAGTGAGGGGTGTGGGATATATCACAGTGTTACAGTGAGGGGTGTGGGCTATATCAGAGTGTTACAGTGAGGGGTGTGGGATATATCAGAGTGTTACAGTGAGGGGTGTGGGATATATCAGAGCGTTACAGTGAAGGTTGTGGGGTATATCAGAGTGTTACAGTGTGGGGTGTGGGATATATAAGAGTGTCGCAGTGAGGGGTGTGGAATATATCAGAGTGTTACAATGAGGTGTGTGGGAGATATCAGTGTTACAGTGAGGGGTGTGGGATATATCAGAGCGTTACAGTGAAGGTTGTGGGGTATATCAGAGTGTTACAGTGTGGGGTGTGGGATATATCAGTGTTACAGTGAGGGGTGTGGAATATATCAGAGTGTTACAGTGAGGGGTGTGAGATATATCAGAGTGTTACAGTGAGGGTTGTGGGATATATCAGAGTGTTAGAGTGAGGGGTGTGGGTTATATCAGAGTGTTACAGTGAGGGGTGTGGGATATATCCGAGTGTTACAGTGAGGGGTGTTTGATATATCAGAGTGTTACAGTGAGGGGTGTTTGATATATCAGAGTGTTACAGTGAGGGGTGTGGGATATATCCGAGTGTTACAGTGAGGGGTGTTTGATATATCAGAGTGTTACAGTGAGGGGTGTGGGATATATCAGTGTTACAGTGAGGGGTGTGGGATATATTAGAGTGTTACAGTGAGGGGTGTGGAATATATCAGAGTGTTACAATGAGGTGTGTAGGATATATCAGTGTTACAGTGAGGGGTGTGGGATATATCAGAGCGTTACAGTGAAGGTTGTGGGGTATATCAGAGTGTTACAGTGTGGGGTGTGGGATATATCAGTGTTACAGTGAGGGGTGTGGAATATATCAGTGTTACAGTGAGGGGTGTGGAATATATCAGTGTTACAGTGAGGGGTGTGGGATATATCACAGTGTTACAGTGAGGGGTGTGGGATATATCAGAGCGTTACAGTGAAGGTTGTGGGGTATATCAGAGTGTTACAGTGTGGGGTGTGGGATATATCAGAGTGTTACAATGAGGTGTGTGGGATATATCAGTTTTACAGTGAGGGGTGTGGGGTATATCAGAGTGTTACAGTGAGTGGTGTGGGATATATCAGAGTGTTACAGTGAGGGGTGTGGAATATATCACAGTGTTACAGTGAGGGGTGTGGGCTATATCAGAGTGTTACAGTGAGGGGTGTGGGATATATCACAGTGTTACAGTGAGGGGTGTGGGATATATCAGAGTGTTACAGTGAGGGGTGTGGGGTATATCAGAGTGTTACAGTGAGGGGTATGGGATATATCAGTGTTACAGTGAGGGGTGTGGAATATATCAGAGTGTTACAGTGAGGGGTGTGGGATATATCAGTGTTACAGTGAGGGGTGTGGAATATATCAGAGTGTTACAGTGAGGGGTGTGGGATATATCAGTGTTACAGTGAGGGGTGTGGAATATATCAGAGTGTTACAATGAGGGGTGTGGGATATATCACAGTGTTACAGTGAGGGGTGTGGGATATATCAGAGTGTTACAGTGAGGGGTGTGGGGTATATCAGGGTTACAGTGAGGGGTGTGGGATATATCAGGGTGTTACAGTGAGGGGTGTGGGATATATCAGAGTGTTACAGTGAGGGGTGTGGGATATATCAGTGTTACAGTGAGGGGTGTGAGATATATCAGAGTGTTACAGTGAGTGTAGTGGGATATATCAGAGAGTTACAGTGAGGGGTGTGGTGTGTATCAGGCTGTTACATTGAGATGTTCGTCCCCGTACCGTGGACTGTGAGACCTGTAATAACTGCCAGGCCACAGATTAAGACAATAAGTCCGACCACGATGAGACATCTGGATTTTTTTGAGCTTCTTCCTCCAGCTGTTTCCTGTCCAGTTTGACCTGGAATAGAGAAGTACAGATTGACCCATGTTGAGCAGCCTGTGGAACTGTACGGAACAGACAATGGTGACGTATCTACCTCCCTTATCGAGAGGAACAACAGCCACGTTACTCGTTTATATCCCTGGTTTCACATCCCAGCGCACGGTACAGGAGGGTTATCAAAGAGAATCGAACACCGAGTCACACAGGGAGATATTAGGGACAGGAAAGCAAAAGCTCAGTCACAGAGATCGGTACAAGGGGCGTCTTAAAGGAGGGAAGAGACAGAGAGAAAGAGACAGAGAGAAAGAGGCAGAGAGAGAGAGATTTAGGGAGACAGAGAGAGCGAGAGAGACAGAGGTGTGTAGGGGTTGGAGGAGGTTACAGAGATAGGGAGGGGTGTAGGGGCTGGAGGAGGTTACAGAGGAAGGGCGGGTTATAGGGGCTGGATGAGGTTACAGATATAGGGAGGGTTGGAGGGGTTGGAGGAGGTTACTGATATAAGGAGTGTTGTAGGGTCTGGAGGACTTTACAGATATAGGGTGGGTTGTAGGTGTTGGAGGAGGTTACAGAGATAGGGAGGAGTGTAGGGGCTGGAGGGAGTTACAGAGATGGGAGGGTTGTAGGGGCTGGAGGAGTTTCCAGAGATAGGGAGGGCTGTAGGAGCTGGAGGAGGTTACAGAGATAGGGAGGGCTGTTGGGGCTGGAGGAGGTTACAGAGATAGGGAGGGTTGTATGGGCTGGAGGAGGTTACAGAGATAGGGAGGGTTGTAGGGGCTGGAGGAGGTTACAGAGATAGTGAGAGTTGTAGTGGCTGGGGGAGGTTACAGAGGAATGGAGGGTTGTAGGGGCTGGAGGAGGTTACAGAGATAGTGAGGGTTGTAGGGGCTGGAGGAGGTTATAGGGATAGGCACGGGTGCAGTGGCTGGGGGAGGTTACAGAGTTAGTGAGAGTTGTAGGGGCTGGAGGCGATTACAGAGATAGGGAGGGTTGTAGGGGCTGGAGGAGGTTACAGAGGAATGGAGGGTTGTAGGGGCTGGAGGAGGTTACAGAGATAGGGAGGGATGTAGGGGCTGGAGGAGGTTACAGAGATAGGGAGGGGTGTAGTGGCTGGAGGAGGTTACAGAGGAAGGGAGGGTTATAGGAGCTGGAGGAGGTTACAGATATAGGGAGGGTTGGAGGGTTTGGAGGAGGTTACTGATATAGGGAGGGTTGTAGGGGCTGGAGGAGGTTACAGATATAGGGAGGGTTGTAGGGTCTGGAGGACTTAACAGATATAGGGAGGGTTGTAGGGGTTGGAGGAGGTTACAGAGATAGGGAGGAGAGTAGGGGCTGGAGGAGGTTACAGAGATAGGGAGGTTTGTAGGGGCTGGAGGAGGTTACAGAAATAGGGAGGGTTGTAGGGGTTGGAGGAGGTTACAGAGTTAGGGAGGGGTGTAGTGGCTGGAGGAGGTTACAGAAATAGGGAGCAGTGTAGGGTCTGAAGGAGGTTACAGAGGAAGGGAGGGTTATAGGGGCTGGAGGAGGTTACAGATATAGGGAGGGTTGGAGGGGTTGGAGGAGGTTTCAGATATAGGGAGGTTTGTTCGAGTCTGGAGGAGGTTACAGAGATAAGGAGGGTTGTAGGGGTTGGAGGAGGTTACAGAGATAGGGAGGGGTGTAGGGGCTGGAGGAGGGTACAGAGATAGGGAGAGGTTTAGGGGCTGGAAGAGGTTACAGGGATAGGGAGGGGTGTAGGGGCTGGAGGAGGTTACAGAGATAGGGAGGGATGTAGGGCTTGGAGGAGGTTACAGATATAGGGAGGGGTGTAGGGGATGGAGGAGGTTACAGAGATAGGGAGGGATGTAGGGCTGGAGGAGGTTACAGAGATAGGGAGGGTTGTAGGGGTTAGAGGAGTTTACAGAGATATTGAGGTTTGTAGGGGTTGGAGGAGGTTACAGAGATATTGAGGGTTGTAGGGGCTGGAGGAGGTTGCAGAGATAGGGAGAATTGTAGGGGCTGGAGGAGGTTACAGAGATAGGGAGGGGTGTAGGGGTTGGAGGAGGTTACAGAGATAGGGAGGGGTGTAGGGGCTGGAGGAGGTTACAGAGATAGGGAGGGGTGTAGGGGCTGGAGGAGGTTACAGAGATAGGGAGGGATGTAGGGCCTGGAGGAGGTTACAGAGATAGGGAGGGGTGTAGGGGCTGGAGGAGGTTACAGGGATAGGGAGGTGAATCTCTTCATCCTTCAGCATGTCCCTCCCTCCCTGTCTGTCCTGAATATTGTGACTTCTGACCCCACACTCCCAGGATGACTGACCTTTATCCGGGGTCACCTCCGGGACTTGGTTCTGCTGCGGACTCTGCGGAGTGAAGTTGACTTGGGCGTAACTTGGTTCCTGTTCACCTAAGAGAGTTGGAGAGAGACGGAGAGAGGGAGTGAGAAGGGATGAAGAATGTGAGGACAGTTTGGTCAGTACGTGTGACGTAGGTGGGAAGCAGAGGCCAACGACAGACCAACAACACGCACACCAACATGACAATCAGCTCTGGAGCACGCCAAGACGTAACTAGAACGTAGCCAGGTGCATCTCAACTGCAACTACAGGCAGTTGAGAAGTAAATGCGACTTAGCAGACACTTAATTCACCAATAGAACAAGTGTAACACAAAATGAGCAGGCATGGAATCCGAGCAACAGCAGGCACGTAGCTACGGTGCGATCGTCACGTGGCTGAGGTCTAACAGAAACGCAGCTAAGATACAACGGATGTGTGATGGACGTGTAAGCGAAGTGTAATTGAGACGTAACACACAGGCAACTAAGAAGCAAGTGACATACTACAGGTGCACAACAGGGTCAGGACTCTTGCTTAACTGTGATGTTACTACGATGCAACGGAAATGTAACTGAGATGTAACTGACAGGGAAGAGAACAGTTGTGACAGGAGGAGTGTATTTGATTTCCAAACAGAGATTAGCAGACCCATAACTAAGGTCTAACAGATACGAAACTAAGGTGTAACAAGCAGAGAGGAGATGGATCAGCTACGATATTGACTCAGACGTAACTTAAGATGAAACTGAAAGAATCAGGGTCTACCTAATGCATCATGTTCAACGCAATTGAGAAACGAATAAAGTGCAGCAGGTTGGGCACAAATCAGTATCTTACGACCGACATACGATATCCGTAACTGACCTGTTGTATGGAGCTTAGATGTCCCAGAGGCAGGAAGAAGATTCAGCTCCGCGTATGAGATCTCCGGATCGTCTGGAAAATGGAAACAGAAACTATACAATGGATGAGAGTTAGATACAGAGTAAAGATCCCTCTACACCGTCCCCATCAAACACTCCCAGGACAGGTACAGCACTAAGATAGATACAGAGTAAAGATCCCTCTACACCGTCCCCATCAAACACTCCCAGGACAGGTATAGCACGGGGTTAGATACCGTGTAGTTACCCCTCCATCTCAATCTCACTCTGTTCCCCCCTCACCCTCTCCATCTCACCCTCTGTTTCTATCCCCCTCTCTCTGTCCCTCTCACTCTCAATCTCTCTCTCTCTCCCTCCAATGAACAGTTTAACCTACATTCTCTGTCTCTCTATGTCACTCTCTCTGTCTCTCTCACCCTTAATCTCTCTCACCATCTCTCGCTCTGTCTCTGTCAATCTCTCTGTCTCTCTCATCACCTCTCTCTCTGTCTCTCCCACACTCAATATTTATTTCCATTTCTCTGCCTCTCTCTTTCTCAATCTCTCTCACCATCTCTCTATCTCTGCCTGACTCTCTCTTTTTCATTCCTTTCCTCCATCTCTCTGAGTCTCGTTTTTTTTTAAACATTTCATAATCTTTCTGTCTTTCTGACTCTATCTCTCCCTCTCTTGCACTCTCAGTCCCTTCACCTGTCCTCCAAACCATAATTCTCTCTCTCTCCCTCTCCATCTATTGAACAGTTTAACCTACGTTCACTGGGGTCTGTCGTGTTGTTTTTGATGTGTCTCATATTCATGAAGTCGGTGTCCTGCTCCATGGTTTGTGTCTGAGGGGTCTCTCTACTCTGTTCCTGTCCTGTCTGCTTCTCTCTCTCTGTCAGATGTGTCTCAGTCTTTCCTCAGACTCAATGTCAGGGCGAAAACTTCCTCAAAACTGTTTCTGCCTCTTGGTTCCATATCACAACGACACTTCCACTGAGATCAGAATGAGAGGCTGGTTGTACTGACTCCAGGGGCAGCAGTCCCTCTCCCTCAATCTCTCTCACCATCTCTCTCTCTGTCTCCCTCTCTCTCAATCTCTGTCACCATCTCTCTCTCTCTGTCTCCCTCTCTCTCAATCTCTCTCACCATTGCTCTCTCTGTCTCCCTCTCTCTCAATCTCTCTCACCATCTCTCTCTCTCTGTCTCACTCTCTCTCAATCTCTCTCACCATCTCTCTCTCTGTCTCCCTCTCAATCTCTCTCAAAATCTCACTCTCCGTCTCCCTCTCTCTCAATCTCTCTCACCATCTCTCTCTCTGTCTCCATCTCTCTCAATATCTCTCACCATCTCTCCCTCTGTCTCCCTCTCTCTCAATTTCTCTCACCATCTCTCTCACTGTGTCCCTCTCTTTCAATCTCTCTCACCATCTCTCTCTCTGTCTCCCTCTCTCTCAATCTCTCTCACCATCTCTCTCTCTGTCTCCCTCTCTCTCAATCACTCTCACCATCTCTCTCTCTGTCTCTCTCTCTCTCAACCTCTCACCATCTGTCTCTCTGTCTCCCTCTCTCTCAATTTCTCTCACAATCTCTCTCTGTCTCCCTCTCTCTCAATCTCCCTCACCAGCGCGCTCTCTGTTTGCCTCTCTCTCTCTTGCCCTCACTCCCTGTCCCTCCATCTGTCCCCCAACCCCTGTCTCTCTCTCTGTCCCTCTCCCTCTGTTGAACAGTTTAACCTATGTTCACTGGGCCCTATCATATAGTTTTTGACGTGTTTCATATTCATGTAGTCGCTTTCCTGCTCCATGGTTTGTGTCTGAGGGGTCTCTCTCCTCCGTTCCTGTCCTGTCTGCTTCTTTCTCTCTCTCTGTCTCAGATGTGTCTCAGTCTTTCCTCAGACTCAATGTCAGGGCGAAAACTTCCTCAAAACTGTTTCTGCCTCTTGGTTCCATTTCACAATGACACTTCCCCTGAGATCAGAATGAGAGGCTGGTTGTACTGACTCCAGGGGCAGCAGTCCCTCTCCCTCAATCTCTCTCACCATCTCTCTCTCCGTCTCCCTCTCTCTCAATCTCTCTGACCATCTCTCTCTCTGTCTCTTTCTCTCTCAATATCTCTCACCATCTCTCCCTCTGTCTCCCTCTCTCTCAATTTCTCTCACCATCTCTCTCACTGTGTCCCTCTCTTTAAATCTCTCTCACCATCTCTCTCTCTGTCTCCCTCTCTCTCAATCTCTCTCACCATCTCTCTCTGTCTCCCTCTCAATCACTCTCACCATCTCTCTCTCTGTCTCCCTCTCTCTCAATCTCTCACCATCTCTCTCTCTGTCTCCCTCTCTCAATCTCTCTCACCATCTCTCTCTCTGTCTCCCTCTCTCTCACCATCTCCCTCTCTTTCTCCCTCTCTCTCAATCTCTCTCACCATCTCTCGCTCTGTCTCTCTCTCTCAATCTCTCTCACCATCTCTCCCTCTGTCTCCCTCTCTCTCAATCTCTCTCACCATCTCTCTCTCTGTCTCCCTCTCTCTCAATCTCTCTCACCATCTCTCTCTCACTGTCTCCCTCTCTCTCAATCTCTCTCACCATCTCTCTCTGTCTCACTCTCTCTCAATCTCTCTCACCATTTCTCTCTCTGTCTCCTTCTCCTCTCAATCTCTCTCACCATCTCTCTCTCTCTCTCCCTCTCTCTCAATCTCTCACTATCTCTCTCTGTCTCAATTTCAATCTCTCTCACGATCTCTACCTCTGTCTCTCTCTCTCAATCTCTCTCACCATCTCTCTCTCTCTCTCTGTCAATCTCTCTCAGTATCTCTGTCTCCCTCTCTCTCTCAATCTCACTCAACATTTCTCTCGCTGTCTCCCTCTCTCTCAATCTCTCTCACCATCTCTCTCTGTGTCTCCCTCTCTCTCAATCTCTCTCACCATCTCTCTGTGTCTCCCTCTCTCTCAATCTCTATCACCATCTCTCTCTGTGTCTCCTTCTCAATCTCTCTCACCATCTCTCTCTCAGTCTCTTTCAATTTCAATCTCTCTCACGATCTCTAACTCTTTCTCTCTCTCTCATCCCTCTCACCATCTCTCTCTCTCTCTGTCCCTCTCTCTCAATCTCTCTCACCATCTCTCTCTCTCTCTGTCCCTCTCTCTCAATCTCTCTCACCATCTCTCTCTCTGTCTCCCTCTCTCTCAATCTCTCTCACCATCTATCTCTCTGTCTCCCTCTCTCTCAATCTCTCTCACCATCTCTCTCTCTCTGTCCCTCTCTCTCAATCTCTCTCACCATTTTGTCTCTTGAAATCTCTCACCCTGTCTCTATGTCTCAATTTCTCTCTCTCTCCAGCTCGCTCTCTCTATCTCCCCCTCTCTCAAGCTCTCTCACCATCTATCTCTCTTACTCTCTCACTCTCAATCTCTCTCACCGTCTCTCTCTGTCTGACTCTCTCTCTCTCTTTTTCATTCCTTTCCTCTCTCTCTTTGTCTCTCGGTTTCTTTATAATTTTCATACTCTTTCTGTCTTTCTGTCTCTCTCTCTCAGTACCTCCATCTGCACTAACTGCTAGAGTGTCACAGAATGCCACAGCTTTATGCAGTGTATAGTCGTAGCAGAGTATCTCTGGCCTGGTTTTTTTTACATACCAACCCCTCATTCTCTCTCTGTCCCACTCACTCCCTGTCCTTCTCTTCACTGCTCTCTCTCCCTCTAGTGTAAATGTTAACCTATGTTCACTTGGTGCTATCCTGTCGGTTCTGATGTGTCTCATATTCATGTAGGTGCTGTCACAGAATCACAGAATCACACAGCGCAGAAGAGGCCCTTTGGCCCATCGAGTATGCACTGTGCACCATCTCTCTCGCTGTCTCTCTCACTCTCAGTTCCTGTCACCATCTCTCTCATGTCTCTCTCACTCTCAGTTCCTCTCACCATCTCTCTCGCTGTCTCTCTCACTCTCAGCCCTTCTCACCATCTCTCTCATGTTTCTCTCACTCTCAGTTCCTCTCACCATCTCTCTCGCTGTCTCTCTCACTCTCAGCACTTCTCAGCATCTCTCTCATGTCTCTCTCACTCTCAGTTCCTCTCACCATCTCTCTCACGTCTCAGCCTCAATGTCTGTAACGATCTCTCTCTCAGTGCCTCTCTCTCTCAATCTCTCGCACCATCTCTCTCTCTGTCTCTCTATGTCACTCTCTCTGTATCTCTCACTCTTAATCTCTCTCACCATCTCTCGCTCTGTCTCTGTCAATCTCTGTCTCTCTCATTACCTCTCTCTCTGTCTCTCCCACTCTCAATATTTATTTCCATTTCTCTGCCTCTCTCTTTCTCAATCTCTCTCAACATCTCTCTCTATCTGCCTGACTCTCTCTTTTTCATTCCTTTCCTCCCTCTCTCTGTGTCTCGGTTTTTTTTATAGTTTTCATAATCTTTCTGTCTTTCTGTCTCTATCTCTCTCTCACCTGCACTGTCAGTCACTTCACCTGTCCCCCACCCCATTATTCTCTCTCTCTCTCTCTCTCACTCCCTCTAGTGTAAATGTTAACCTATGTTCACATGGCGCTGTCCTGTCAGTTCTGATGTGTCACATATTCATGTAGTTGCCGTGACAGAATCACACAGTGCAGAAGAGGCGCTTTGGCCCATCAAGTATGCACTGTGCACCATCTCTCTCACTGTCTCTCTCACTCTCAGTCGCTCTCACCATTTCTCTCTCTGTCCCTCTCAGCCTCAATGTCTGTCACGATCTCTCTCTGTCTCCCTCTCTCTCAGTCACTCTCACCATCTCTCTCTCTGTTTTTCTCTTTCCCTCGCACCATCTCTCTCTCAGTCTCTCTTGCTCTCAAACTCTCCAACCCTACCTCTCTCTGTCTTTCTCATTCTCAATGTCTCTCACTATCTCTCTCTCTCTTTTTCTCACACTCTCAATATATCTCTCCATTTCTCTTCCTCTCCCTTACTCAATCTCACTCACCATCTCTCTCTCCCCATCTCTCTCTCTGTCTGATTGTCTGTCACTCTTTTTCATTCCTTATCTTGCTCTCTTGTCTCTCGGTGTCTTTATAATTGTCATACTCTTTCTGTCTTTCTGTCTCTCTCTTGCTCTCTCTCTCTCTCTCTCTCTCTCACCCTCAGTCTCTGTCCCACTATCTGTACCCCCAAACCCTCAGTCTCTCTCTTTCTCCCTCCCCTCTCTCTCTCTCTCCCTCTATTGAACAGTTTAACCTACGTTCACTGGGAGCTGTCGTGTTGCTTTTGATGTGTCTCATGTTCATGTAGTCGGTGTCCTGCTCAATGGTTTGTGCCTGAGGGGTCTCTCTCCTCCGTTCCTGTCCTGTCTGCTTCTCTCTCTCTCTCAGATGTGTCTCAGTCTTTCCTCAGACTCAATCTCAGGGCGACAACTTCCTAAAAACTGTTCCTGCCTCTTGGTTCCATTTCACAATGACACTTCCCCTGAGATCAGAATGAGAGGCTGGTTGTACTGACTCCAGGGGCAGCAGTCCCTCTCTCTCAATCTCTCTCACCATCTCTCTCTCTGTCTCCCTCTCACTCAATCTCTCTCACCATCTCTCTCTCTGTCTGCATCTCTCTCAATCTCTCTCACCATCTCTCTCTCTGCCTTCCTCTCTCTCAATGTCTCTCAACATTTCTCTCTCTGTCTGCCAACTCTTATTCTCTCTCACCATCTCTCTCTCTGTCTCCCTCTCTCTCAATCTCTCTCACCATCTCTCTCTGTCTCCCTCTCTCTCAATCTCTCTCACCATCTCTCTCTCTGTATCCCTCTCTCTCAATCTCTCTCACCATCTCTCTCTCTGTCTCCCGCTCTCTCAATCTCTCTCACCATCTCTCTCTCTGTCTCCCTCTCTCTCAATCTCTCTCACCATCTCACTCTCCGTCACTCACTCTCTCAATCTCTCTCACCATCTCTCTTTCTGTCTGACTCTCTCTCTATCTCTTTTTCATTCCTTTCCTCCCTCTCTCTGTGTCTCGGTTTTTTTATAGTTTTCATAATCTTTCTGTCTTTCTGTCTCTATCTCTCTCTCTCCTGCAATCTCAGTCCTTTCACCTGTCCCCCACCCCGTTATTCTCTCTCTCTCTCTCTCACTCCCTCTAGTGTAAATGTTAACCTATGTTCACATGGCGCTGTCCTGTCAGTTCTGATGTATCTCATATTCATGTAGTTGCCGTGACAGAATCACACAGTGCAGAAGAGGCCCTTTGGCCCATCAAGTATGCACTGTGCACCATCTCTCTCACTGTCTCTCTCACTCTCAGTCGCTCTCACCATTTCTCTCTCTGTCCCTCTCAGCCTCAATGTCTGTCACGATCTCTCTCTGTCTCCCTCTCTCTCAATCTCTCTCACCATCTCTCTGTCTCTCTCTCTCAGTCACTCTCACCATCTCTCTCTCTGTGTTTTTCTCTTTCCCTCGCACCATCTCTCTGTCAGTCTCTCTCGCTCTCAAACTCTCTAACCCTACCTCTCTCTGTCTTTATCATTCTCAATGTCTCTCACTATCTCTCTCTCTCTTTCTCTCACACTCTCGATATATCTCTCCATTTCTCTTCCTCTCCCTTACTCAATCTCACTCACCATCTCTCTCTCCCGATCTCTCTCTCTCTCTGTCTGATTGTCTGTCTCTCTTTTTCATTCCTTATCTTGCTCTCTTGTCTCTCGGTGTCTTTATAATTGTCATACACTTTCTGTCTTTCTGTCTCTCTCTCGCTCTCTCTCTCTCTCTCTCTCTCACCCTCAGTCTCTGTCCCACTATCTGTACCCCCAACCCCTCAGTCTCTGTCCTTCTCCCTCCCCTCTCTCTCTCTCTCCCTCTATTGAACAGTTTAACCTACGTTCACTGGGAGCTGTCGTGTTGATTTTGATGTGTCTCATGTTCATGTAGTCTGTGTCCTGCTCCATGGTTTGTGTCTGAGGGGTCTCTCTCCTCCGTTCCTGTCCTGTCTGCTTCTCTTTCTCTCTCAGATGTGTCTCAGTCTTTCCTCAGGCTCAATCTCAGGGCGAAAACTTCCTCAAAACTGTTCCTGCCTCTTGGTTCCATTTCACAATGACACTTCCCCTGAGATCAGAATGAAAGGCTGGTTGTACTGACTCCAGGGGTAGCAGTCCCTCTCTCTCAATCTCTCTCACCATCTCTCTCTCTCTGTCTCCCTCTCTCTCAAACTCTCTCACCATCTCTCTCTCTGTCTCCATCTCTCTCAATCTCTCTCACCATCTCTCTCTCTGCCTACCTCTCTCTCAATGTCTCTCAACATTTCTCTCTCTGTCTCCCAACTCTTATTCTCTCTCACCATCTCTCTCTCTGTCTCCCTCTCTCTCAATCTCTCTCACCATCTCTCTCTGTCTCCCTCTCTCTCAATCCCTCTCACCATCTCTCTCTCTGTATCCCTCTCTCTCAATCTCTCTCACCATCTCTCTCTCTGTCTCCCTCTCTCTCAATCTCTCTCACCACCTCTCTTTCTGTCTCCCTCTCTCTCAATCTCTCTCACCATCTCTCTCTCCGTCACTCACTCTCTCAATCTCTCTCACCATCTCTCTCTCTCTGTCTCCCTCTCTCTCAATCTCTCTCACCATCTCTCTCTCTGTCTCCCTCTCTCTCAATCTCTCTCACCTTCTCTCTCTCTGTCTCCCTCTCTCTCAATCTCTCTCACCATCTCTCTCTCTGTCTCCCTCTCTCTCAATCTCTCTCACCATCTCTCTCTCTGTCTCCCTCTCTCTCAATCTCTCTCACCTTCTCTCTCTCAGTCTCCCTCTCTCTCAATCTCTCTCACCATCTCTCTCTCCCCATCTCTCTCTCTCTCCGTCTGATTGTCTGTCTCTCTTTTTTATTCCTTATCTTGCTCTCTTGTCTCTCGGTGTCTTTATAATTGTCATACTCTTTCTGTCTTTCTGTCTCTCTCTCGCTCTCTCTCTCTCTCTCTCTCTCACCCTGTCTCTGTCCCACTATCTGTACCCCCAACCCCTCAGTCTCTGTCTTTCTCCCTCCCCTCTCTCTCTCTCTCCCTCTATTGAACAGTTTAACCTACGTTCACTGGGAGCTGTCGTGTTGCTTTTGATGTGTCTCATGTTCATGTAGTCGGTGTCCTGCTCCATGGTTTGTGTCTGAGGGGTCTCTCTCCTCCGTTCCTGTCCTGTCTGCTTCTCTCTCTCTCTCAGATGTGTCTCAGTCTTTCCTCAGACTCAATCTCAGGGCGAAAACTTCCTCAAAACTGTTCCTGCCTCTTGGTTCCATTTCACAATGACACTTCCCCTGAGATCAGAATGAGAGGCTGGTTGTACTGACTCCAGGGGCAGCAGTCCCTCTCTCTCAATCTCTCTCACCATCTCTCTCTCTGTCTCCCTCTCACTCAATCTCTCTCACCATCTCTCTCACTGTCTCCCTCTCTCTCAATCTCTCTCACTATCTCTCTCTCTGTCTCCCTCTCTCTCAATCTCTCTCACCATCTCTCTCTCTGTCTCCGTCTCTCTCAATCTCTCTCACCATCTCTCTCTCTGCCTTCCTCTCTCTCAATGTCTCTCAACATTTCTCTCTCTGTCTCCCAACTCTTATTCTCTCTCACCATCTCTCTCTCTGTCTCCCTCTCTCTCAATCTCTCTCACCATCTCTCTCTGTCTCCCTCTCTCTCAATCTCTCTCACCATCTCTCTCTCTGTATCCCTCTCTCTCAATCTCTCTCACCATCTCTCTCTCTGTCTCCCGCTCTCTCAATCTCTCTCACCATCTCTCTCTCTGTCTCCCTCTCTCTCAATCTCTCTCACCATCTCTCTCTCCGTCACTCACTCTCTCAATTTCTCTCACCATCTCTCTCTCTCTGTCTGACTCTCTCTCTATCTCTTTTTCATTCCTTTCCTCTCTCTCTTTGTCTCTAGGTTTCTTTATAATTTTCATACTCTTTCGGTCCTTCTGTCTCTCTCTCTCGCCCTAACTCTCAGTACCTCCATCTGCACTCACTGCAAGAGTGTCACAGAATGCCGTAGCTTTATGCAGTGTATGGTGTTAGCAGAGTATCTCTGGCCTGGTTTTTTTTACATACCAACCCCTCATTGTCTCTCTGTCCCACTCACTCCCTTTCCTTCTCTTCACTGCTCTCTCTCCCTCTAGTGTAAATGTTAACCTATATTCAATTGGTGCTGTCCTGTCCGTTCTGATGTGTCTCATATTCATGTAGTTGCTGTCACAGAATCACAGAATCACACAGCGCAGAAGAGGCCCTTTGGCCCATCGAGTATGCACTGTGCACCATCTCTCTCATGTCTCTCTCACTCTCAGTCGCTCTCACCATTTCTCTCTCTGTCCCTCTCAGCCTCAATGTCCGTCACAATCTGTCTCTGTCTCCCTCTCTCTCAATCTCTCTTATCATCGCTCTCTCTGTCTCCCTCTCTCTCAATCTCTCTCACCATCTCTCTCTCTGTCCCACTCTCTCTCAAACTCTCTCACCATCGCTCTCTCTGCCTCCCTCTCTCTCAACGTCTCTCACCATCTCTCTCTGTCTCCCTCTCTCTCAATCTTTCTCACCATCTCTCTCTCTGTCTCCCTCTCTCTCAACGTCTCTCACAATCTCTCTCTCTCTCAATCTCCCTCACCAGCGCGCTCTCTGTCTCCCTCTCTCTCAACCTCTCTCACCATCTCTCTCTCTCTGTCTCCCTCTCTCTCCATCTCTCTCAAAATCTCTCTCTCCGTCTCCCTCTCTCTCCATCTCTCTCACCATCTCTCTCTCTGTCTCCTTCTCTCTCAATCTCTCTCACCATCTCTCTCTCTGTCTCCCTCTCTCTCACCATCTCTCTCCCTCTCTCACCCTCTCTCAATCTCTCTCACCATCTCTCTCTCTTTTGGCCTCACTGCCTGTCCCTCCATCTGTCCCCCAACCCCTGTCTCTCTCTCTGTCCCGCTCTCTCTGTTGAACAGTTTAACCTATGTTCACTGGGCCCTGTCATATTGTTTTAGATGTGTCTCATATTCATGTAGTTGCTTTCCTGCTCCATGGTTTGTGTCTGAGGGGTCTCTCTCCTCCGTTCCTGTCCTGTCTGCTTCTCTCTCTCTCTCTCAGATGTGTCTCAGTCTTTCCTCAGACTCAATGTCAGGGCGAAAACTTCCTCAAAACTGTTTCTGCCTCTTGGTTCCATTTCACAATGACACTTCCCCTGAGATCAGAATGAGAGGCTGGTTGTACTGACTCCAGGGGCAGCAGTCCCTCTCCCTCAATCTCTCTCACCATCTCTCTCTCTGTCTCCCTCTCTCTCAACCTCTCTCACCATCTCTCTCTCTCTGTCTCCCTCTCTCTCCATCTCTCTCAAAATCTCTCTCTCCGTCTCCCTCTCTCTCCATCTCTCTCACCATCTCTCTCTCTGTCTCCCTCTCTCTCACCATCTCTCTCCCTCTCTCCCTCTCTCTCAATCTCTCTCACCATCTCTCTCACCATTTCTCTCTCTCTCAATCTCTCTCACCATCTCTCTCTGTCTCCCTCTCTCTCAATCTCTCTCACCATCTCTCTCTCACTGTGTCCCTCTCTCTCAATCTATCTCACCATTTCTCTCTGTCTCACTCTCTCTCAATCTCTCTCACCATCTCTCTCTGTCTCACTCTCTCTCAATCTCTCTCACCATTTCTCTCTCTGTCTCCTTCTCCTCTCAATCTCTCTCACCATCTCTCTCTCTGTCTCCCTCTCTCTCAATCTCTCACTATCTCTCTCTCTGTCTCAATTTCAATCTCTCTCACGATCTGTACCTCTGTCTCTCTCTCTCAATCTCTCTCACCATCTCTCTCTCTCTGTCCCTCTCTGTCAATCTCTCTATCTCCCTCTGTCTCCCTCTCTCTCAATTTCTCTCAACATTTCTCTCTCTGTCTCCCTCTCTCTCAATCTCTCTCACCATCTCTCTCTCTGTCCCACTCTCTCTCAAACTCTCTCACCATCGCTCTCTCTGCCTCCCTCTCTCTCAACGTCTCTCACCATCTCTCTCTATCTCCCTCTCTCTCAATCTTTCTCACCATCTCTCTCTCTGTCTCCCTCTCTCTCAACGTCTCTCACAATCTCTCTCTCTCTCAATCTCCCTCACCAGCGCGCTCTCTGTCTCCCTCTCTCTCAACCTCTCTCACCATCTCTCTCTCTCTGTCTCCCTCTCTCTCCATCTCTCTCAAAATCTCTCTCTCCGTCTCCCTCTCTCTCCATCTCTCTCACCATCTCTCTCTCTGTCTCCTTCTCTCTCAATCTCTCTCACCATCTCTCTCTCTGTCTCCCTCTCTCTCACCATCTCTCTCCCTCTCTCACCCTCTCTCAATCTCTCTCACCATCTCTCTCTCTTTTGGCCTCACTGCCTGTCCCTCCATCTGTCCCCCAACCCCTGTTTCTCTCTCTGTCCCTCTCTCTCTGTTGAACAGTTTAACCTATGTTCACTGGGCCCTGTCATATTGTTTTAGATGTGTCTCATATTCATGTAGTTGCTTTCCTGCTCCATGGTTTGTGTCTGAGGGGTCTCTCTCCTCCGTTCCTGTCCTGTCTGCTTCTCTCTCTCTCTCTCAGATGTGTCTCAGTCTTTCCTCAGACTCAATGTCAGGGCGAAAACTTCCTCAAAACTGTTTCTGCCTCTTGGTTCCATTTCACAATGACACTTCCCCTGAGATCAGAATGAGAGGCTGGTTGTACTGACTCCAGGGGCAGCAGTCCCTCTCCCTCAATCTCTCTCACCATCTCTCTCTCTGTCTCCCTCTCTCTCAATCTCTCTCACCATCTCTCTCTCTGTCTCCCTCTCTCTCAATCTCTCTCACCATCTCTCTCTCTGTCTCCCTCTCTCTCAACCTCTCTCACCATCTCTCTCTCTCTGTCTCCCTCTCTCTCCATCTCTCTCAAAATCTCTCTCTCCGTCTCCCTCTCTCTCCATCTCTCTCACCATCTCTCTCTCTGTCTCCCTCTCTCTCACCATCTCTCTCCCTCTCTCCCTCTCTCTCAATCTCTCTCACCATCTCTCTCACCATTTCTCTCTCTCTCAATCTCTCTCACCATCTCTCTCTGTCTCCCTCTCTCTCAATCTCTCTCACCATCTCTCTCTCACTGTGTCCCTCTCTCTCAATCTATCTCACCATTTCTCTCTGTCTCACTCTCTCTCAATCTCTCTCACCATCTCTCTCTGTCTCACTCTCTCTCAATCTCTCTCACCATTTCTCTCTCTGTCTCCTTCTCCTCTCAATCTCTCTCACCATCTCTCTCTCTGTCTCCCTCTCTCTCAATCTCTCACTATCTCTCTCTCTGTCTCAATTTCAATCTCTCTCACGATCTGTACCTCTGTCTCTCTCTCTCAATCTCTCTCACCATCTCTCTCTCTCTGTCCCTCTCTGTCAATCTCTCTATCTCCCTCTGTCTCCCTCTCTCTCAATTTCTCTCAACATTTCTCTCTCTGTCTCCCTCTCTCTCAATCTCTCTCACCATCTCTCTCTCTGTCCCACTCTCTCTCAAACTCTCTCACCATCGCTCTCTCTGCCTCCCTCTCTCTCAACGTCTCTCACCATCTCTCTCTATCTCCCTCTCTCTCAATCTTTCTCACCATCTCTCTCTCTGTCTCCCTCTCTCTCAACGTCTCTCACAATCTCTCTCTCTCTCAATCTCCCTCACCAGCGCGCTCTCTGTCTCCCTCTCTCTCAACCTCTCTCACCATCTCTCTCTCTCTGTCTCCCTCTCTCTCCATCTCTCTCAAAATCTCTCTCTCCGTCTCCCTCTCTCTCCATCTCTCTCACCATCTCTCTCTCTGTCTCCTTCTCTCTCAATCTCTCTCACCATCTCTCTCTCTGTCTCCCTCTCTCTCACCATCTCTCTCCCTCTCTCACCCTCTCTCAATCTCTCTCACCATCTCTCTCTCTTTTGGCCTCACTGACTGTCCCTCCATCTGTCCCCCAACCCCTGTCTCTCTCTCTGTCCCTCTCTCTCTGTTGAACAGTTTAACCTATGTTCACTGGGCCCTGTCATATTGTTTTAGATGTGTCTCATATTCATGTAGTTGCTTTCCTGCTCCATGGTTTGTGTCTGAGGGGTCTCTCTCCTCCGTTCCTGTCCTGTCTGCTTCTCTCTCTCTCTCTCAGATGTGTCTCAGTCTTTCCTCAGACTCAATGTCAGGGCGAAAACTTCCTCAAAACTGTTTCTGCCTCTTGGTTCCATTTCACAATGACACTTCCCCTGAGATCAGAATGAGAGGCTGGTTGTACTAACTCCAGGGGCAGCAGTCCCTCTCCCTCAATCTCTCTCACCATCTCTCTCTCTGTCTCCCTCTCTCTCAATCTCTCTCACCATCTCTCTCTCTGTCTCCCTCTCTCTCAATCTCTCTCACCATCTCTCTCTCTGTCTCCCTCTCTCTCAACCTCTCTCACCATCTCTCTCTCTCTGTCTCCCTCTCTCTCCATCTCTCTCAAAATCTCTCTCTCCGTCTCCCTCTCTCTCCATCTCTCTCACCATCTCTCTCTCTGTCTCCTTCTCTCTCAATATCTCTCACCATCACTCCCTCTGTCTCCCTCTCTCTCAATTTCTCTCACCATCTCTCTCACTGTGTCCCTCTCTTTCAATCTCTCTCACCATCTCTCTCTCTGTCTCCCTCTCTCTCAATCTCTCTCACCATCTCTGTCTCTCTGTATCACTCTCTCTCAATCACTCTCACCATCTCTCTCTCTGTCTCCCTCCTTCTCAATCTCTCACCATCTCTCTCTCTGTCTCCCTCTCTCTCAATCTCTCTCACCATCTCTCTCTCTGTCTCCCTCTCTCTCACCATCTCTCTCCCTCTCTCCCTCTCTCTCAATCTCTCTCACCATCTCTCTCACCATTTCTCTCTCTCTCAATCTCTCTCACCATCTCTCTCTGTCTCCCTCTCTCTCAATCTCTCTCACCATCTCTCTCTCACTGTGTCCCTCTCTCTCAATCTCTCTCACCATTTCTCTCTGTCTCACTCTCTCTCAATCTCTCTCACCATCTCTCTCTGTCTCACTCTCTCTCAATCTCTCTCACCATTTCTCTCTCTGTCTCCTTCTCCTCTCAATCTCTCTCACCATCTCTCTCTCTGTCTCCCTCTCTCTCAATCTCTCACTATCTCTCTCTCTGTCTCAATTTCAATCTCTCTCACGATCTGTACCTCTGTCTCTCTCTCTCAATCTCTCTCACCATCTCTCTCTCTCTGTCCCTCTCTGTCAATCTCTCTCACTATCTCCCTCTGTCTCCCTCTCTCTCAATTTCTCTCAACATTTCTCTCTCTGTCTCCCTCTCTCTCAATCTCTCTCACCTCTGTCTCCCTCTCTCTCAATCTCTCTCACCAACTTTTTCACCATCTCCCTCTCTCTCAATCTCTCTCACCATCTCTCTCTCTGTGTCCCTCTCTCTCAATCTCTCTCACCATCTCTCTCTCTGTCTCCCTCTCTCTCAGTCTTTCTCACCATCTCTCTCTCTCTCTCCCTCGCTCTTAATCTCTCTCACCATCTCTCTCTCTGTCTCCCTCTCTCTCAATCTCTCACTATCTCTCTCTCTGTCTCAATTTCAATCTCTCTCACGATCTCTACCTCTGTCTCTCTCTCAATCTCTCTCACCATCTCTCTCTCTCTGTCCCTCTCTCTCAATCTCTCTCACCATTTTGTCTCTTAAAATCTCTCACCCTGTCTCTACGTCTCAATTTCTCTCTGTCTCCAGCTCGCTCTCTCTATCTCCCCCTCTCTCAAGCTCTCTCACCATCTATCTCTCTCACTCTCTCACTCTCAATCTCTCTCACCATCTCTCTCTGTCTGACTCTCTCTCTATCTCTTTTTCATTCCTTTCCTCTCTCTCTTTGTCTTTCGGTTTCTTTATAATTTTCATACTCTTTCTGTCTTTCTGTCTCTCTCTCTCGCCCTAACTCTCAGTACCTCCATCTGCACAACTGCTAGAGTGTCACAGAATGCCATAGCTTTATGCAGTGTGTAGTCGTAGCAGAGTATCTCTGGCCTGGTTTTTTTTACATACCAACCCCTCATTCTCTCTCTTTCCCTCTCCCTCTCTCTCTCCCTCTCTCTCCCTGTCCTTCACTTTACTGCTCTCTCTCCCTCTAGTGTAAATGTTAACCTATGTTCACTTGGTGCTATCCTGTCGGTTCTGATGTGTCTCATATTCATGTAGCTGCTGTCACAGAATCACACAGTGCAGAAGAGGCCCTTTGGCCCATCGAGTATGCACTGTGCAACATCTCTCTCGCTGTCTCTCTCACTCTCAGTCCCTCGCACCATCTCTCTCGCTGTCTCTCTCACTCTCAGTTCCTCTCACCATCTCTCTCACGTCTCAGCCTCAATGTCTGTAACGATCTCTCTCTCAGTGCCTCTCTCTCTCAATCTCTCGCACCATCTCTCTCTCTGTCTCTCTATGTCACTCTCTCTGTCTCTCTCACTCTTAATCTCTCTCACCATCTCTCGCTCTGTCTCTGTCAATCTCTCTGTCTCTCTCATTACCTCTCTCTCTGTCTCTCCCACTCTCAATATTTATTTCCATTTCTCTGCCTCTCTCTTTCTCAATCTCTCTCATCTCTCTCTATCTGCCTGACTCTCTCTTTTTCATTCCTTTCCTCCCTCTCTCTGTGTCTCGGTTTTTTTATAGTTTTCATAATCTTTCTGTCTTTCTGTCTCTATCTCTCTCTCTCCTGCAATCTCAGTCCTTTCACCTGTCCCCCACCCCGTTATTCTCTCTCTCTCTCTCTCACTCCCTCTAGTGTAAATGTTAACCTATGTTCACATGGCGCTGTCCTGTCAGTTCTGATGCGTCTCATATTCATGTAGTTGCCGTGACAGAATCACACAGTGCAGAAGAGGCCCTTTGGCCCATCAAGTATGCACTGTGCACCATCTCTCTCACTGTCTCTCTCACTCTCAGTCGCTCTCACCATTTCTCTCTCTGTCCCTCTCAGCCTCAATGTCTGTCACGATCTCTCTCTCTGTCTCTCTCTCTCTCAATCTCTCTCACCATCTCTCTCTCTGTATCCCTCTCTCTCAATCTCTCTCACCATCTCTCTCTCTGTCTCCCGCTCTCTCAATCTCTCTCACCATCTCTCTCTCTGTCTCCCTCTCTCTCAATCTCTCTCACTATCTCACTCTCCGTCACTCACTCTCTCAATCTCTCTCACCATCTCTCTTTCTGTCTGACTCTCTCTCTATCTCTTTTTCATTCCTTTCCTCCCTCTCTCTGTGTCTCGGTTTTTTTATAGTTTTCATAATCTTTCTGTCTTTCTGTCTCTATCTCTCTCTCTCCTGCAATCTCAGTCCTTTCACCTGTCCCCCACCCCGTTATTCTCTCTCTCTCTCTCTCACTCCCTCTAGTGTAAATGTTAACCTATGTTCACATGGCGCTGTCCTGTCAGTTCTGATGCGTCTCATATTCATGTAGTTGCCGTGACAGAATCACACAGTGCAGAAGAGGCCCTTTGGCCCATCAAGTATGCACTGTGCACCATCTCTCTCACTGTCTCTCTCACTCTCAGTCGCTCTCACCATTTCTCTCTCTGTCCCTCTCAGCCTCAATGTCTGTCACGATCTCTCTCTCTGTCTCTCTCTCTCTCAATCTCTCTCACCATCTCTCTCTCTGTATCCCTCTCTCTCAATCTCTCTCACCATCTCTCTCTCTGTCTCCCGCTCTCTCAATCTCTCTCACCATCTCTCTCTCTGTCTCCCTCTCTCTCAATCTCTCTCACTATCTCACTCTCCGTCACTCACTCTCTCAATCTCTCTCACCATCTCTCTTTCTGTCTGACTCTCTCTCTATCTCTTTTTCATTCCTTTCCTCCCTCTCTCTGTGTCTCGGTTTTTTTATAGTTTTCATAATCTTTCTGTCTTTCTGTCTCTATCTCTCTCTCTCCTGCAATCTCAGTCCTTTCACCTGTCCCCCACCCCGTTATTCTCTCTCTCTCTCTCTCACTCCCTCTAGTGTAAATGTTAACCTATGTTCACATGGCGCTGTCCTGTCAGTTCTGATGCGTCTCATATTCATGTAGTTGCCGTGACAGAATCACACAGTGCAGAAGAGGCCCTTTGGCCCATCAAGTATGCACTGTGCACCATCTCTCTCACTGTCTCTCTCACTCTCAGTCGCTCTCACCATTTCTCTCTCTGTCCCTCTCAGCCTCAATGTCTGTCACGATCTCTCTCTCTGTCTCTCTCTCTCTCAATCTCTCTCACCATCTCTCTCTCTGTATCCCTCTCTCTCAATCTCTCTCACCATCTCTCTCTCTGTCTCCCGCTCTCTCAATCTCTCTCACCATCTCTCTCTCTGTCTCCCTCTCTCTCAATCTCTCTCACCATCTCACTCTCCGTCACTCACTCTCTCAATCTCTCTCACCATCTCTCTTTCTGTCTGACTCTCTCTCTATCTCTTTTTCATTCCTTTCCTCCCTCTCTCTGTGTCTCGGTTTTTTTATAGTTTTCATAATCTTTCTGTCTTTCTGTCTCTATCTCTCTCTCTCCTGCAATCTCAGTCCTTTCACCTGTCCCCCACCCCATTATTCTCTCTCTCTCTCTCTCACTCCCTCTAGTGTAAATGTTAACCTATGTTCACATGGCGCTGTCCTGTCAGTTCTGATGTGTCTCATATTCATGTAGTTGCCGTGACAGAATCACACAGTGCAGAAGAGGCCCTTTGGCCCATCAAGTATGCACTGTGCACCATCTCTCTCACTGTCTCTCTCACTCTCAGTCGCTCTCACCATTTCTCTCTCTGTCCCTCTCAGCCTCAATGTCTGTCACGATCTCTCTCTGTCTCCCTCTCTCTCAATCTCTCTGACCATCTCTCTGTCTCTCTCTCTCTCAGTCACTCTCACCATCTCTCTCTGTTTTTCTCTTTCCCTCGCACCATCTCTCTCTCAGTCTCTCTTGCTCTCAAACTCTCTAACCCTACCTCTCTCTGTTTTTCTCATTCTCAATGTCTCTCACTATCTCTCTCTCTCTTTCTCTCACACTCTCAATATATCTCTCCATTTCTCTTCCTCTCCCTAACTCAATCTCACTCACCATCTCTCTCTCCCCATCTCTCTCTCTCTGTCTGATTGTCTGTCTCTCTTTTTCATTCCTTATCTTGCTCTCTTGTCTCTCGGTGTCTTTATAATTGTCATACTCTTTCTGTCTTTCTGTCTCTCTCTCGCTCTCTCTCTCTCTCTCTCTCTCTCACCCTCAGTCTCTGTCCCACTATCTGTACCCCCAACCGCCCAGTCTCTCTCTTTCTCCCTCCCCTCTCTCTCTCTCTCCCTCTATTGAACAGTTTAACCTACGTTCACTGGGAGCTGTCGTGTTGCTTTTGATGTGTCTCATGTTCATGTAGTCGGTGTCCTGCTCCATGGTTCGTGTCTGAGGGGTCTCTCTCCTCCGTTCCTGTCCTGTCTGCTTCTCTCTCTCTCTCAGATATGTCTCAGTCTTTCCTCAGACTCAATCTCAGGGCGAAAACTTCCTCAAAACTGTTCCTGCCTCTTGGTTCCATTTCACAATGACACTTCCCCTGAGATCAGAATGAGAGGCTGGTTGTACTGACTCCAGGGGCAGCAGTCCATCTCTCTCAATCTCTCTCACCATCTCTCTCACTGTCTCCCTCTCTCTCAATCTCTCTCACCATCTCTCTCTCTGTCTCCCTCTCACTCAATCTCTCTCAACATCTCTCTCACTGTCTCCCTCTCTCTCAATCTCTCTCACCATCTCTCTCTCTGTCTCTGTCTCTCTCAATCTCTCTCACCATCTCTCTCTCTGCCTTCCTCTCTCTCAATGTCTCTCAACATTTCTCTGTCTGTCTCCCAACTCTTATTCTCTCTCACCATCTCTCTCTCTGTCTCCCTCTCTCTCAATCTCTCTCACCATCTCTCTCTCTGTCTCCCTCTCTCTCAATCTCTCTCACCATCTCTCTCTCTGTATCCCTCTCTCTCAATCTCTCTCACCATCTCTCTCTCTGTCTCCCGCTCTCTCAATCTCTCTCAACATCTCTCTCTCTGTCTCCCTCTCTCTCAATCTCTCTCACCATCTCTCTCTCTGTCTGACTCTCTCTCTATCTGTTTTACATTCCTTTCCTCTCTCTCTTTGTCTCTCGGTCTCTTTATAATTTTCATACTCTTTCTGTCTTTTTGTCTCTGTCTCTCGCCCTAACACTCAGTACCTCCATCTGCACTAACTGCTAGAGTGTCACAGAATGCCGTAGCTTTATGCAGTGTATAGTCTTAGCAGAGTATCTCTGGCCTGGTTTTTTTTACATACCAACCCCTCATTCTCTCTCTGTCCCACTCACTCCCTGTCCTTCTCTTCACTGCTCTCTCTCCCTCTAGTGTAAATGTTAACCTATATTCACTTGGTGCTGTCCTGTCCGTTCTGATGTGTCTCATATTCATGTAGTTGCTGTCACAGAATCACAGAGCGCAGAAGAGGCCCTTTGGCCCATCGAGTATGCACTGTGCACCATCTCTCTCATGTCTCTCTCACTCTCAGTCGCTCTCACCATTTCTCTCTCTGTCCCTCTCAGCCTCAATGTCCGTCACAATCTGTCTCTGTCTCCCTCTCTCTCAATCTCTCTCATCATCGCTCTCTCTCAATCTCTCTCACCATTTCTCTCTCGGTCTCCCTCTCTCTCAATCTCTCTCACCATCTCTCTCTCTGTCCCCCTCTCTCTTAAACTCTCTCACCATCGCTCTCTCTGCCTCCCTCTCTCTCAATGTCTCTCACAATCTCTCTCTCTCTCAATCTCCCTCACCAGCGCGCTCTCTGTTTGCCTCTCTCTCTCTTGGCCTCACTCCCTGTCCCTCCATCTGTCCCCCAACCCCTGTCTCTCTCTCTGTCCCTCTCTCTCTGTTGAACAGTTTATCCTATGTTCACTGGGCCCTGTCATATTGTTTTTGACGTGTCTCATATTTATGTAGTTGCTTTCCTGCTCCATGGTTTGTGTCTGAGGGGTCTCTCTACTCAACTCCATTCCTGTCTGCTTCTCTCTCTCTCTCAGATGTGTCTCAGTCTTTCCTCAGACTCAATGTCAGGGCGAAAACTTCCTCAAAACTGTTTCTGCCTCTTGGTTCTAATTCACAATGACACTTCCCCTGAGATCAGAATGAGAGGCTGGTTGTACTGACTCCAGGGGCAGCAGTCCCTCTCTCTCAATCTCTCCCACCAACTCTCTCTCTGTCCCCCTCTCTCTCAATCTCTCACCATCTCTCTCTCTGTCTCCCTCTCTCTCAACCTCTCTCACCATCTCTCTCTCTCTGTCTCCCTCTCTCTCCATCTCTCCCAAAATCTCTCTCTCCGTCTCCCTCTCTCTCCATCTCTCTCACCATCTCTCTCTCTGTCTCCTTCTCTCTCAATATCTCTCACCATCACTCCCTCTGTCTCCCTCTCACTCAACTTCTCTCACCATCTCTCTCACTGTGTCCCTCTCTTTCAATCTCTCTCACCATCTCTCTCTCTCTGTCTCCCTCTCTCTCAATCTCTCTCACCATCTCTCTCTCTCTGTCTCCCTCTCTCTCAATCACTCTCACCATCTCTCTCTGTCTCCCTCTCTCTCAATCTCTCACCATCTCTCTCTCTGTCTCCCTCTCTCTCAATCTCTCTCACCATCTCTCTCTCTGTCTCCCTCTCTCTCACCATCTCTCTCTCTCTCTCCCTCTCTCTCAATCTCTCTCACCATCTCTCTCACCATTTCTCTCTCTCTCAATCTCTCACACCATTTCTCTCTGTCTCGCTCTCTCTCAATCTCTCTCAATCTCTCTCACCATCTCTCTTTGTCTCCCTCTCTCTCAATCTCTCTCACCATTTATCTCTCTGTCTCCCTCTCTCTCAATCTCTCTCAAACTCTGTCAGTCTCTCTCACCATCTCTCTCGGTCTCACTCTCTCTCAATCTCTCTCACCATTTCTCTCTCTGTCTCCTTCTCCTCTCAATCTCTCTCACCATCTCTCTCTCTGTCTCCCTCTCTCTCAATCTCTCACTATCTCTCTCTCTGTCTCAATTTCAATCTCTCTCACGATCTCTACCTCTGTCTCTCTCTCTCAGTCTCTCTCACCATCTCTCTCTCTCTCTCTGTCCCTCTCTGTCAATCTCACTCAACATTTCTCTCTCTGTCTCCCTCTCTCTCAATCTCTCTCACCTCTGTCTCCCTCTCTCTCAATCTCTCTCACCATCTCTCTCTGTGTCCCTCTCTCTCAGTCTTTCTCACTATCTCTCTCTCTGTCTCCCTCTCTCTCAATCTCTCTCACCATCTCTCTCTCTCTCTGTCCCTCTCTCTCAATCTCTCTCACCATCTCTCTCTCTCTCTGTCCCTCTCTCTCAATCTCTCTCACCATTTTGTCTCTTAAAATCTCTCACCCTGTCTCTATGTCTCAATTTCTCTCTCTCTCCAGCTCGCTCTCTCTATCTCCCCCTCTTCAAGCTCTCTCACCATCTATCTCTCTCATCTCTCACTCTCAATCTCTCTCACCATCTCTCTCTGTCTGACTCTCTCTCTCTCTCTTTTTCATTCATTTCCTCTCTCTCTTTGTCTCTCGGTTTCTTTATAATTTTCATACTCTTTCTGTCTTTCTGTCTCTCTTTCTCGCCCTAACTCTCAGTACCTCCATCTGCACTAACTGCTAGAGTGTCACAGAATGCCGTAGCTTTATGCAGTGTATAGTCGTAGCAGAGTATCTCTGGCCTGGTTTTTTTTACATACCAACCCCTCATTCTCTCTCTTTACCTTTCCCTCTCTCTCTCCCTCTCTCTCCCTGTCCTTCACTTTTCTGCTCTCTCTCCCTCTAGTGTAAATGTTCACCTATGTTCACTTGGTGCTGTCCTGTCGGTTCTGATGTGTCTCATATTCATGTAGTTGCTGTCACAGAATCACACAGTGCAGAAGAGGCCCTTTGGCCCATCAAGTATGCACTGTGCACCATCTCTCTCACTGCCTCTCTCACTCTCAGTCCCTCGCAGCATACCTCTCGCTGTCTCTCTCACTCTCAGTCCCTCTCACCATCTCTCTCGCTGTCTCTCTCACTCTCAGTCCCTCTCACCATCTCTCTCGCTGTCTCTCTCACTCTCAGCCCTTCTCACCATCTCTCTCACTCTCAGTTCCTCTCACCATCTCTCTCACATCTCAGCCTCAATGTCTGTAACGATCTCTCTCTCAGTGCCTCTCTCTCTCAATCTCTCTCACCATCTCTCTCTCTTTCTCTCACAGGCTCAATGTCTGTGACGATCTCTCTTTCAGTGCCTCTCTCAAACTCTCGCACCATCTCTCTCTCTGTCTCTCTATGACACTCTCTCTGTCTCTCTCACTCTTAATCTCTCTCACCATCTCTCGCTCTGTCTCTGTCAATCTCTCTGTCTCTCTCATTACCTCTCTCTCTGTCTCTCCCACTCTCAATATTTATTTCCATTTCTCTGCCTCTCTCTTTCTCAATCTTTCTCAACATCTCTCTCTATCTGCCTGACTCTCTCTTTTTCATTCCTTTCCTCCCTCTCTCTGTGTCTCGGTTTTTTTTACAGTTTTCATAATCTTTCTGTCGTTCTGTCTCTATCTCTCTCTCTCCTGCAATCTCAGTCCCTTCACCTGTCCACCACCCCATTATTCTCTCTCTCTCTCTCTCACTCCCTCTAGTGTAAATGTTAACCTATGTTCACATGGCGCTGTCCTGTCAGTTCTGATGTATCTCATATTCATGTAGTTGCCGTGACAGAATCACACAGTGCAGAAGAGGCCCTTTGGCCCATCAAGTATGCACTGAGCACCATCTCTCTCACTGTCTCTCTCACTCTCAGTCGCTCTCACCATTTCTCTCTCTGTCCCTCTCAGCCTCAATGTCTGTCACGATCTCTCTCTGTCTCCCTCTCTCTCAATCTCTCTCACCATCTCTCTCTCTCTGTCTCTCTCTCTCAATCTTTCTCACCATCTCTCTCACTGTCTCTCTCACTCTCAGTCGCTGTCTCCATTTCTCTCTCTGTCCCTCTTAGCCTCAATGTCTGTCACGATCTCTCTCTCTGTCTCTGTCTCTCTCTCAATCACTCTCACCATCTCTCTCTCTGTTTCTCTATTTCTCTCACACCATCTCTCTCTCAGTCTATCTCGCTCTCAAACTCTCTAACCCTTCCTCTCTCTGTCTTTCTCATTCTCAATATCTCTCACTATCTCTCACTCTCTTTCTCTCACACTCTCAATATATCTCTCCATTTCTCTTCCTCTCCCTAACTCAATCTCACTCATCATCTCTCTCTCCCCATCTCTCTCTCTCTGTCTGATTGTCTGTCTCTCTTTTTCATTCCTTATTTTGCTCTCTTGTCTCTCGGTGTCTTTATAATTGTCATACTCTTTCTGTCTTTCTGTCTCTCTCTCGCTCTCTCTCTCTCTCTCTCACCCTCAGTCTCTGTCCCACTATCTGTACCCCCAACCCCTCAGTCTCTCTCTTTCTCCCTCCCCTCTCTCTCTCTCTCCCTCTATTGAACAGTTTAACCTATGTTCACAGGGAGCTGCCGTGTTGCTTTTGATGTGTCCCATGTTCATGTAGTCGGTGTCCTGCTCCATGGTTTGTGTCTGAGGGGTCTCTCTCCTCCGTTCCTGTCCAGTCTGCTTTTCTCTCTCTCTCTCAGATGTGTCTCAGTCTTTCCTCAGACTCAATCTCAGGGCGAAAACTTCCTCAAAACTGTTCCTGCCTCTTGGTTCCATTTCACAATGACACTTCCCCTGAGATCAGAATGAGAGGCTGGTTGTACTGACTCCAGGGGCAGCAGTCCCTCTCTCTCAATCTCTCTCACCATCTCTCTCTCTGTCTCCCTCTCACTCAATCTCTCTCACCATCTCTCTCACTGTCTCCCTCTCTCTCAATCTCCCTCACTATTTCTCTCTCTGTCTCCCTCTCTCTCAATCTCTCTCACCAGCTCTCTCTCTGTCTCCGTCTCTCTCAATCTCTCTCACCATCTCTCTCTCTGCCTTCCTCTCTCTCAATGTCTCTCAACATTTCTCTCTCTGTCTCCCGCTCTCTCAATCTCCCTCACTATTTCTCTCTCTGTCTCCCTCTCTCTCAATCTCTCTCACCATCTCTCTCTCTGTCTCCGTCTCTCTCAATCTCTCTCACCATCTCTCTCTCTGCCTTCCTCTCTCTCAATGTCTCTCAACATTTCTCTCTCTGTCTCCCGCTCTCTCAATCTCTCTCACCATCTCTCTCTCTGTCTCCCTCTCTCTCAATCTCTCTCACCATCTCTCTCTCTGTATCCCTCTCTCTCAATCTCCCTCACCATCTCTCACTCTGTCTCCCGCTCTCTCAATCTCTCTCACCATCTCTCTCTCTGTCTCCCTCTCTCTCAATCTCTCTCACCATCTCTCTCTCCGTCACTCACTCTCTCAATCTCTCTCACCATCTCTCTCTCTCTGTCTGACTCTCTCTCTATCTCTTTTTCATTCCTTTCCTCTCTCTCTTTGTCTCTCGGTCTCTTTATAATTTTCATACTCTTTCTGTCTCTCTCTCTCGCCCTAACTCTCAGTACCTCCATCTGCACTAACTGCTAGAGTGTCACAGAATGCCGTAGCTTTATGCAGTGTATAGTCGTAGCAGAGTATCTCGGGCCTGGTTTTTTTTACATACCAACCCCTCATTCTCTCTCTGTCCCACTCACTCCCTGTCCTTCTCTTCACTGCTCTCTCTCCCTCTAGTGTAAATGTTAACCTATATTCACTTGCTGCTGTCCTGTCCGTTCTGATGCGTCTCATATTCATGTAGTTGCTGTCACAGAATCACAGAATCACAGAGCGCAGAAGAGGCCCTTTGGCCCATCGAGTATGCACTGTGCACCATCTCTCTCATGTCTCTCTCACTCTCAGTCGCTCTCACCATTTCTCTCTCTGTCCCTCTCAGCCTCAATGTCCATCACAATCTGTCTCTGTCTCCCTCTCTCTCAATCTCTCTCATCAACGCTCTCTCTGTCTCTCTCTCTCTCAATCTCTCTCACCATCTCTCTCTCTGTCTCCCTCTCTCTCAATCTCTCTCACCATCTCTCTCTCTGTCTCCCTCTCTCTCAATCTCTTTCACCATCTCTCTCTCTGTCCCCCTCTCTCTCAAACTCTCTCACCATCGCTCTCTCTGCCTCCCTCTCTCTCAACGTCTCTCACCATCTCTCTCTGTCTCCCTCTCTCTCAATCTTTCTCACCATCTCTCTCTCTGTCTCCCTCTCTCTCAATTTCTCTCACAATCTCTCTTTCTCTCAATCTCCCTCACCAGCGTGCTCTCTGTTTGCCTCTCTCTCTCTTGGCCGCACTCCCTGTCCCTCCATCTGTCCCCCAACCCCTGTCTCTCTCTCTCTGTCCCTCTCTCTCTGTTGAACAGTTTAACCTATGTTCACTGGGCCCTGTCATATTGTTTTTGACGTGTCTCATATTCATCTAGTCGGTGTCCTGCTCCATGGTTTGTGTCTGAGGGGTCTCTCTCCTCCGTTCCTGTCCTGTCTGCTTCTCTCTCTCTCTCAGATGTGTCTCAGTCTTTCCTCAGACACAATGTCAGGGCGAAAACTTCCTCAAAACTGTTTCTGCCTCTTGGTTCCATTTCACAATGACACTTCCCCTGAGATCAGAATGAGAGGCTGGTTGTACTGACTCCAGGGGCAGCAGTCCCTCTCTCTCAATCTCTCTCACCATCTCTCTCTCTGTCTCCCTCTCTTTCAATCTCTCTCACCATCTCTCTCTCTGTCTCCCTCTCTCTCAATCTCTCTCACCATCTCTCTCTCTGTCTCCCTCTCTCTCAATCTCTCTCACCATCTCTCTCTCTCTGTCTCCCTCTCTCTCCATCTCTCTCAAAATCTCTCTCTCCGTCTCCCTCTCTCTCCATCTCTCTCACCATCTCTCTCTCTGTCTCCTTCTCTCTCAATATCTCTCACCATCACTCCCTCTGTCTCCCTCTCTCTCAATTTCTCTCACCATCTCTCTCACTGTGTCCCTCTCTTTCAATCTCTCTCACCATCTCTCTCTCTGTCTCCCTCTCTCTCAATCTCTCTCACCATCTCTCTCTCTCTGTATCACTCTCTCTCAATCACTCTCACCATCTCTCTCTGTCTCCCTCTCTCTCAATCTCTCACCATCTCTCTCTCTGTCTCCCTCTCTCTCAATCTCTCTCACCATCTCTCTCTCTGTCTCCCTCTCTCTCAATCTCTCTCACCTCTGTCTCCCTCTCTCTCAATCTCTCTCACCAACTTTTTCACCATCTCCCTCTCTCTCAATCTCTCTCACCATCTCTCTCTCTGTGTCCCTCTCTCTCAATCTCTCTCACCATCTCTCTCTCTGTCTCCCTCTCTCTCAGTCTTTCTACCCATCTCTCTCTCTCTCTCCCTCGCTCTCAATCTCTCTCACCATCTCTCTCTCTGTCTCCCTCTCTCTCAATCTCTCACTACCTCTCTCTCTGTCTCAATTTCAATCTCTCTCACGATCACTACCTCTGTCTCTCTCTCAATCTCTCTCACCATCTCTCTCTCTCTGTCCCTCTCTCTCAATCTCTCTCACCATTTTGTCTCTTAAAATCTCTCACCCTGTCTCTACGTCTCAATTTCTCTCTGTCTCCAGCTCGCTCTCTCTATCTCCCCCTCTCTCAAGCTCTCTCACCATCTATCTGTCTCACTCTCAATCTCTCTCACCATCTCTCTCTGTCTGACTCTCTCTCTATCTCTTTTTCATTCCTTTCCTCTCTCTCTTGGTCTCTCGGTTTCTTTATAATTTTCATACTCTTTCTGTCTTTCTGGCTCTCTCTCTCGCCCTAACTCTCAGTACCTCCATCTGCACTAACTGCTAGAGTGTCACAGAATGCCATAGCTTTATGCAGTGTGTAGTCGTAGCAGAGTATCTCTGGCCTGGTTTTTTTTACATACCAACCCCTCATTCTCTCTCTTTACCTTTCCCTCTCTCTCTCCCTCTCTCTCCCTGTCCTTCACTTTTCTGCTCTCTCTCCCTCTAGTGTAAATGTTAACCTATGTTCACTTGGTGCTATCCTGTCGGTTCTGATGTGTCTCATATTCATGTAGCTGCTGTCACAGAATCACAGAATCACACAGTGCAGAAGAGGCCCTTTGGCCCATCGAGTATGCTCTGTGCACCATCTCTCTCGCTGTCTCTCTCACTCTCAGTCCCTCGCACCATCTCTCTCACTGTCTCTCTCACTCTCAGTTCCGCTCACCATCTCTCTCACGTCTCAGCCTCAATGCCTGTAACGATCTCTCTCTCAGTGCCTCTCTCTCTCAATCTCTCGCACCATCTCTCTCTCTGTCTCTCTATGTCACTCTCTCTGTCTCTCTCACTCTTAATCTCTCTCACCATCTCTCTCTCTTTCTCTCTCAGGCTCAATGTCTGTGACGATCTCTCTTTCAGTGCCTCTCTCAAACTCTCGCACCATGTCTCTCTCTGTCTCTCTATGGCACTCTCTCTGTCTCTCTCACTCTTAATCTCTCTCACCATCTCTCGCTCTGTCTCTGTCAATCTCTCTGTCTCTCTCATCACCTCTCTCTCTGTCTCTCCCACTCTCAATATTTATTTCCATTTCTCTGCCTCTCTCTTTCTCAATCTCTCTCATCTCTCTCTATCTGCCTGACTCTCTCTTTTTCATTCCTTTCCTCCCTCTCTCTGTGTCTCGGTTTTTTTATAGTTTTCATAATCTTTCTGTCTTTCTGTCTCTATCTCTCTCTCTCCTGCAATCTCAGTCCTTTGACCTGTCCCCCACCCCATTATTCTCTCTCTCTCTCTCTCTCACTCCCTCTAGTGTAAATGTTAACCTATGTTCACATGGCGCTGTCCTGTCAGTTCTGATGTGTCTCATATTCATGTAGTTGCCGTGACAGAATCACACAGTGCAGAAGAGGCCCTTTGGCCCATCAAGTATGCACTGTGCACCATCTCTCTCACTGTCTCTCTCACTCTCAGTCGCTCTCACCATTTCTCTCTCTGTCCCTCTCAGCCTCAATGTCTGTCACGATCTCTCTCTGTCTCCCTCTCTCTCAATCTCTCTGACCATCTCTCTGTCTCTCTCTCTCTCAGTCACTCTCACCATCTCTCTCTCTGTTTTTCTCTTTCCCTCGCACCATCTCTCTCTCAGTCTCTTTCGCTCTCAAACTCTCTAACCCTACCTCTCTCTGTCTTTCTCATTCTCAATGTCTCTCACTATCTCTCTCTCTCTTTCTCTCACACTCTCAATATATCTCTCCATTTCTCTTCCTCTCCCGAACTCAATCTCACTCACCATCTCTCTCTCCCCATCTCTCTCTCTCTGTCTGATTGTCTGTCTCTCTTTTTCATTCCTTATTTTGCTCTCTTGTCTCTCGGTGTCTTTATAATTGTCATACACTTTCTGTCTTTCTGTCTCTCTCTCGCTCTCTCTCTCTCTCTCTCTCTCACCCTCAGTCTCTGTCCCACTATCTGTACCCCCAACCGCTCAGTCTCTCTCTTTCTCCCTCCCCTCTCTCTCTCTCTCCCTCTATTGAACAGTTTAACCTACGTTCACTGGGAGCTGTCGTGTTGCTTTTGATGTGTCTCATGTTCATGTAGTCGGTGTCCTGCTCCATGGTTTGTGTCTGAGGGGTCTCTCTCCTCCGTTCCTGTCCTGTCTGCTTCTCTCTCTCTCTCAGATGTGTCTCAGTCTTTCCTCAGACTCAATCTCAGGGCGAAAACTTCCTCAAAACTGTTCCTGCCTCTTGGTTCCATATCACAATGACACTTCCCCTCAGATCAGAATGAGAGGCTGGTTGTACTGACTCCAGGGGCAGCAGTCCCTCTCTCTCAATCTCTCTCACCATCTCTCTCTCTGTCTCCCTCTCTCTCAATCTCTCTCACCATCTCTCTCTGTCTCCCTCTGTCTCAATCTCTCTCACCATCTCTCTCTCTGTCTCCCTCTCTCTCAATCTCTCTCACCATCTCTCTCACTGTCTCGCTCTCTCTCAATCTCTCCCTCCATCTCCCTCTCTGTCTCCCTCTCTCTCAATCTCTGTCATCATCTCTCGCTCTGTCTCTCTCTCTCAATATCTCTCACCATCTCTCTCTCTGTCTCCCTCTCTCTCAATCTCTCTCACCATCTCTCTCTCTCTCTCCCTCTCTCTGATTCTCTCTCACCATCTCTCTCTCTGTCTGCCTTTCTCTCAATCTCTCTCACCATCTCTCTCTCTGTCTGCTTCTCTCCCAATCTCTCTCACCATCGCTCTCTGTCTCCCTCTCTCTCAATCTATCTCACCAACTTTTTCACCATCTCCCTCTCTCTCAATCTATCTCACCATCTCTCTCTCTGTCTCCCTCACACTCAATCTCTCTCACCTTCTCTCTATCTGTCTCCCTCTCTCTCAAACTCTCTCACCATCTCTCTCTGTCTCCCTCTCTCTCAATCTCTCTCACCATCTCTCTCTCTGTCACCTCTCTCTCAATCTCTCTCACCATCTCTCTCTCTGTCTCCCTCTCTCAAAATCTGTCTCACCTTCTCTCTCTCTGTCTCCCTCTCTCTCAATCTCTCTCACCATCTCTCTCTCTGTCTCCCTCTCTCTCAATCTCTGTCACCTTCTCTCTCTCAGTCTCCCTCTCTCAATCTCTCTCACCATCTCTCTCTCTCTCCCTCTCTCTCCATCTATCTCACCATCTCTCTCTGTCGCCATCTCTCTCAATCTCTCTCACCATCTCTCGCTCTCTCCCTCGCTCTCAATCTCTCTCACCATCTCTCGCTCCATATCCCTCTCTCTCAATCACTCTCACCATCTCTCTCTCTGTTTCCCTCTCTCTCAATCTATCTCACCATCTCTCTCTCTGTCTCCCTCTCTCTCAATCTCTCTCACCATATCTCTCTCTGTCTCCCTCTCTCTCAGTCTCGCTCGCCATCTCACTCTCTGTCTCCCTCTCTCTCAATCTCTTTTACCATCGCTCTCTCTGTCTCCCTCTCTCTCTCTTGCCCTCACTCCATTTCCATCTATCTTCCCCCCAACTCCTGTCTCTCTCTCTCTCTCCCTGTCCCTCTGTAGAACAGTTTAACCTATGTTCACTGGGCCCTGACAAATTGTTTTAGATGTGTCTCATATTCATGTACTTGCTTTCCTGCTCCATGGTTTTTGCCTGGGGGACTCTCTCCACCGTTCCTGTCTGTCTGCTTCTCTCTCTCTCTCTCAGATGTGTCTCAGTCTTTCCTCAGACTCAATGTCAGGGCGAAAACTTCCTCAAAACTGTTTCTGCCACTTGATTCCATTTCACAATGACACTTCCCCTGAGATCAGAATGAGAGGCTGGTTGTACTGACTCCAGGGGCTGCAGTCACTCTCCCTCAATCTCTCTCGCCATCTCTCTCTCTCTGTCTCCCTCTCTCTCAATCTCTCTCACCATCTCTCTCTGTGTCTCCCTCTCTCTCAATCTCTCTCACCATCTCTCTCTGAGTCTCCCTCTCTCTCAATCTCTCTCACCATCTCTCTCACTGTCTCCCTCTGTCTCAATCTCTCTCACCATCTCTCTCTGTCTCCCTCTCTCTCAATCTCTCCCTCCATCTCCCTCTCTGTCTCCCTCTCTTTCAATCTCTCTCACCATCTCCCTCTCTGTCTCCCTCTCTCTCAATCTCTCTCACCATCTCTCGCTCTGTCTCTCTCTCTCAATCTCTCTCACCATCTCTCCCTCTGTCTCCCTCTCTCTCAATCTCTCTCACCATCTCTCTCTCTCTGTCTCCCTCTCTCTCAATCTCTCTCACCATCTCTCTCTCTGTATGCCTCTCTCTCAATCTCTCTCACCGTCTCTCTCTCTGTCTCCCTCTCTCTCAATCCATCTCACCATCTCTCTCTCTGTCTCCTTCTCTCTCAATCTCTCTCACCATCTCACTCTCTGTCTCCCTCTCTCTCAATCTCTCTCACCATCTCTCTCTGTCTCCCTCTCTCTCAATCTCTCTCACCATCTCTCTCTCTGTCTTCCTCTCTCTCAATCTCTCTCACCATCTCTCTCTCTGTCTCCCTCTCTCTCAATCTCTCTCACCATCTCCCTCTCTTTCTCCCTCTCTCTCAATCTCTCTCACCATCTCTCGCTCTGTCTCTCTCTCAATCTCTCTCACCATCTCTCCCTCTGTTTCCCTCTCTCTCAATCTCTCTCACCATCTCTCTCTCTGTCTCCCTCTCTCTCAATCTCTCTGACCATCTCTCTCTCTGTATGCCTCTCTCTCAATCTCTCTCACCGTCTCTCTCTCTGTCTCCCTCTCTCTCAATCTCGCTCGCCATCTCACTCTCTCTCTCCCTCTCTCTCAATCTCTTTTACCATCGCTCTCTTTGTCTCCCTCTCTCTCTCTTGCCCTCACTCCATTTCCATCCATCTTCCCCCCAACTCCTGTCTCTCTGTCTCTCTCCCTGTCCCTCTGTTGAACAGTTTAACCTATGTTCACTGGGCCCTGACAAATTGTTTTAGATGTGTCTCATATTCATGTAGTCGCTTTCCTGCTCCATGATTTTTGTCTGAGGGGACTCTCTCCACCGTTCCTGTCTGTCTGCTTCTCTCTCTCTCTCTCAGATGTGTCTCAGTCTTTCCTCAGACTCAATGTCAGGGCGAAAACTTCCTCAAAACTGTTTCTGCCACTTGGTTCCATTTCACAATGACACTTCCCCTGAGATGAGAATGAGAGGTTGGTTGTACTGACTCCAGGGGCTGCAGTCACTCTCCCTCAATCTCTCCCACCAACTCTCTCTCTGTCCCCCTCTCTCTCAATCTCTCTCACCATTTCTCTCTCGGTCTCCCTCTCTCTCAATCTCTCTCACCATCTCTCTCTCTGTCCCCCTCTCTCTTAAACTCTGTCACCATCGCTCTCTCTGCCTCCCTCTCTCTCAACGTCTCTCACAATCTCTCTCTCTCTCAATCTCCCTCACCAGCGCGCTCTCTGTTTGCCTCTCTCTCTCTTGGCCTCACTCCCTGTCCCTCCATCTGTCCCCCAACCCCTGTCTCTCTCTCTGTCCCTCTCTCTCTGTTGAACAGTTTATCCTATGTTCACTGGGCCCTGTCATATTGTTTTTGACGTGTCTCATATTTATGTAGTTGCTTTCCTGCTCCATGGTTTGTGTCTGAGGGGTCTCTCTACTCAATTCCATTCCTGTCTGCTTCTCTCTCTCTCTCAGATGTGTCTCAGTCTTTCCTCAGACTCAATGTCAGGGCGAAAACTTCCTCAAAACTGTTTCTGCCTCTTGGTTCTATTTCACAATGACACTTCCCCTGAGATCAGAATGAGAGGCTGGTTGTACTGACTCCAGGGGCAGCAGTCCCTCTCTCTCAATCTCTCCCACCAACTCTCTCTCTGTCCCCCTCTCTCTCATTCTCTCACCATCTCTCTCTCTGTCTCCCTCTCTCTCAATCTCTCTCACCATCTCTCTCTCTCTGTCTCCCTCTCTCTCCATCTCTCTCAAAATCTCTCTCTCCGTCTCCCTCTCTCTCCATCTCTCTCACCATCTCTCTCTCTGTCTCCTTCTCTCTCAATATCTCTCACCATCACTCCCTCTGTCTCCCTCTCACTCAATTTCTCTCACCATCTCTCTCACTGTGTCCCTCTCTTTCAATCTCTGTCAGCATCTCTCTCTCTCTGTCTCCCTCTCTCTCAATCTCTCTCACCATCTCTCTCTCTCTGTCTCCCTCTCTCTCAATCACTCTCACCATCTCTCTCTGTCTCCCTCTCTCTCAATCTCTCACCATCTCTCTCTCTGTCTCCCTCTCTCTCAATCTCTCTCACCATCTCTCTCTCTGTCTCCCTCTCTCTCACCATCTCTCTCTCTCTCTCCCTCTCTCTCAATCTCTCTCACCATCTCTCTCACCATTTCTCTCTCTCTCAATCTCTCTCACCATCTCTCTCTGTCTCCCTCTCTCTCAATCTCTCTCACCATCTCTCTCTCACTGTGTCCCTCTCTCTCAATCTCTCACACCATTTCTCTCTGTCTCGCTCTCTCTCAATCTCTCTCAATCTCTCTCACCATCTCTCTTTGTCTCCCTCTCTCTCAATCTCTCTCACCATTTATCTCTCTGTCTCCCTCTCTCTCAATCTCTCTCAAACTCTGTCAGTCTCTCTCACCATCTCTCTCGGTCTCACTCTCTCTCAATCTCTCTCACCATTTCTCTCTCTGTCTCCTTCTCCTCTCAATCTCTCTCACCATCTCTCTCTCTGTCTCCCTCTCTCTCAATCTCTCACTATCTCTCTCTCTGTCTCAATTTCAATCTCTCTCACGATCTCTACCTCTGTCTCTCTCTCTCAATCTCTCTCACCATCTCTCTCTCTCTCTCTGTCCCTCTCTGTCAATCTCACTCAACATTTCTCTCTCTGTCTCCCTCTCTCTCAATCTCTCTCACCTCTGTCTCCCTCTCTCTCAATCTCTCTCACCATCTCTCTCTGTGTCCCTCTCTCTCAGTCTTTCTCACTATCTCTCTCTCTGTCTCCCTCTCTCTCAATCTCTCTCACCATCTCTCTCTCTCTCTGTCCCTCTCTCTCAATCTCTCTCACCATCTCTCTCTCTCTCTGTCCCTCTCTCTCAATCTCTCTCACCATTTTGTCTCTTAAAATCTCTCACCCTGTCTCTATGTCTCAATTTCTCTCTCTCTCCAGCTCGCTCTCTCTATCTCCCCCTCTTCAAGCTCTCTCACCATCTATCTCTCTCATCTCTCACTCTCAATCTCTCTCACCATCTCTCTCTGTCTGACTCTCTCTCTCTCTCTTTTTCATTCATTTCCTCTCTCTCTTTGTCTCTCGGTTTCTTTATAATTTTCATACTCTTTCTGTCTTTCTGTCTCTCTCTCTCGCCCTAACTCTCAGTACCTCCATCTGCACTAACTGCTAGAGTGTCACAGAATGCCGTAGCTTTATGCAGTGTATAGTCGTAGCAGAGTATCTCTGGCCTGGTTTTTTTTACATACCAACCCCTCATTCTCTCTCTTTACCTTTCCCTCTCTCTCTCCCTCTCTCTCCCTGTCCTTCACTTTTCTGCTCTCTCTCCCTCTAGTGTAAATGTTCACCTATGTTCACTTGGTGCTGTCCTGTCGGTTCTGATGTGTCTCATATTCATGTAGTTGCTGTCACAGAATCACACAGTGCAGAAGAGGCCCTTTGGCCCATCAAGTATGCACTGTGCACCATCTCTCTCACTGCCTCTCTCACTCTCAGTCCCTCGCAGCATCTCTCTCGCTGTCTGTCTCACTCTCAGTCCCTCTCACCATCTCTCTCGCTGTCTCTCTCACTCTCAGTCCCTCTCACCATCTCTCTCGCTGTCTCTCTCACTCTCAGCCCTTCTCACCATCTCTCTCACTCTCAGTTCCTCTCACCATCTCTCTCACATCTCAACCTCAATGTCTGTCACGATCTCTCTCTGTCTCCCTCTCTCTCAATCTCTCTCACCGTCTCTCTGTCTCTCTCTCTCTCAGTCACTCTCACCATCTCTCTCTCTGTTTTTCTCTTTCCCTCGCACCATCTCTCTCTCAGTCTCTCTCGCTCTCAAACTCTCTAACCCTACCTCTCTCTGTCTTTCTCATTCTCAATGTCTCTCACTATCTCTCTCTCTCTTTCTCTCACACTCTCAATATATCTCTCCATTTCTCTTCCTCTCCCTTACTCAATCTCACTCACCATCTCTCTCTCCCCATCTCTCTCTCTCTGTCTGATTGTCTGTCTCTCTTTTTCATTCCTTATTTTGCTCTCTTGTCTCTCGGTGTCTTTATAATTGTCATACACTTTCTGTCTTTCTGTCTCTCTCTCGCTCTCTCTCTCTCTCTCTCTCTCACCCTCAGTCTCTGTCCCACTATCTGTACCCCCAACCGCTCAGTCTCTCTCTTTCTCCCTCCCCTCTCTCTCTCTCTCCCTCTATTGAACAGTTTAACCTACGTTCACTGGGAGCTGTCGTGTTGCTTTTGATGTGTCTCATGTTCATGTAGTCGGTGTCCTGCTCCATGGTTTGTGTCTGAGGGGTCTCTCTCCTCCGTTCCTGTCCTGTCTGCTTTTCTCTCTCTCTCAGATGTGTCTCAGTCTTTCCTCAGACTCAATCTCAGGGCGAAAACTTCCTCAAAACTGTTCCTGCCTCTTGGTTCCATTTCACAATGACACTTCCCCTCAGATCAGAATGAGAGGCTGGTTGTACTGACTCCAGGGGCAGCAGTCCCTCTCTCTCAATCTCTCTCACCATCTCTCTCTCTGTCTCCCTCTCTCTCAATCTCTCTCACCATCTCTCTCTGTCTCCCTCTGTCTCAATCTCTTTCACCATCTCCCTCTCTGTCTCCCGCTCTCTCAATCTCTGTCATCATCTCTCGCTCTGTCTCTCTCTCTCAATATCTCTCACCATCTCTCTCTCTGTCTCCCTCTCTCTCAATCTCTCTCACCATCTCTCTCTCTCTCTCCCTCTCTCTGATTCTCTCTCACCATCTCTCTCTCTGTCTGCCTTTCTCTCAATCTCTCTCAACATCTCTCTCTCTGTCTGCTTCTCTCCCAATCTCTCTCACCATCTCTCTCTGTCTCCCTCTCTCTCAATCTCTCTCACCAACTTTTTCACCATCTCCCTCTCTCTCAATCTATCTCACCATCTCTCTCTCTGTCTCCCTCTCTCAAAATCTGTCTCACCTTCTCTCTCTCTGTCTCCCTCTCTCTCAATCTCTCTCACCATCTCTCTCTCTGTCTCCCTCTCTCTCAATCTCTCTCACCTTCTCTCTCTCAGTCTCCCTCTCTCAATCTCTCTCACCATCTCTCTCTCTCTCCCTCTCTCTCCATCTATCTCACCATCTCTCTCTCTCTGTCGCCATCTCTCTCAATCTCTCTCACCATCTCTCTCTCTCTCCCTCGCTCTCAATCTCTCTCACCATCTCTCGCTCCATATCCCTCTCTCTCAATCACTCTCACCATCTCTCTCTCTGTTTCCCTCTCTCTCAATCGCTCTCACCATATCTCTCTCTGTCTCCCTCTCTCTCAGTCTCGCTCGCCATCTCACTCTCTGTCTCCCTCTCTCTCAATCTCTTTTACCATCGCTCTCTCTGTCTCCCTCTCTGTCTCTTGCCCTCACTCCATTTCCATCTATCTTCCCCCCAACTCCTGTCTCTCTCTCTCTCTCCCTGTCCCTCTGTAGAACAGTTTAACCTATGTTCACTGGGCCCTGACAAATTGTTTTAGATGTGTCTCATATTCATGTACTTGCTTTCCTGCTCCATGGTTTTTGTCTGGGGGACTCTCTCCACCGTTCCTGTCTGTCTGCTTCTCTCTCTCTCTCTCTCAGATGTGTCTCAGTCTTTCCTCAGACTCAATGTCAGGGCGAAAACTTCCTCAAAACTGTTTCTGCCACTTGATTCCATTTCACAATGACACTTCCCCTGAGATCAGAATGAGAGACTGGTTGTACTGACTCCAGGGGCTGCAGTTACTCTCCCTCAATCTCTCTCGCCATCTCTCTCTCTCTGTCTCCCTCTCTCTCAATCTCTCTCACCATCTCTCTCTGTGTCTCCCTCTCTCTCAATCTCTCTCACCATCTCTCTCTGAGTCTCCCTCTCTCTCAATCTCTCTCACCATCTCTCTCAATGTCTCCCTCTGTCTCAATCTCTCTCACCATCTCTCTCTGTCTCCCTCTCTCTCAATCTCTCCCTCCATCTCCCTCTCTGTCTCCCTCTCTTTCAATCTCTCTCACCATCTCCCTCTCTGTCTCCCTCTCTCTCAATCTCTCTCACCATCTCTCGCTCTGTCTCTCTCTCTCAATCTCTCTCACCATCTCTCCCTCTGTCTCCCTCTCTCTCAATCTCTCTCACCATCTCTCTCTCTCTGTCTCCCTCTCTCTCAATCTCTCTCACCAACTCTCTCTCTGTATGCCTCTCTCTCAATCTCTCTCACCGTCTCTCTCTCTGTCTCCCTCTCTCTCAATCCATCTCACCATCTCTCTCTCTGTCTCCTTCTCTCTCAATCTCTCTCACCATCTCACTCTCTGTCTCCCTCTCTCTCAATCTCTCTCACCATCTCTCTCTGTCTCCCTCTCTCTCAATCTCTCTCACCATCTCTCTCTCTGTCTTCCTCTCTCTCAATCTCTCTCACCATCTCTCTCTCTGTCTCCCTCTCTCTCAATCTCTCTCACCATCTCCCTCTCTTTCTCCCTCTCTCTCAATCTCTCTCACCATCTCTCGCTCTGTCTCTCTCTCTCAATCTCTCTCACCATCTCTCCCTCTGTCTCCCTCTCTCTCAATCTCTCTCACCATCTCTCTCTCTGTCTCCCTCTCTCTCAATCTCTCTCACCATCTCTCTCTCTGTATGCCTCTCTCTCAATCTCTCTCACCGTCTCTCTCTCTGTCTCCCTCTCTCTCAATCTCGCTCGCCATCTCACTCTCTGTCTCCCTCTCTCTCAATCTCTTTTACCATCGCTCTCTTTGTCTCCCTCTCTCTCTCTTGCCCTCACACCATTTCCATCCATCTTCCCCCCAACTCCTGTCTCTCTGTCTCTCTCCCTGTCCCTCTGTTGAACAGTTTAACCTATGTTCACTGGGCCCTGACAAATTGTTTTAGATGTGTCTCATTTTCATGTAGTTGCTTTCCTGCTCCATGATTTTTGTCTGAGGGGACTCTCTCCACCGTTCCTGTCTGTCTGCTTCTCTCTCTCTCTCTCAGATGTGTCTCAGTCTTTCCTCAGACTCAATGTCAGGGCGAAAACTTCCTCAAAACTGTTCCTGCCTCTTGGTTCCATTTCACAATGACACTTCCCCTCAGATCAGAATGAGAGGCTGGTTGTACTGACTCCAGGGGCAGCAGTCCCTCTCTCTCAATCTCTCTCACCATCTCTCTCTCTGTCTCCCTCTCTCTCAATCTCTCTCACCATCTCTCTCTGTCTCCCTCTGTCTCAATCTCTCTCACCATCTCTCTCTCTCTGTCCCTCTCTGTCAATCTCTCTCACTATCTCCCTCTGTCTCCCTCTCTCTCAATTTCTCTCAACATTTCTCTCTCTGTCTCCGTCTCTCTCAATCTCTCTCACCTCTGTCTCCCTCTCTCTCAATCTCTCTCACCAACTTTTTCACCATCTCCCTCTCTCTCAATCTATCTCACCATCTCTCTCTCTGTCTCCCTCACACTCAATCTCTCTCACCTTCTCTCTATCTGTCTCCCTCTCTCTCAATCTCTCTCACCATCTCTCTCTGTCTCCCTCTCTCTCAATCTCTCTCACCATCTCTCTCTCTGTCACCTCTCTCTCAATCTCTCTCACCATCTCTCTCTCTGTCTCCCTCTCTCAAAATCTGTCTCACCTTCTCTCTCTCTGTCTCCCTCTCTCTCAATCTCTCTCACCATCTCTCTCTCTGTCTCCCTCTCTCTCAATCTCTCTCACCTTCTCTCTCTCAGTCTCCCTCTCTCAATCTCTCTCACCATCTCTCTCTCTCTCCCTCTCTCTCCATCTATCTCACCATCTCTCTCTCTGTCGCCATCTCTCTCAATCTCTCTCACCATCTCTCTCTCTCTCCCTCGCTCTCAATCTCTCTCACCATCTCTCGCTCCATATCCCTCTCTCTCAATCACTCTCACCATCTCTCTCTCTGTTTCCCTCTCTCTCAATTTTTTCTCACCATCTCTCTCTCTGTCTCCCTCTCTCTCAATCTCTCTCACCATCTCTCTCTGTGTCTCCCTCTCTCTCAATCTCTCTCACCATCTCTCTCACTGTCTCCCTCTCTCTCAATCTCTCTCACCATCTCTCTCTGTGTCTCCCTCTCTCTCAATCTCTCTCACCATCTCTCTCTGTGTCTCCCTCTCTCTCAATCTCTCTCACCATCTCTCTCACTGTCTCCCTCTCTCTCAATCTCTCTCACCATCTCTCTCTGTCTCCCTCTCTCTCAATCTCTCCCTCCACCTCCCTCTCTGTCTCCCTCTCTCTCAATCTCGCTCACCATCTCTCGCTCTGTCTCTCTCTCAATGTCTCTCACCATCTCTCCCTCTGTCTCCCTCTCTCTCAATCTCTCTCACCATCTCTCTCTCTCTGTCTCCCTCTCTCTCAATCTCTCTCACCATCTCTCTCTCTGTATGCCTCTCTCTCAATCTCTCTCACCGTCTCTCTCTCTGTCTCCCTCTCTCTCAATCTATCTCACCATCTCTCTCTCTGTCTCCTTCTCTCTCAATCTCTCTCACCATCTCACTCTCTGTCTCCCTCTCTCTCAATCTCTCTCACCATTTCTCTCTGTCTCCCTCTCTCTCAATCTCTCTCACCATCTCTCTCTCTGTCTTCCTCTCTCTCAATCTCTCTCACCATCTCTCTCTCTGTCTCCCGCTCTCTCAATCTCTCTCACCATCTCTCTCTCTCTGTCTCCCTCTCTCTCAATCTCTCTCACCATCTCGCTCTCTCTCTCCCTCGCTCTCAATCTCTCTCACCATCTCTCTCTCTATATGCCTCTCTCTCAATCTCTCTCACCATCTCTCTCTCTGTCTCCCTCTCTCTCCATCTATCTCACCATCTCTCTCTCTGTCTCCATCTCTCTCAATCTCTCTCCCCATCTCTCTCTCTCTCCCTCGCTCTCAATCTCTCTCACCATCTCTCGCTCCATATCCCTCTCTCTCAATCTCTCTCACCATCTCTCTCTCTGTTTCCCTCTCTCTCAATCTATCTCACCATCTCTCTCTCTGTCTCCCTCTCTCTCAATCTCTCTCACCATATCTCTCTCTGTCTCCCTCTCTCTCAATCTCGCTCGCCATCTCACTCTCTGTCTCCCTCTCTCTCAATCTCTTTTACCATCTCTCTCTCCTTATCCCTCTATCTCAATCTCTCTCACCTTCTCTCTCCCTGTTTCCCTCTCTCTCAATCTATCTCACCATCTCTTTCTCTGTCTCCCTCTCTCTCAATAGCTCTCACCATCTCTCTCTCTATCTCCCTCTCTCTCAATCTCTCTCGCCATCTCTCTCTCTGTCTCCTTCTCTCTCAATCTCTTTTACCATCGCTCTGTCTGTCTCCCTCTCTCTCTCTTGCCCTCACTCCCTTTCCATCCATCTTCCCCCCAACCCCTGTCTCTCTCTCTCTCTCCCAGTCCCTCTGTTCAACAGTTTAACCTATGTTCACTGGGCCCTGTCATATTGTTTTAGAAGTATCTCATATTCATGTTGTTGCTTTCCTGCTCCATGGTGTGTGTCTGAGGGGTCTCTCTCCTCCGTTCCTGTCCTGTCTGCTTCTCTCTCTCTCTATCAGATGTGTCTCAGTCTTTCCTCAGACTCAATGTCAGGGCGAAAACTTCCTCAAAACTGTTTCTGCCTCTTGGTTCCATTTCACAATGACACTTCCCCTGAGATCAGAATGAGAGGCTGGTTGTACTGACTCCAGGGGCAGCAGTCCCTCTCTCTCAATCTCTCTCACCATCTCTCTCTCTGTCTCCCTCTCTCTCAATCTCTCTCACCATCTCTCTCTCTGTCTCCCTCTCTCTCAATCTCTCTCACCATCTCTCTCTGTGTCACCCTCTCTCTCAAACTCTCTCCCCATCTCTCTCACTGTCTCCCTCTGCCTCAATCTCTCTCACCATCTCTCTCTGTCTCCCTCTCTCTCAATCTCTCCCTCCATCTCCCTCTCTGTCTCCCTCTCCTTCAATCTCTCTCACCATCTCCCTCTCTGTCTCCCTCTCTCAATCTCTCTCACCATCTCTCGCTCTGTCTCTCTCTCTCAATCTCTCTCAACATCTCTCCCTCTGTCTCCCTCTCTCTCAATCTCTCTCACCATCTCTCTCTCTCTGTCTCCCTCTCTCTCAATCTCTCTCACCATCTCTCTCTCTGTATGCCTCTCTCTCAATCTCTCTCACCGTCTCTCTCTCTGTCTCCCTCTCTCTCAATCTATCTCACCATCTCTCTCTCTGTCTCCTTCTCTCTCAATCTCTCTCACCATCTCACTCTCTGTCTCCCTCTCTCTCAATCTCTCTCACCATCTCTCTCTGTCTCCCTCTCTCTCAATCTCTCTCACCATCTCTCTCGCTGTCTTCCTCTCTCTCAATCTCTCTCACCATCTCTCTCTCTGTCTCCCTCTCTCTCAATCTCTCTCACCATCTCTCTCTCTCTCTCCCTTGCTCTCAATCTCTCTCACCATCTCTCTCTCCTTATCCCTCTCTCTCAATCTCTCTCATCCTTCTCTCTCTCTGTATGCCTCTCTCTCAATCTCTCTCACCGTCTCTCTCTCTGTCTCTCTCCCTCTCAATCTATCTCACCATCTCTCTCTCTGTCTCCTTCTCTCTCAATCTCTCTCACCATCTCACTCTCTGTCTCCCTCTCTCTCAATCTCTCTCACCATCTCTCTCTGTCTCCCTCTCTCTCAATCTCTCTCACCATCTCTCTCTCTGTCTTCCTCTCTCTCAATCTCTCTCACCATCTCTCTCTCTGTATGCCTCTCTCTCAATCTCTCTCACCGTCTCTCTCTCTGTCTCCCTCTCTCTCAATCTCGCTCGCCATCTCACTCTCTGTCTCCCTCTCTCTCAATCTCTTTTACCATCGCTCTCTTTGTCTCCCTCTCTCTCTCTTGCCCTCACTCCATTTCCATCCATCTTCCCCCCAACTCCTGTCTCTCTGTCTCTCTCCCTGTCCCTCTGTTGAACAGTTTAACCTATGTTCACTGGGCCCTGACAAATTGTTTTAGATGTGTCTCATTTTCATGTAGTTGCTTTCCTGCTCCATGATTTTTGTCTGAGGGGACTCTCTCCACCGTTCCTGTCTGTCTGCTTCTCTCTCTCTCTCTCAGATGTGTCTCAGTCTTTCCTCAGACTCAATGTCAGGGCGAAAACTTCCTCAAAACTGTTTCTGCCACTTGGTTCCATTTCACAATGACACTTCCCCTGAGATGAGAATGAGAGGTTGGTTGTACTGACTCCAGGGGCTGCAGTCACTCTCCCTCAATCCCTCTCACCATCTCTCTCTCTCTGTCTCCCTCTCTCTCAATCTATCTCACCATCTCTCTCACTGTCTCCCTCTCTCTCAATCTCTCTCACCATCTCTCTCTGTGTCTCCCTCTCTCTCAATCTCTCTCACCATCTCTCTCACTGTCTCCCTCTCTCTCAATCTCTCTCACCATCTCTCTCTGTCTCCCTCTCTCTCAATCTCTCCCTCCACCTCCCTCTCTGTCTCCCTCTCTTTCAATCTCTCTCACCATCTCCATCTCTGTCTCCCTCTCTCTCAATCTCGCTCACCATCTCTCGCTCTGTCTCTCTCTCAATGTCTCTCACCATCTCTCCCTCTGTCTCCCTCTCTCTCAATCTCTCTCACCATCTCTCTCTCTCTGTCTCCCTCTCTCTCAATCTCTCTCACCATCTCTCTCTCTGTATGCCTCTCTCTCAATCTCTCTCACCGTCTCTCTCTCTGTCTCCCTCTCTCTCAATCTATCTCACCATCTCTCTCTCTGTCTCCTTCTCTCTCAATCTCTCTCAGCATCTCACTCTCTGTCTCCCTCTCTCTCAATCTCTCTCACCATTTCTCTCTGTCTCCCTCTCTCTCAATCTCTCTCACCATCTCTCTCTCTGTCTTCCTCTCTCTCAATCTCTCTCACCATCTCTCTCTCTGTCTCCCGCTCTCTCAATCTCTCTCACCATCTCTCTCTCTCTGTCTCCCTCTCTCTCAATCTCTCTCACCATCTCGCTCTCTCTCTCCCTCGCTCTCAATCTCTCTCACCATCTCTCTCTCTATATGCCTCTCTCTCAATCTCTCTCACCATCTCTCTCTCTGTCTCCCTCTCTCTCCATCTATCTCACCATCTCTCTCTCTGTCTCCATCTCTCTCAATCTCTCTCCCCATCTCTCTCTCTCTCCCTCGCTCTCAATCTCTCTCACCATCTCTCGCTCCATATCCCTCTCTCTCAATCACTCTCACCATCTCTCTCTCTGTTTCCCTCTCTCTCAATCTATCTCACCATCTCTCTCTCTGTCTCCCTCTCTCTCAATCTCTCTCACCATATCTCTCTCTGTCTCCCTCTCTCTCAATCTCGCTCGCCATCTCACTCTCTGTCTCCCTCTCTCTCAATCTCTTTTACCATCTCTTTCTCCTTATCCCTCTATCTCAATCTCTCTCACCTTCTCTCTCCCTATTTCCCTCTCTCTCAATCTATCTCACCATCTCTTTCTCTGTCTCCCTCTCTCTCAATAGCTCTCACCATCTCTCTCTCTATCTCCCTCTCTCTCAATCTCTCTCGCCATCTCTCTCTCTGTCTCCTTCTCTCTCAATCTCTTTTACCATCGCTCTGTCTGTCTCCCTCTCTCTCTCTTGCCCTCACTCCCTTTCCATCCATCTTCCCCCCAACCCCTGTCTCTCTCTCTCTCTCCCAGTCCCTCTGTTCAACAGTTTAACCTATGTTCACTGGGCCCTGACAAATTGTTTTAGATGTGTCTCATTTTCATGTAGTTGCTTTCCTGCTCCATGATTTTTGTCTGAGGGGACTCTCTCCACCGTTCCTGTCTGTCTGCTTCTCTCTCTCTCTCTCAGATGTGTCTCAGTCTTTCCTCAGACTCAATGTCAGGGCGAAAACTTCCTCAAAACTGTTCCTGCCTCTTGGTTCCATTTCACAATGACACTTCCCCTCAGATCAGAATGAGAGGCTGGTTGTACTGACTCCAGGGGCAGCAGTCCCTCTCTCTCAATCTCTCTCACCATCTCTCTCTCTGTCTCCCTCTCTCTCAATCTCTCTCACCATCTCTCTCTGTCTCCCTCTGTCTCAATCTCTCTCACCATCTCTCTCTCTCTGTCCCTCTCTGTCAATCTCTCTCACTATCTCCCTCTGTCTCCCTCTCTCTCAATTTCTCTCAACATTTCTCTCTCTGTCTCCGTCTCTCTCAATCTCTCTCACCTCTGTCTCCCTCTCTCTCAATCTCTCTCACCAACTTTTTCACCATCTCCCTCTCTCTCAATCTATCTCACCATCTCTCTCTCTGTCTCCCTCACACTCAATCTCTCTCACCTTCTCTCTATCTGTCTCCCTCTCTCTCAATCTCTCTCACCATCTCTCTCTGTCTCCCTCTCTCTCAATCTCTCTCACCATCTCTCTCTCTGTCACCTCTCTCTCAATCTCTCTCACCATCTCTCTCTCTGTCTCCCTCTCTCAAAATCTGTCTCACCTTCTCTCTCTCTGTCTCCCTCTCTCTCAATCTCTCTCACCATCTCTCTCTCTGTCTCCCTCTCTCTCAATCTCTCTCACCTTCTCTCTCTCAGTCTCCCTCTCTCAATCTCTCTCACCATCTCTCTCTCTCTCCCTCTCTCTCCATCTATCTCACCATCTCTCTCTCTGTCGCCATCTCTCTCAATCTCTCTCACCATCTCTCTCTCTCTCCCTCGCTCTCAATCTCTCTCACCATCTCTCGCTCCATATCCCTCTCTCTCAATCACTCTCACCATCTCTCTCTCTGTTTCCCTCTCTCTCAATCTATCTCACCATCTCTCTCTCTGTCTCCCTCTCTCTCAATCTCTCTCACCATCTCACTCTCTGTCTCCCTCTCTCTCAATCTCTCTCACCATCTCTCTCACTGTCTCCCTCTCTCTCAATCTCTCTCACCATCTCTCTCTGTGTCTCCCTCTCTCTCAATCTCTCTCACCATCTCTCTCTGTGTCTCCCTCTCTCTCAATCTCTCTCACCATCTCTCTCACTGTCTCCCTCTCTCTCAATCTCTCTCACCATCTCTCTCTGTCTCCCTCTCTCTCAATCTCTCCCTCCACCTCCCTCTCTGTCTCCCTCTCTCTCAATCTCGCTCACCATCTCTCGCTCTGTCTCTCTCTCAATGTCTCTCACCATCTCTCCCTCTGTCTCCCTCTCTCTCAATCTCTCTCACCATCTCTCTCTCTCTGTCTCCCTCTCTCTCAATCTCTCTCACCATCTCTCTCTCTGTATGCCTCTCTCTCAATCTCTCTCACCGTCTCTCTCTCTGTCTCCCTCTCTCTCAATCTATCTCACCATCTCTCTCTCTGTCTCCTTCTCTCTCAATCTCTCTCACCATCTCACTCTCTGTCTCCCTCTCTCTCAATCTCTCTCACCATTTCTCTCTGTCTCCCTCTCTCTCAATCTCTCTCACCATCTCTCTCTCTGTCTTCCTCTCTCTCAATCTCTCTCACCATCTCTCTCTCTGTCTCCCGCTCTCTCAATCTCTCTCACCATCTCTCTCTCTCTGTCTCCCTCTCTCTCAATCTCTCTCACCATCTCGCTCTCTCTCTCCCTCGCTCTCAATCTCTCTCACCATCTCTCTCTCTATATGCCTCTCTCTCAATCTCTCTCACCATCTCTCTCTCTGTCTCCCTCTCTCTCCATCTATCTCACCATCTCTCTCTCTGTCTCCATCTCTCTCAATCTCTCTCCCCATCTCTCTCTCTCTCCCTCGCTCTCAATCTCTCTCACCATCTCTCGCTCCATATCCCTCTCTCTCAATCTCTCTCACCATCTCTCTCTCTGTTTCCCTCTCTCTCAATCTATCTCACCATCTCTCTCTCTGTCTCCCTCTCTCTCAATCTCTCTCACCATATCTCTCTCTGTCTCCCTCTCTCTCAATCTCGCTCGCCATCTCACTCTCTGTCTCCCTCTCTCTCAATCTCTTTTACCATCTCTCTCTCCTTATCCCTCTATCTCAATCTCTCTCACCTTCTCTCTCCCTGTTTCCCTCTCTCTCAATCTATCTCACCATCTCTTTCTCTGTCTCCCTCTCTCTCAATAGCTCTCACCATCTCTCTCTCTATCTCCCTCTCTCTCAATCTCTCTCGCCATCTCTCTCTCTGTCTCCTTCTCTCTCAATCTCTTTTACCATCGCTCTGTCTGTCTCCCTCTCTCTCTCTTGCCCTCACTCCCTTTCCATCCATCTTCCCCCCAACCCCTGTCTCTCTCTCTCTCTCCCAGTCCCTCTGTTCAACAGTTTAACCTATGTTCACTGGGCCCTGTCATATTGTTTTAGAAGTATCTCATATTCATGTTGTTGCTTTCCTGCTCCATGGTGTGTGTCTGAGGGGTCTCTCTCCTCCGTTCCTGTCCTGTCTGCTTCTCTCTCTCTCTATCAGATGTGTCTCAGTCTTTCCTCAGACTCAATGTCAGGGCGAAAACTTCCTCAAAACTGTTTCTGCCTCTTGGTTCCATTTCACAATGACACTTCCCCTGAGATCAGAATGAGAGGCTGGTTGTACTGACTCCAGGGGCAGCAGTCCCTCTCTCTCAATCTCTCTCACCATCTCTCTCTCTGTCTCCCTCTCTCTCAATCTCTCTCACCATCTCTCTCTCTGTCTCCCTCTCTCTCAATCTCTCTCACCATCTCTCTCTGTGTCACCCTCTCTCTCAAACTCTCTCCCCATCTCTCTCACTGTCTCCCTCTGCCTCAATCTCTCTCACCATCTCTCTCTGTCTCCCTCTCTCTCAATCTCTCCCTCCATCTCCCTCTCTGTCTCCCTCTCCTTCAATCTCTCTCACCATCTCCCTCTCTGTCTCCCTCTCTCAATCTCTCTCACCATCTCTCGCTCTGTCTCTCTCTCTCAATCTCTCTCAACATCTCTCCCTCTGTCTCCCTCTCTCTCAATCTCTCTCACCATCTCTCTCTCTCTGTCTCCCTCTCTCTCAATCTCTCTCACCATCTCTCTCTCTGTATGCCTCTCTCTCAATCTCTCTCACCGTCTCTCTCTCTGTCTCCCTCTCTCTCAATCTATCTCACCATCTCTCTCTCTGTCTCCTTCTCTCTCAATCTCTCTCACCATCTCACTCTCTGTCTCCCTCTCTCTCAATCTCTCTCACCATCTCTCTCTGTCTCCCTCTCTCTCAATCTCTCTCACCATCTCTCTCGCTGTCTTCCTCTCTCTCAATCTCTCTCACCATCTCTCTCTCTGTCTCCCTCTCTCTCAATCTCTCTCACCATCTCTCTCTCTCTCTCCCTTGCTCTCAATCTCTCTCACCATCTCTCTCTCCTTATCCCTCTCTCTCAATCTCTCTCATCCTTCTCTCTCTCTGTATGCCTCTCTCTCAATCTCTCTCACCGTCTCTCTCTCTGTCTCTCTCCCTCTCAATCTATCTCACCATCTCTCTCTCTGTCTCCTTCTCTCTCAATCTCTCTCACCATCTCACTCTCTGTCTCCCTCTCTCTCAATCTCTCTCACCATCTCTCTCTGTCTCCCTCTCTCTCAATCTCTCTCACCATCTCTCTCTCTGTCTTCCTCTCTCTCAATCTCTCTCACCATCTCTCTCTCTGTATGCCTCTCTCTCAATCTCTCTCACCGTCTCTCTCTCTGTCTCCCTCTCTCTCAATCTCGCTCGCCATCTCACTCTCTGTCTCCCTCTCTCTCAATCTCTTTTACCATCGCTCTCTTTGTCTCCCTCTCTCTCTCTTGCCCTCACTCCATTTCCATCCATCTTCCCCCCAACTCCTGTCTCTCTGTCTCTCTCCCTGTCCCTCTGTTGAACAGTTTAACCTATGTTCACTGGGCCCTGACAAATTGTTTTAGATGTGTCTCATTTTCATGTAGTTGCTTTCCTGCTCCATGATTTTTGTCTGAGGGGACTCTCTCCACCGTTCCTGTCTGTCTGCTTCTCTCTCTCTCTCTCAGATGTGTCTCAGTCTTTCCTCAGACTCAATGTCAGGGCGAAAACTTCCTCAAAACTGTTTCTGCCACTTGGTTCCATTTCACAATGACACTTCCCCTGAGATGAGAATGAGAGGTTGGTTGTACTGACTCCAGGGGCTGCAGTCACTCTCCCTCAATCCCTCTCACCATCTCTCTCTCTCTGTCTCCCTCTCTCTCAATCTATCTCACCATCTCTCTCACTGTCTCCCTCTCTCTCAATCTCTCTCACCATCTCTCTCTGTGTCTCCCTCTCTCTCAATCTCTCTCACCATCTCTCTCACTGTCTCCCTCTCTCTCAATCTCTCTCACCATCTCTCTCTGTCTCCCTCTCTCTCAATCTCTCCCTCCACCTCCCTCTCTGTCTCCCTCTCTTTCAATCTCTCTCACCATCTCCATCTCTGTCTCCCTCTCTCTCAATCTCGCTCACCATCTCTCGCTCTGTCTCTCTCTCAATGTCTCTCACCATCTCTCCCTCTGTCTCCCTCTCTCTCAATCTCTCTCACCATCTCTCTCTCTCTGTCTCCCTCTCTCTCAATCTCTCTCACCATCTCTCTCTCTGTATGCCTCTCTCTCAATCTCTCTCACCGTCTCTCTCTCTGTCTCCCTCTCTCTCAATCTATCTCACCATCTCTCTCTCTGTCTCCTTCTCTCTCAATCTCTCTCACCATCTCACTCTCTGTCTCCCTCTCTCTCAATCTCTCTCACCATTTCTCTCTGTCTCCCTCTCTCTCAATCTCTCTCACCATCTCTCTCTCTGTCTTCCTCTCTCTCAATCTCTCTCACCATCTCTCTCTCTGTCTCCCGCTCTCTCAATCTCTCTCACCATCTCTCTCTCTCTGTCTCCCTCTCTCTCAATCTCTCTCACCATCTCGCTCTCTCTCTCCCTCGCTCTCAATCTCTCTCACCATCTCTCTCTCTATATGCCTCTCTCTCAATCTCTCTCACCATCTCTCTCTCTGTCTCCCTCTCTCTCCATCTATCTCACCATCTCTCTCTCTGTCTCCATCTCTCTCAATCTCTCTCCCCATCTCTCTCTCTCTCCCTCGCTCTCAATCTCTCTCACCATCTCTCGCTCCATATCCCTCTCTCTCAATCACTCTCACCATCTCTCTCTCTGTTTCCCTCTCTCTCAATCTATCTCACCATCTCTCTCTCTGTCTCCCTCTCTCTCAATCTCTCTCACCATATCTCTCTCTGTCTCCCTCTCTCTCAATCTCGCTCGCCATCTCACTCTCTGTCTCCCTCTCTCTCAATCTCTTTTACCATCTCTTTCTCCTTATCCCTCTATCTCAATCTCTCTCACCTTCTCTCTCCCTATTTCCCTCTCTCTCAATCTATCTCACCATCTCTTTCTCTGTCTCCCTCTCTCTCAATAGCTCTCACCATCTCTCTCTCTATCTCCCTCTCTCTCAATCTCTCTCGCCATCTCTCTCTCTGTCTCCTTCTCTCTCAATCTCTTTTACCATCGCTCTGTCTGTCTCCCTCTCTCTCTCTTGCCCTCACTCCCTTTCCATCCATCTTCCCCCCAACCCCTGTCTCTCTCTCTCTCTCCCAGTCCCTCTGTTCAACAGTTTAACCTATGTTCACTGGGCCCTGTCATATTGTTTTAGAAGTATCTCATATTCATGTTGTTGCTTTCCTGCTCCATGGTGTGTGTCTGAGGGGTCTCTCTCCTCCGTTCCTGTCCTGTCTGCTTCTCTCTCTCTCTATCAGATGTGTCTCAGTCTTTCCTCAGACTCAATGTCAGGGCGAAAACTTCCTCAAAACTGTTTCTGCCTCTTGGTTCCATTTCACAATGACACTTCCCCTGAGATCAGAATGAGAGGCTGGTTGTACTGACTCCAGGGGCAGCAGTCCCTCTCTCTCAATCTCTCTCACCATCTCTCTCTCTGTCTCCCTCTCTCTCAATCTCCCTCACCATCTCTCTCTCTGTCTCCCTCTCTCTCAATCTCTCTCACCATCTCTCTCTGTGTCTCCCTCTCTCTCAAACTCTCTCCCCATCTCTCTCACTGTCTCCCTCTGCCTCAATCTCTCTCACCATCTCTCTCTGTCTCCCTCTCTCTCAATCTCTCCCTCCATCTCCCTCTCTGTCTCCCTCTCCTTCAATCTCTCTCACCATCTCCCTCTCTGTCTCCCTCTCTCAATCTCTCTCACCATCTCTCGCTCTGTCTCTCTCTCTCAATCTCTCTCAACATCTCTCCCTCTGTCTCCCTCTCTCTCAATCTCTCTCACCATCTCTCTCTCTCTGTCTCCCTCTCTCTCAATCTCTCTCACCATCTCTCTCTCTGTATGCCTCTCTCTCAATCTCTCTCACCGTCTCTCTCTCTGTCTCTCTCTCTCTCAATCTATATCACCATCTCTCTCTCTGTCTCCTTCTCTCTCAATCTCTCTCACCATCTCTCTCTGTCTCCCTCTCTCTCAATCTCTCTCACCATCTCTCTCTCTGTCTTCCTCTCTCTCAATCTCTCTCACCATCTCTCTCTCTGTCTCCCTCTCTCTCAATCTCTCTCACCATATCTCTCTCTCTCTCCCTTGCTCTCAATCTCTCTCACCATCTCTCTCTCCTTATCCCTCTCTCTCAATCTCTCTCACCATCTCTCTCTCTGTCTCCCTCTCTCAATCTCTCTCACCATCTCTCGCTCTGTCTCTCTCTCTCAATCTCTCTCACCATCTCTCCCTCTGTCTCCCTCTCTCTCAATCTCTCTCACCATCTCTCTCTCTCTGTCTCCCTCTCTCTCAATCTCTCTCACCATCTCTCTCTCTGTATGCCTCTCTCTCAATCTCTCTCACCGTCTCTCTCTCTGTCTCTCTCTCTCTCAATCTATCTCACCATCTCTCTCTCTGTCTCCTTCTCTCTCAATCTCTCTCACCATCTCACTCTCTGTCTCCCTCTCTCTCAATCTCTCTCACCATCTCTCTCTGTCTCCCTCTCTCTCAATCTCTCTCACCATCTCTCTCTCTGTCTTCCTCTCTCTCAATCTCTCTCACCATCTCTCTCTCTGTCTCCCTCTCTCTCAATCTCTCTCACCATCTCTCTCTCTCTCTCCCTTGCTCTCAATCTCTGTCACCATCTCTCTCTCCTTATCCCTCTCTCTCAATCTCTCTCACCATCTCTCTCTCTGTCTCCCTCTCTCTCAATCGCTCTCACCATCTCTCTCTCTATCTCCCTCTCTCTCAATCTCTCTCGCCATCTCTCTCTCTGTCTCCTTCTCTCTCAATCTCTTTTACCATCGCTCTGTCTGTCTCCCTCTCTCTCTCTTGCCCTCACTCCCTTTCCATCCATCTTCCCCCCAACCCCTGTCTCTCTCTCTCTCTCCCAGTCCCTCTGTTCAACAGTTTAACCTATGTTCACTGGGCCCTTACATATTGTTTTAGAAGTATCTCATATTCATGTAGTTGCTTTCCTGCTCCATGGGTTGTGTCTGAGGGGTCTCTCTCCTCCGTTCCTGTCCTGTCTGCTTCTCTCTCTCTCTCTCAGATGTGTCTCAGTCTTTCCTCAGACTCAATGTCTGGGCGAAAACTTCCTCAAAACTGTTTCTGCCACTTGGTTCCATTTCACAATGACACTTCCCCTGAGATCAGAATGAGAGGCTGGTTGTACTGACTCCAGGGGCTGCAGTCACTCTCCCTCAATCTCTCTCACCATCTCTCTCTCTCTGTCTCCCTCTCTCTCAATCTCTCTCACCATCTCTCTCACTGTCTCCCTCTGTCTCAATCTCTCTCACCAACTTTTTCACCATCTCCCTCTCTCTGAATCTCTCTCACCATCTCTCTCACTGTCTCGCTCTCTCTCAATCTCTCCCTCCATCTCCCTCTCTGTCTCCCTCTCTCAATCTCTCTCACCATCTCTCCCTCTGTCTCCCTCTCTCTCAATCTCTCTCACCATCTCTCTCTCTCTGTCTCCCTCTCTCTCAATCTCTCTCACCATCTCTCTCTCTGTATGCCTCTCTCTCAATCTCTCTCACCGTCTCTCTCTCTGTCTCTCTCTCTCTCAATCTATCTCACCATCTCCCTCTCTGTCTCCCTCTCCTTCAATCTCTCTCACCATCTCCCTCTCTGTCTCCCTCTCTCAATCTCTCTCACCATCTCTCGCTCTGTCTCTCTCTCTCAATCTCTCTCAACATCTCTCCCTCTGTCTCCCTCTCTCTCAATCTCTCTCACCATCTCTCTCTCTCTGTCTCCCTCTCTCTCAATCTCTCTCACCATCTCTCTCTCTGTATGCCTCTCTCTCAATCTCTCTCACCGTCTCTCTCTCTGTCTCTCTCTCTCTCAATCTATATCACCATCTCTCTCTCTGTCTCCTTCTCTCTCAATCTCTCTCACCATCTCTCTCTGTCTCCCTCTCTCTCAATCTCTCTCACCATCTCTCTCTCTGTCTTCCTCTCTCTCAATCTCTCTCACCATCTCTCTCTCTGTCTCCCTCTCTCTCAATCTCTCTCACCATATCTCTCTCTCTCTCCCTTGCTCTCAATCTCTCTCACCATCTCTCTCTCCTTATCCCTCTCTCTCAATCTCTCTCACCATCTCTCTCTCTGTCTCCCTCTCTCAATCTCTCTCACCATCTCTCGCTCTGTCTCTCTCTCTCAATCTCTCTCACCATCTCTCCCTCTGTCTCCCTCTCTCTCAATCTCTCTCACCATCTCTCTCTCTCTGTCTCCCTCTCTCTCAATCTCTCTCACCATCTCTCTCTCTGTATGCCTCTCTCTCAATCTCTCTCACCGTCTCTCTCTCTGTCTCTCTCTCTCTCAATCTATCTCACCATCTCTCTCTCTGTCTCCTTCTCTCTCAATCTCTCTCACCATCTCACTCTCTGTCTCCCTCTCTCTCAATCTCTCTCACCATCTCTCTCTGTCTCCCTCTCTCTCAATCTCTCTCACCATCTCTCTCTCTGTCTTCCTCTCTCTCAATCTCTCTCACCATCTCTCTCTCTGTCTCCCTCTCTCTCAATCTCTCTCACCATCTCTCTCTCTCTCTCCCTTGCTCTCAATCTCTGTCACCATCTCTCTCTCCTTATCCCTCTCTCTCAATCTCTCTCACCATCTCTCTCTCTGTCTCCCTCTCTCTCAATCGCTCTCACCATCTCTCTCTCTATCTCCCTCTCTCTCAATCTCTCTCGCCATCTCTCTCTCTGTCTCCTTCTCTCTCAATCTCTTTTACCATCGCTCTGTCTGTCTCCCTCTCTCTCTCTTGCCCTCACTCCCTTTCCATCCATCTTCCCCCCAACCCCTGTCTCTCTCTCTCTCTCCCAGTCCCTCTGTTCAACAGTTTAACCTATGTTCACTGGGCCCTTACATATTGTTTTAGAAGTATCTCATATTCATGTAGTTGCTTTCCTGCTCCATGGGTTGTGTCTGAGGGGTCTCTCTCCTCCGTTCCTGTCCTGTCTGCTTCTCTCTCTCTCTCTCAGATGTGTCTCAGTCTTTCCTCAGACTCAATGTCTGGGCGAAAACTTCCTCAAAACTGTTTCTGCCACTTGGTTCCATTTCACAATGACACTTCCCCTGAGATCAGAATGAGAGGCTGGTTGTACTGACTCCAGGGGCTGCAGTCACTCTCCCTCAATCTCTCTCACCATCTCTCTCTCTCTGTCTCCCTCTCTCTCAATCTCTCTCACCATCTCTCTCACTGTCTCCCTCTGTCTCAATCTCTCTCACCAACTTTTTCACCATCTCCCTCTCTCTGAATCTCTCTCACCATCTCTCTCACTGTCTCGCTCTCTCTCAATCTCTCCCTCCATCTCCCTCTCTGTCTCCCTCTCTCAATCTCTCTCACCATCTCTCCCTCTGTCTCCCTCTCTCTCAATCTCTCTCACCATCTCTCTCTCTCTGTCTCCCTCTCTCTCAATCTCTCTCACCATCTCTCTCTCTGTATGCCTCTCTCTCAATCTCTCTCACCGTCTCTCTCTCTGTCTCTCTCTCTCTCAATCTATCTCACCATCTCTCTCTCTGTCTCCTTCTCTCTCAATCTCTCTCACCATCTCTCTCTCTGTCTCCCTCTCTCTCAATCTCTCTCACCATCTCTCTCTCTCTCTCCCTTGCTCTCAATCTCTCTCACCATCTCTCTCTCCTTATCCCTCTCTCTCAATCTCTCTCATCCTTCTCTCTCTCTGTATGCCTCTCTCTCAATCTCTCTCACCGTCTCTCTCTCTGTCTCTCTCCCTCTCAATCTATCTCACCATCTCTCTCTCTGTCTCCCTCTCTCTCAATCTCTCTCACCATCTCACTCTCTGTCTCCCTCTCTCTCAATCTCTCTCACCATCTCTCTCTGTCTCCCTCTCTCTCAATCTCTCTCACCATCTCTCTCTCTGTCTTCCTCTCTCTCAATCTCTCTCACCATCTCTCTCTCTGTATGCCTCTCTCTCAATCTCTCTCACCGTCTCTCTCTCTGTCTCCCTCTCTCTCAATCTCGCTCGCCATCTCACTCTCTGTCTCCCTCTCTCTCAATCTCTTTTACCATCGCTCTCTTTGTCTCCCTCTCTCTCTCTTGCCCTCACTCCATTTCCATCCATCTTCCCCCCAACTCCTGTCTCTCTGTCTCTCTCCCTGTCCCTCTGTTGAACAGTTTAACCTATGTTCACTGGGCCCTGACAAATTGTTTTAGATGTGTCTCATTTTCTTGTAGTTGCTTTCCTGCTCCATGATTTTTGTCTGAGGGGACTCTCTCCACCGTTCCTGTCTGTCTGCTTCTCTCTCTCTCTCTCAGATGTGTCTCAGTCTTTCCTCAGACTCAATGTCAGGGCGAAAACTTCCTCAAAACTGTTTCTGCCACTTGGTTCCATTTCACAATGACACTTCCCCTGAGATGAGAATGAGAGGTTGGTTGTACTGACTCCAGGGGCTGCAGTCACTCTCCCTCAATCCCTCTCACCATCTCTCTCTCTCTGTCTCCCTCTCTCTCAATCTATCTCACCATCTCTCTCACTGTCTCCCTCTCTCTCAATCTCTCTCACCATCTCTCTCTGTGTCTCCCTCTCTCTCAATCTCTCTCACCATCTCTCTCACTGTCTCCCTCTCTCTCAATCTCTCTCACCATCTCTCTCTGTCTCCCTCTCTCTCAATCTCTCCCTCCACCTCCCTCTCTGTCTCCCTCTCTTTCAATCTCTCTCACCATCTCCATCTCTGTCTCCCTCTCTCTCAATCTCGCTCACCATCTCTCGCTCTGTCTCTCTCTCAATGTCTCTCACCATCTCTCCCTCTGTCTCCCTCTCTCTCAATCTCTCTCACCATCTCTCTCTCTCTGTCTCCCTCTCTCTCAATCTCTCTCACCATCTCTCTCTCTGTATGCCTCTCTCTCAATCTCTCTCACCGTCTCTCTCTCTGTCTCCCTCTCTCTCAATCTATCTCACCATCTCTCTCTCTGTCTCCTTCTCTCTCAATCTCTCTCACCATCTCACTCTCTGTCTCCCTCTCTCTCAATCTCTCTCACCATTTCTCTCTGTCTCCCTCTCTCTCAATCTCTCTCACCATCTCTCTCTCTGTCTTCCTCTCTCTCAATCTCTCTCACCATCTCTCTCTCTGTCTCCCGCTCTCTCAATCTCTCTCACCATCTCTCTCTCTCTGTCTCCCTCTCTCTCAATCTCTCTCACCATCTCGCTCTCTCTCTCCCTCGCTCTCAATCTCTCTCACCATCTCTCTCTCTATATGCCTCTCTCTCAATCTCTCTCACCATCTCTCTCTCTGTCTCCCTCTCTCTCCATCTATCTCACCATCTCTCTCTCTGTCTCCATCTCTCTCAATCTCTCTCCCCATCTCTCTCTCTCTCCCTCGCTCTCAATCTCTCTCACCATCTCTCGCTCCATATCCCTCTCTCTCAATCACTCTCACCATCTCTCTCTCTGTTTCCCTCTCTCTCAATCTATCTCACCATCTCTCTCTCTGTCTCCCTCTCTCTCAATCTCTCTCACCATATCTCTCTCTGTCTCCCTCTCTCTCAATCTCGCTCGCCATCTCACTCTCTGTCTCCCTCTCTCTCAATCTCTTTTACCATCTCTTTCTCCTTATCCCTCTATCTCAATCTCTCTCACCTTCTCTCTCCCTATTTCCCTCTCTCTCAATCTATCTCACCATCTCTTTCTCTGTCTCCCTCTCTCTCAATAGCTCTCACCATCTCTCTCTCTATCTCCCTCTCTCTCAATCTCTCTCGCCATCTCTCTCTCTGTCTCCTTCTCTCTCAATCTCTTTTACCATCGCTCTGTCTGTCTCCCTCTCTCTCTCTTGCCCTCACTCCCTTTCCATCCATCTTCCCCCCAACCCCTGTCTCTCTCTCTCTCTCCCAGTCCCTCTGTTCAACAGTTTAACCTATGTTCACTGGGCCCTGTCATATTGTTTTAGAAGTATCTCATATTCATGTTGTTGCTTTCCTGCTCCATGGTGTGTGTCTGAGGGGTCTCTCTCCTCCGTTCCTGTCCTGTCTGCTTCTCTCTCTCTCTATCAGATGTGTCTCAGTCTTTCCTCAGACTCAATGTCAGGGCGAAAACTTCCTCAAAACTGTTTCTGCCTCTTGGTTCCATTTCACAATGACACTTCCCCTGAGATCAGAATGAGAGGCTGGTTGTACTGACTCCAGGGGCAGCAGTCCCTCTCTCTCAATCTCTCTCACCATCTCTCTCTCTGTCTCCCTCTCTCTCAATCTCCCTCACCATCTCTCTCTCTGTCTCCCTCTCTCTCAATCTCTCTCACCATCTCTCTCTGTGTCTCCCTCTCTCTCAAACTCTCTCCCCATCTCTCTCACTGTCTCCCTCTGCCTCAATCTCTCTCACCATCTCTCTCTGTCTCCCTCTCTCTCAATCTCTCCCTCCATCTCCCTCTCTGTCTCCCTCTCCTTCAATCTCTCTCACCATCTCCCTCTCTGTCTCCCTCTCTCAATCTCTCTCACCATCTCTCGCTCTGTCTCTCTCTCTCAATCTCTCTCAACATCTCTCCCTCTGTCTCCCTCTCTCTCAATCTCTCTCACCATCTCTCTCTCTCTGTCTCCCTCTCTCTCAATCTCTCTCACCATCTCTCTCTCTGTATGCCTCTCTCTCAATCTCTCTCACCGTCTCTCTCTCTGTCTCTCTCTCTCTCAATCTATATCACCATCTCTCTCTCTGTCTCCTTCTCTCTCAATCTCTCTCACCATCTCTCTCTGTCTCCCTCTCTCTCAATCTCTCTCACCATCTCTCTCTCTGTCTTCCTCTCTCTCAATCTCTCTCACCATCTCTCTCTCTGTCTCCCTCTCTCTCAATCTCTCTCACCATATCTCTCTCTCTCTCCCTTGCTCTCAATCTCTCTCACCATCTCTCTCTCCTTATCCCTCTCTCTCAATCTCTCTCACCATCTCTCTCTCTGTCTCCCTCTCTCAATCTCTCTCACCATCTCTCGCTCTGTCTCTCTCTCTCAATCTCTCTCACCATCTCTCCCTCTGTCTCCCTCTCTCTCAATCTCTCTCACCATCTCTCTCTCTCTGTCTCCCTCTCTCTCAATCTCTCTCACCATCTCTCTCTCTGTATGCCTCTCTCTCAATCTCTCTCACCGTCTCTCTCTCTGTCTCTCTCTCTCTCAATCTATCTCACCATCTCTCTCTCTGTCTCCTTCTCTCTCAATCTCTCTCACCATCTCACTCTCTGTCTCCCTCTCTCTCAATCTCTCTCACCATCTCTCTCTGTCTCCCTCTCTCTCAATCTCTCTCACCATCTCTCTCTCTGTCTTCCTCTCTCTCAATCTCTCTCACCATCTCTCTCTCTGTCTCCCTCTCTCTCAATCTCTCTCACCATCTCTCTCTCTCTCTCCCTTGCTCTCAATCTCTGTCACCATCTCTCTCTCCTTATCCCTCTCTCTCAATCTCTCTCACCATCTCTCTCTCTGTCTCCCTCTCTCTCAATCGCTCTCACCATCTCTCTCTCTATCTCCCTCTCTCTCAATCTCTCTCGCCATCTCTCTCTCTGTCTCCTTCTCTCTCAATCTCTTTTACCATCGCTCTGTCTGTCTCCCTCTCTCTCTCTTGCCCTCACTCCCTTTCCATCCATCTTCCCCCCAACCCCTGTCTCTCTCTCTCTCTCCCAGTCCCTCTGTTCAACAGTTTAACCTATGTTCACTGGGCCCTTACATATTGTTTTAGAAGTATCTCATATTCATGTAGTTGCTTTCCTGCTCCATGGGTTGTGTCTGAGGGGTCTCTCTCCTCCGTTCCTGTCCTGTCTGCTTCTCTCTCTCTCTCTCAGATGTGTCTCAGTCTTTCCTCAGACTCAATGTCAGGGCGAAAACTTCCTCAAAACTGTTTCTGCCACTTGGTTCCATTTCACAATGACACTTCCCCTGAGATCAGAATGAGAGGCTGGTTGTACTGACTCCAGGGGCTGCAGTCACTCTCCCTCAATCTCTCTCACCATCTCTCTCTCTCTGTCTCCCTCTCTCTCAATCTCTCTCACCATCTCTCTCACTGTCTCCCTCTGTCTCAATCTCTCTCACCAACTTTTTCACCATCTCCCTCTCTCTGAATCTCTCTCACCATCTCTCTCACTGTCTCGCTCTCTCTCAATCTCTCCCTCCATCTCCCTCTCTGTCTCCCTCTCTCAATCTCTCTCACCATCTCTCGCTCCATATCCCTCTCTCTCAATCACTCTCACCATCTCTCTCTCTGTTTCCCTCTCTCTCAATCTATCTCACCATCTCTCTCTCTGTCTCCCTCTCTCTCAATCTCTCTCACCATATCTCTCTCTGTCTCCCTCTCTCTCAATCTCGCTCGCCATCTCACTCTCTGTCTCCCTCTCTCTCAATCTCTTTTACCATCTCTCTCTCCTTATCCCTCTCTCTCAATCTCTCTCACCTTCTCTCTCCCTGTTTCCCTCTCTCTCAATCTATCTCACCATCTCTTTCTCTGTCTCCCTCTCTCTCAATAGCTCTCACCATCTCTCTCTCTATCTCCCTCTCTCTCAATCTCTCTCGCCATCTCTCTCTCTGTCTCCTTCTCTCTCAATCTCTTTTACCATCGCTCTGTCTGTCTCCCTCTCTCTCTCTTGCCCTCACTCCCTTTCCATCCATCTCCCCCCCAATCCCTGTCTCTCTCTCTCTCTCCCAGTCCCTCTGTTCAACAGTTTAACCTATGTTCACTGGGCCCTGTCATATTGTTTTAGAAGTATCTCATATTCATGTTGTTGCTTTCCTGCTCCATGGTGTGTGTCTGAGGGGTCTCTCTCCTCCGTTCCTGTCCTGTCTGCTTCTCTCTCTCTCTATCAGATGTGTCTCAGTCTTTCCTCAGACTCAATGTCAGGGCGAAAACTTCCTCAAAACTGTTTCTGCCTCTTGGTTCCATTTCACAATGACACTTCCCCTGAGATCAGAATGAGAGGCTAGTTGTACTGACTCCAGGGGCAGCAGTCCCTCTCTCTCAATCTCTCTCACCATCTCTCTCTCTGTCTCCCTCTCTCTCAATCTCTCTCACCATCTCTCTCTCTGTCTCCCTCTCTCTCAATCTCTCTCACCATCTCTCTCTGTGTCTCCCTCTCTCAAACTCTCTCCCCATCTCTCTCACTGTCTCCCTCTGCCTCAATCTCTCTCACCATCTCTCTCTGTCTCCCTCTCTCTCAATCTCTCCCTCCATCTCCCTCTCTGTCTCCCTCTCCTTCAATCTCTCTCACCATCTCTCGCTCTGTCTCTCTCTCTCAATCTCTCTCACCATCTCTCCCTCTGTCTCCCTCTCTCTCAATCTCTCTCACCATCTCTCTCTCTCTGTCTCCCTCTCTCTCAATCTCTCTCACCATCTCTCTCTCTGTATACCTCTCTCTCAATCTCTCTCACCGTCTCTCTCTCTGTCTCCCTCTCTCTCAATCCATCTCACCATCTCTCTCTCTGTCTCCTTCTCTCTCAATCTCTCTCACCATCTCACTCTCTGTCTCCCTCTCTCTCAATCTCTCTCACCATCTCTCTCTGTCTCCCTCTCTCTCAATCTCTCTCACCATCTCTCTCTCTGTCTTCCTCTCTCTCAATCTCTCTCACCATCTCTCTCTCTGTCTCCCTCTCTCTCAATCTCTCTCACCATCTCCCTCTCTTTCTCCCTCTCTCTCAATCTCTCTCACCATCTCTCGCTCTGTCTCTCTCTCTCAATCTCTCTCACCATCTCTCCCTCTGTCTCCCTCTCTCTCAATCTCTCTCACCATCTCTCTCTCTGGCTCCCTCTCTCTCAATCTCTCTCACCATCTCTCTCTCTGTATGCCTCTCTCTCAATCTCTCTCACCGTCTCTCTCTCTGTCTCCCTCTCTCTCAATCTCGCTCGCCATCTCACTCTCTGTCTCCCTCTCTCTCAATCTCTTTTACCATCGCTCTCTTTGTCTCCCTCTCTCTCTCTTGCCCTCACTCCATTTCCATCCATCTTCCCCCCAACTCCTGTCTCTCTGTCTCTCTCCCTGTCCCTCTGTTGAACAGTTTAACCTATGTTCACTGGGCCCTGACAAATTGTTTTAGATGTGTCTCATTTTCATGTAGTTGCTTTCCTGCTCCATGATTTTTGTCTGAGGGGACTCTCTCCACCGTTCCTGTCTGTCTGCTTCTCTCTCTCTCTCTCAGATGTGTCTCAGTCTTTCCTCAGACTCAATGTCAGGGCGAAAACTTCCTCAAAACTGTTTCTGCCACTTGGTTCCATTTCACAATGACACTTCCCCTGAGATGAGAATGAGAGGTTGGTTGTACTGACTCCAGGGGCTGCAGTCACTCTCCCTCAATCCCTCTCACCATCTCTCTCTCTCTGTCTCCCTCTCTCTCAATCTATCTCACCATCTCTCTCACTGTCTCCCTCTCTCTCAATCTCTCTCACCATCTCTCTCTGTGTCTCCCTCTCTCTCAATCTCTCTCACCATCTCTCTCACTGTCTCCCTCTCTCTCAATCTCTCTCACCATCTCTCTCTGTCTCCCTCTCTCTCAATCTCTCCCTCCACCTCCCTCTCTGTCTCCCTCTCTTTCAATCTCTCTCACCATCTCCATCTCTGTCTCCCTCTCTCTCAATCTCGCTCACCATCTCTCGCTCTGTCTCTCTCTCAATGTCTCTCACCATCTCTCCCTCTGTCTCCCTCTCTCTCAATCTCTCTCACCATCTCTCTCTCTCTGTCTCCCTCTCTCTCAATCTCTCTCACCATCTCTCTCTCTGTATGCCTCTCTCTCAATCTCTCTCACCGTCTCTCTCTCTGTCTCCCTCTCTCTCAATCTATCTCACCATCTCTCTCTCTGTCTCCTTCTCTCTCAATCTCTCTCACCATCTCACTCTCTGTCTCCCTCTCTCTCAATCTCTCTCACCATTTCTCTCTGTCTCCCTCTCTCTCAATCTCTCTCACCATCTCTCTCTCTGTCTTCCTCTCTCTCAATCTCTCTCACCATCTCTCTCTCTGTCTCCCGCTCTCTCAATCTCTCTCACCATCTCTCTCTCTCTGTCTCCCTCTCTCTCAATCTCTCTCACCATCTCGCTCTCTCTCTCCCTCGCTCTCAATCTCTCTCACCATCTCTCTCTCTATATGCCTCTCTCTCAATCTCTCTCACCATCTCTCTCTCTGTCTCCCTCTCTCTCCATCTATCTCACCATCTCTCTCTCTGTCTCCATCTCTCTCAATCTCTCTCACCATCTCTCTCTCTCTCCCTCGCTCTCAATCTCTCTCACCATCTCTCGCTCCATATCCCTCTCTCTCAATCACTCTCACCATCTCTCTCTCTGTTTCCCTCTCTCTCAATCTATCTCACCATCTCTCTCTCTGTCTCCCTCTCTCTCAATCTCTCTCACCATATCTCTCTCTGTCTCCCTCTCTCTCAATCTCGCTCGCCATCTCACTCTCTGTCTCCCTCTCTCTCAATCTCTTTTACCATCTCTCTCTCCTTATCCCTCTCTCTCAATCTCTCTCACCTTCTCTCTCCCTGTTTCCCTCTCTCTCAATCTATCTCACCATCTCTTTCTCTGTCTCCCTCTCTCTCAATAGCTCTCACCATCTCTCTCTCTATCTCCCTCTCTCTCAATCTCTCTCGCCATCTCTCTCTCTGTCTCCTTCTCTCTCAATCTCTTTTACCATCGCTCTGTCTGTCTCCCTCTCTCTCTCTTGCCCTCACTCCCTTTCCATCCATCTTCCCCCCAACCCCTGTCTCTCTCTCTCTCTCCCAGTCCCTCTGTTCAACAGTTTAACCTATGTTCACTGGGCCCTGTCATATTGTTTTAGAAGTATCTCATATTCATGTTGTTGCTTTCCTGCTCCATGGTGTGTGTCTGAGGGGTCTCTCTCCTCCGTTCCTGTCCTGTCTGCTTCACTCTCTCTCTATCAGATGTGTTTCAGTCTTTCCTCAGACTCAATGTCAGGGCGAAAACTTCCTCAAAACTGTTTCTGCCTCTTGGTTCCATTTCACAATGACACTTCCCCTGAGATCAGAATGAGAGGCTGGTTGTACTGACTCCAGGGGCAGCAGTCCCTCTCTCTCAATCTCTCTCACCATCTCTCTCTCTGTCTCCCTCTCTCTCAATCTCTCTCACCATCTCTCTCTCTGTCTCCCTCTCTCTCAATCTCTCTCACCATCTCTCTCTGTGTCTCCCTCTCTCTCAAACTCTCTCCCCAACTCTCTCACTGTCTCCCTCTCTCTCAATCTCTCTCACCATCTCTCTCTGTCTCCCTCTCTCTCAATCTCTCCCTCCATCACCCTCTCTGTCTCCCTCTCCTTCAATCTCTCTCACCATCTCCCTCTCTGTCTCCCTCTCTCAATCTCTCTCACCATCTCTCGCTCTGTCTCTCTCTCTCAATCTCTCTCACCATCTCTCCCTCTGTCTCCCTCTCTCTCAATCTCTCTCACCATCTCTCTCTCTCTGTCTCCCTCTCTCTCAATCTCTCTCACCATCTCTCTCTCTGTATGCCTCTCTCTCAATCTCTCTCACCGTCTCTCTCTCTGTCTCTCTCTCTTTCAATCTATCTCACCATCTCTCTCTCTGTCTCCTTCTCTCTCAATCTCTCTCACCATCTCACTCTCTGTCTCCCTCTCTCTCAATCTCTCTCACCATCTCTCTCTGTCTCCCTCTCTCTCAATCTCTCTCACCATCTCTCTCTCTGTCTTCCTCTCTTTCAATCTCTCTCACCATCTCTCTCTCTGTCTCCCTCTCTCTCAATCTCTCTCACCATCTCTCTCTCTCTCTCCCTTGCTCTCAATCTCTCTCACCATCTCTCTCTCCTTATCCCTCTCTCTCAATCTCTCTCATCCTTCTCTCTCTCTGTATGCCTCTCTCTCAATCTCTCTCACCGTCTCTCTCTCTGTCTCTCTCTCTCTCAATCTATCTCACCATCTCTCTCTCTGTCTCCTTCTCTCTCAATCTCTCTCACCATCTCACTCTCTGTCTCCCTCTCTCTCAATCTCTCTCACCATCTCTCTCTGTCTCCCTCTCTCTCAATCTCTCTCACCATCTCTCTCTCTGTCTTCCTCTCTCTCAATCTCTCTCACCATCTCTCTCTCTGTATGCCTCTCTCTCAATCTCTCTCACCGTCTCTCTCTCTGTCTCCCTCTCTCTCAATCTCGCTCGCCATCTCACTCTCTGTCTCCCTCTCTCTCAATCTCTTTTACCATCGCTCTCTTTGTCTCCCTCTCTCTCTCTTGCCCTCACTCCATTTCCATCCATCTTCCCCCCAACTCCTGTCTCTCTGTCTCTCTCCCTGTCCCTCTGTTGAACAGTTTAACCTATGTTCACTGGGCCCTGACAAATTGTTTTAGATGTGTCTCATTTTCATGTAGTTGCTTTCCTGCTCCATGATTTTTGTCTGAGGGGACTCTCTCCACCGTTCCTGTCTGTCTGCTTCTCTCTCTCTCTCTCTCAGATGTGTCTCAGTCTTTCCTCAGACTCAATGTCAGGGCGAAAACTTCCTCAAAACTGTTTCTGCCACTTGGTTCCATTTCACAATGACACTTCCCCTGAGATGAGAATGAGAGGTTGGTTGTACTGACTCCAGGGGCTGCAGTCACTCTCCCTCAATCCCTCTCACCATCTCTCTCTCTCTGTCTCCCTCTCTCTCAATCTATCTCACCATCTCTCTCACTGTCTCCCTCTCTCTCAATCTCTCTCACCATCTCTCTCTGTGTCTCCCTCTCTCTCAATCTCTCTCACCATCTCTCTCACTGTCTCCCTCTCTCTCAATCTCTCTCACCATCTCTCTCTGTCTCCCTCTCTCTCAATCTCTCCCTCCACCTCCCTCTCTGTCTCCCTCTCTTTCAATCTCTCTCACCATCTCCATCTCTGTCTCCCTCTCTCTCAATCTCGCTCACCATCTCTCGCTCTGTCTCTCTCTCAATGTCTCTCACCATCTCTCCCTCTGTCTCCCTCTCTCTCAATCTCTCTCACCATCTCTCTCTCTCTGTCTCCCTCTCTCTCAATCTCTCTCACCATCTCTCTCTCTGTATGCCTCTCTCTCAATCTCTCTCACCGTCTCTCTCTCTGTCTCCCTCTCTCTCAATCTATCTCACCATCTCTCTCTCTGTCTCCTTCTCTCTCAATCTCTCTCACCATCTCACTCTCTGTCTCCCTCTCTCTCAATCTCTCTCACCATTTCTCTCTGTCTCCCTCTCTCTCAATCTCTCTCACCATCTCTCTCTCTGTCTTCCTCTCTCTCAATCTCTCTCACCATCTCTCTCTCTGTCTCCCGCTCTCTCAATCTCTCTCACCATCTCTCTCTCTCTGTCTCCCTCTCTCTCAATCTCTCTCACCATCTCGCTCTCTCTCTCCCTCGCTCTCAATCTCTCTCACCATCTCTCTCTCTATATGCCTCTCTCTCAATCTCTCTCACCATCTCTCTCTCTGTCTCCCTCTCTCTCCATCTATCTCACCATCTCTCTCTCTGTCTCCATCTCTCTCAATCTCTCTCCCCATCTCTCTCTCTCTCCCTCGCTCTCAATCTCTCTCACCATCTCTCGCTCCATATCCCTCTCTCTCAATCACTCTCACCATCTCTCTCTCTGTTTCCCTCTCTCTCAATCTATCTCACCATCTCTCTCTCTGTCTCCCTCTCTCTCAATCTCTCTCACCATATCTCTCTCTGTCTCCCTCTCTCTCAATCTCGCTCGCCATCTCACTCTCTGTCTCCCTCTCTCTCAATCTCTTTTACCATCTCTTTCTCCTTATCCCTCTATCTCAATCTCTCTCACCTTATCTCTCCCTATTTCCCTCTCTCTCAATCTATCTCACCATCTCTTTCTCTGTCTCCCTCTCTCTCAATAGCTCTCACCATCTCTCTCTCTATCTCCCTCTCTCTCAATCTCTCTCGCCATCTCTCTCTCTGTCTCCTTCTCTCTCAATCTCTTTTACCATCGCTCTGTCTGTCTCCCTCTCTCTCTCTTGCCCTCACTCCCTTTCCATCCATCTTCCCCCCAACCCCTGTCTCTCTCTCTCTCTCCCAGTCCCTCTGTTCAACAGTTTAACCTATGTTCACTGGGCCCTGTCATATTGTTTTAGAAGTATCTCATATTCATGTTGTTGCTTTCCTGCTCCATGGTGTGTGTCTGAGGGGTCTCTCTCCTCCGTTCCTGTCCTGTCTGCTTCTCTCTCTCTCTATCAGATGTGTCTCAGTCTTTCCTCAGACTCAATGTCAGGGCGAAAACTTCCTCAAAACTGTTTCTGCCTCTTGGTTCCATTTCACAATGACACTTCCCCTGAGATCAGAATGAGAGGCTGGTTGTACTGACTCCAGGGGCAGCAGTCCCTCTCTCTCAATCTCTCTCACCATCTCTCTCTCTGTCTCCCTCTCTCTCAATCTCTCTCACCATCTCTCTCTCTGTCTCCCTCTCTCTCAATCTCTCTCACCATCTCTCTCTGTGTCTCCCTCTCTCTCAAACTCTCTCCCCATCTCTCTCACTGTCTCCCTCTGCCTCAATCTCTCTCACCATCTCTCTCTGTCTCCCTCTCTCTCAATCTCTCCCTCCATCTCCCTCTCTGTCTCCCTCTCCTTCAATCTCTCTCACCATCTCTCGCTCTGTCTCTCTCTCTCAATCTCTCTCACCATCTCTCCCTCTGTCTCCCTCTCTCTCAATCTCTCTCACCATCTCTCTCTCTCTGTCTCCCTCTCTCTCAATCTCTCTCACCATCTCTCTCTCTGTATACCTCTCTCTCAATCTCTCTCACCGTCTCTCTCTCTGTCTCCCTCTCTCTCAATCCATCTCACCATCTCTCTCTCTGTCTCCTTCTCTCTCAATCTCTCTCACCATCTCACTCTCTGTCTCCCTCTCTCTCAATCTCTCTCACCATCTCTCTCTGTCTCCCTCTCTCTCAATCTCTCTCACCATCTCTCTCTCTGTCTTCCTCTCTCTCAATCTCTCTCACCATCTCTCTCTCTGTCTCCCTCTCTCTCAATCTCTCTCACCATCTCCCTCTCTTTCTCCCTCTCTCTCAATCTCTCTCACCATCTCTCGCTCTGTCTCTCTCTCTCAATCTCTCTCACCATCTCTCCCTCTGTCTCCCTCTCTCTCAATCTCTCTCACCATCTCTCTCTCTGGCTCCCTCTCTCTCAATCTCTCTCACCATCTCTCTCTCTGTATGCCTCTCTCTCAATCTCTCTCACCGTCTCTCTCTCTGTCTCCCTCTCTCTCAATCTCGCTCGCCATCTCACTCTCTGTCTCCCTCTCTCTCAATCTCTTTTACCATCGCTCTCTTTGTCTCCCTCTCTCTCTCTTGCCCTCACTCCATTTCCATCCATCTTCCCCCCAACTCCTGTCTCTCTGTCTCTCTCCCTGTCCCTCTGTTGAACAGTTTAACCTATGTTCACTGGGCCCTGACAAATTGTTTTAGATGTGTCTCATTTTCATGTAGTTGCTTTCCTGCTCCATGATTTTTGTCTGAGGGGACTCTCTCCACCGTTCCTGTCTGTCTGCTTCTCTCTCTCTCTCTCAGATGTGTCTCAGTCTTTCCTCAGACTCAATGTCAGGGCGAAAACTTCCTCAAAACTGTTTCTGCCACTTGGTTCCATTTCACAATGACACTTCCCCTGAGATGAGAATGAGAGGTTGGTTGTACTGACTCCAGGGGCTGCAGTCACTCTCCCTCAATCCCTCTCACCATCTCTCTCTCTCTGTCTCCCTCTCTCTCAATCTATCTCACCATCTCTCTCACTGTCTCCCTCTCTCTCAATCTCTCTCACCATCTCTCTCTGTGTCTCCCTCTCTCTCAATCTCTCTCACCATCTCTCTCACTGTCTCCCTCTCTCTCAATCTCTCTCACCATCTCTCTCTGTCTCCCTCTCTCTCAATCTCTCCCTCCACCTCCCTCTCTGTCTCCCTCTCTTTCAATCTCTCTCACCATCTCCATCTCTGTCTCCCTCTCTCTCAATCTCGCTCACCATCTCTCGCTCTGTCTCTCTCTCAATGTCTCTCACCATCTCTCCCTCTGTCTCCCTCTCTCTCAATCTCTCTCACCATCTCTCTCTCTCTGTCTCCCTCTCTCTCAATCTCTCTCACCATCTCTCTCTCTGTATGCCTCTCTCTCAATCTCTCTCACCGTCTCTCTCTCTGTCTCCCTCTCTCTCAATCTATCTCACCATCTCTCTCTCTGTCTCCTTCTCTCTCAATCTCTCTCACCATCTCACTCTCTGTCTCCCTCTCTCTCAATCTCTCTCACCATTTCTCTCTGTCTCCCTCTCTCTCAATCTCTCTCACCATCTCTCTCTCTGTCTTCCTCTCTCTCAATCTCTCTCACCATCTCTCTCTCTGTCTCCCGCTCTCTCAATCTCTCTCACCATCTCTCTCTCTCTGTCTCCCTCTCTCTCAATCTCTCTCACCATCTCGCTCTCTCTCTCCCTCGCTCTCAATCTCTCTCACCATCTCTCTCTCTATATGCCTCTCTCTCAATCTCTCTCACCATCTCTCTCTCTGTCTCCCTCTCTCTCCATCTATCTCACCATCTCTCTCTCTGTCTCCATCTCTCTCAATCTCTCTCACCATCTCTCTCTCTCTCCCTCGCTCTCAATCTCTCTCACCATCTCTCGCTCCATATCCCTCTCTCTCAATCACTCTCACCATCTCTCTCTCTGTTTCCCTCTCTCTCAATCTATCTCACCATCTCTCTCTCTGTCTCCCTCTCTCTCAATCTCTCTCACCATCTCTCTCTCTCTGTCTCCCTCTCTCTCAATCTCTCTCACCATCTCTCTCTCTGTATGGCTCTCTCTCAATCTCTCTCACCGTCTCTCTCTCTGTCTCCTTCTCTCTCAATCTCTTTTACCATCGCTCTGTCTGTCTCCCTCTCTCTCTCTTGCCCTCACTCCCTTTCCATCCATCTTCCCCCCAATCCCTGTCTCTCTCTCTCTCTCCCAGTCCCTCTGTTCAACAGTTTAACCTATGTTCACTGGGCCCTGTCATATTGTTTTAGAAGTATCTCATATTCATGTTGTTGCTTTCCTGCTCCATGGTGTGTGTCTGAGGGGTCTCTCTCCTCCGTTCCTGTCCTGTCTGCTTCTCTCCCTCTCTATCAGATGTGTCTCAGTCTTTCCTCAGACTCAATGTCAGGGCGAAAACTTCCTCAAAACTGTTTCTGCCTCTTGGTTCCATTTCACAATGACACTTCCCCTGAGATCAGAATGAGAGGCTGGTTGTACTGACTCCAGGGGCAGCAGTCCCTCTCTCTCAATCTCTCTCACCATCTCTCTCTCTGTCTCCCTCTCTCTCAATCTCTCTCACCATCTCTCTCTCTGTCTCCCTCTCTCTCAATCTCTCTCACCATCTCTCTCTGTGTCTCCCTCTCTCTCAAACTCTCTCCCCATCTCTCTCACTGTCTCCCTCTGCCTCAATCTCTCTCACCATCTCTCTCTGTCTCCCTCTCTCTCAATCTCTCCCTCCATCTCCCTCTCTGTCTCCCTCTCCTTCAATCTCTCTCACCATCTCCCTCTCTGTCTCTCTCTCTCAATCTCTCTCACCATCTCTCGCTCTGTCTCTCTCTCTCAATCTCTCTCAACATCTCTCCCTCTGTCTCCCTCTCTCTCAATCTCTCTCACCATCTCTCTCTCTCTGTCTCCCTCTCTCTCAATCTCTCTCACCATCTCTCTCTCTGTATGCCTCTCTCTCAATCTCTCTCACCGTCTCTCTCTCTGTCTCTCTCTCTCTCAATCTATCTCACCATCTCTCTCTCTGTCTCCTTCTCTCTCAATCTCTCTCACCATCTCACTCTCTGTCTCCCTCTCTCTCAATCTCTCTCACCATCTCTCTCTGTCTCCCTCTCTCTCAATCTCTCTCACCATCTCTCTCTCTGTCTTCCTCTCTCTCAATCTCTCTCACCATCTCTCTCTCTGTCTCCCTCTCTCTCAATCTCTCTCACCATCTCTCTCTCTCTCTCCCTTGCTCTCAATCTCTGTCACCATCTCTCTCTCCTTATCCCTCTCTCTCAATCTCTCTCACCATCTCTCTCTCTGTCTCCCTCTCTCTCAATCGCTCTCACCATCTCTCTCTCTTTCTCCCTCTCTCTCAATCTCTCTCGCCATCTCCCTCTCTGTCTCCTTCTCTCTCAATCTCTTTTACCATCGCTCTGTCTGTCTCCCTCTCTCTCTCTTGCCCTCACTCCCTTTCCATCCATCTTCCCCCCAACCCCTGTCTCTCTCTCTCTCTCCCAGTCCCTCTGTTCAACAGTTTAACCTATGTTCACTGGCCCCTTACATATTGTTTTAGAAGTATCTCATATTCATGTAGTTGCTTTCCTGCTCCATGGGTTGTGTCTGAGGGGTCTCTCTCCTCCGTTCCTGTCCTGTCTGCTTCTCTCTCTCTCTCTCAGATGTGTCTCAGTCTTTCCTCAGACTCAATGTCTGGGCGAAAACTTCCTCAAAACTGTTTCTGCCTCTGTCTCAATCTCTCTCACCTACTTTTTCACCATCTCCCTCTCTCTGAATCTCTCTCACCATCTCTCTCACTGTCTCGCTCTCTCTCAATCTCTCCCTCCATCTCCCTCTCTGTCTCCCTCTCTCAATCTCTCTCACCATCTCTCGCTCTGTCTCTCTCTCTCAATCTCTCTCACCATCTCTCCCTCTGTCTCCCTCTCTCTCAATCTCTCTCACCATCTCTCTCTCTCTGTCTCCCTCTCTCTCAATCTCTCTCACCATCTCTCTCTCTGTATGCCTCTCTCTCAATCTCTCTCACCGTCTCTCTCTCTGTCTCTCTCTCTCTCAATCTATCTCACCATCTCTCTCTCTGTCTCCTTCTCTCTCAATCTCTCTCACCATCTCACTCTCTGTCTCCCTCTCTCTCAATCTCTCTCACCATCTCTCTCTGTCTCCCTCTCTCTCAATCTCTCTCACCATCTCTCTCTCTGTCTCCCTCTCTCTCAATCTCTCTCACCATCTCTCTCTCTGTCTCCCTCTCTCTCAATCTCTCTCACCATCTCTCTCTCTCTCTCCCTTGCACTCAATCTCTCTCACCATCTCTCTCTCCTTATCCCTCTCTCTCAATCTCTCTCACCTTCTCTCTCTCTGTTTCCCTCTCTCTCAATCTATCTCACCATCTCTCTCTCTGTCTCCCTCTCTCTCAATCGCTCTCACCATCTCTCTCTCTATCTCCCTCTCTCTCAATCTCTCTCGCCATCTCTCTCTCTGTCTCCTTCTCTCTCAATCTCTTTTACCATCGCTCTGTCTGTCTCCTTCTCTCTCTCTTGCCCTCACTCCCTTTCCATCCATCTTCCCCCCAACCCCTGTCTCTCTCTCTCTCTCCCAGTCCCTCTGTTCAACAGTTTAACCTATGTTCACTGGGCCCTTACATATTGTTTTAGAAGTATCTCATATTCATGTAGTTGCTTTCCTGCTCCATGGGTTGTGTCTGAGGGGTCTCTCTCCTCCGTTCCTGTCCTGTCTGCTTCTCTCTCTCTCTCTCAGATGTGTCTCAGTCTTTCCTCAGACTCAATGTCTGGGCGAAAACTTCCTCAAAACTGTTTCTGCCACTTGGTTCCATTTCACAATGACACTTCCCCTGAGATCAGAATGAGAGGCTGGTTGTACTGACTCCAGGGGCTGCAGTCACTCTCCCTCAATCTCTCTCACCATCTCTCTCTTTCTGTCTCCCTCTCTCTCAATCTCTCTCACCATCTCTCTCACTGTCTCCCTCTGTCTCAATCTCTCTCACCAACTTTTTCACCATCTCCCTCTCTCTGAATCTCTCTCACCATCTCTCTCACTGTCTCGCTCTCTCTCAATCTCTCCCTCCATCTCCCTCTCTGTCTCCCTCTCTCTCAATCTCTGTCATCATCTCTCGCTCTGTCTCTCTCTCTCAATATCTCTCACCATCTCTCTCTCTGTCTCCCTCTCTCTCAATCTCTCTCACCATCTCTCTCTCTCTCTCCCTCTCTCTGATTCTCTCTCACCATCTCTCTCTCTGTCTGCCTTTCTCTCAATCTCTCTCACCATCTCTCTCTCTGTCTGCTTCTCTCTCAATCTCTCTCACCATCTCTCTCTGTCTCCCTCTCTCTCAATCTCTCTCACCATCTCTCTCTCTGTCTCCCTCTATCTCTCTGTCTCCCTCTCTCTCTCTTACCCTCACTCCCTGCCCCTCCATCTGTCCCCCAACCCCTGTCTCTCTCTCTCTACCTCTCCTTCTGTTGAACAGTTTAACCTATGTTCACTGGGCCCTGACATATTGTTTTAGATGTGTCTCATATTCATGTTGTCGCTTTCCTGCTCCATGGTTTGTGTCAGAGGGGTCTCTCTCGTCCATTGCTGTCCTGTCTGCGTCTCTCTCTCGCTCAAATGTGTCTCATTCTTTCCTCAGACTCAATGTCAGGGCGAAAACTTCCTCAAAACTGTTTCTACCTCTTGGTTCCATTTCACAATGACACTTCCCCTGAGATCAGAATGAGAGGCTGGTTGTACTGACTCCAGGGTCTGCAGTCCCTCTCCCTCAATCTCTCTCACCATTTCTCTCTCTGTCTTGCTCTCTCTCAATCTCTCTCACCATCTCTCTCACTGTCTCCCTCTCTCTCAATCTCTCCCTCCATTTCCCTCTCTGTCTCCCTCTCTCTCAATCTCTGTCACCATCTCTCGCTCTGTCTCTCTCTCTCAATATCTCTCACCATCTCTCTCTCTGTCTCCTCTCTCTCAATCTCTCTCACCATCTCTCTCTCTTTCTCCCTCTCTCTCAATCTCTCTTAGCTTCTCTCTCTCTGTCTCCTTCTCTCTCAATCTCTCTCGCCATCTCTCTCTCTGTCTCCCTCTCTCTCAATCTCTCTCACCATCTCTCTCTCTGTCTCCCTCTCTCTCAGTCTCTTTCATCATCTCTCTCTCTGTCTCCCTCTATCTCTGTCTCCCTCTATCTATCTTGCCCTCACTCGCTGTCCCTCCATCTATCCCCCAACCCCTGTCTCTCTCTCTCTTTCTCCCTCTCCCTCTGTTGAACAGTTTAACCTATATTCACTGGGCCCTGTCATATTGTTTTAGATGTGTCTCATATTCATGTAGTTGTTTTCCTGCTCCATGGTTTGTGTCTGAGGGGTTTCTCTCCACCATTCCTGTCCTGTCTGCGTCTCTCTCTCTCTCTCAGATGTGTCTCAGTCTTTCCTCAGACTCAATGTCAGGGCGAAAACTTCCTCAAAACTGTTTCTGCCTCTTGGTTCCATTTCACAATGACACTTCCCCTGAGATCAGAATTAGAGGCTGGTTGTGCTGACTCCAGATCTGCAGTCCCTCTCCCTCAATCTCTCTCACCATCTCTCTCTCTGTCTCCCTCTCTCTCAATCTCTCTCACCATCTCTATCTCTGTCTCCCTCTCTCTCAATCTCTCTCACCATCTCTCTCACTGTCTCCCTCTCTCTCAATCTCTCTCACCATCTCTCTCCCTCTCTCCCTCACTCTCAATCTCTCTCACCATCTCTCTCTCCATATCCCACTCTCTCAATCTCTCTCACCATCTCTCTCTGTCTCCCTCTCTCTCCATCTCTCTCTCTGTCTCCCTCTCTCTCAATCTCTCTTGCCATCTCTCTCTCTCTCCATCTCTCTCTCAATCTCTTTTACCATTGCTCTCTCTGTCTCCCTCTCTCTTTCATGCCCTCACTCCCTTTCCATCCATCTTCCCCCCAACCCCTGTCTCTCTCTCTCTCTCCCTGTCCCTCTGTTGAACAGTTTAACCTATGTTCACTGGGCCCTGACATATTGTTTTAGATGTGTCTCATATTCATGTAGTTGCTTTCCTGCTCCATGGTTTGTGTCTGAGGGGTCTCTCTCCTCCCTTCCTGTCCTGTCTGCTTCTCTGTCTCTCTCAAATGTGTCTCAGTCTTTCCTCAGACTCAATGTCAGGGCGAAAACTTCCTCAAAACTGTTTCTGCCCCTTGGTTCCATTTCACAATGACACTTCCCCTGAGATCAGAATGAGAGGCTGGTTGTACTGACTCCAGGGTCTGCAGTCCCTCTCCCTCAATCTCTCTCACCATTTCTCTCTCTGTCTCCCTCTGTCTCAATTTCTCTCACCATCTCTCTCTCTTCTCCCTCTCTCTCAATCTCTCTCACCATCTCTCTCTCTCTCTCTCCCTCTCTCTCAATCTCTCTCACCATCTCTCTCTCTGTATGCCTCTCTCTCAATCTCTCTCACCATCTCTCTCTCTGTCTCCCTCTCTCTCAATCTCTCTCACCATCTCTCTCTGTCTCCCTCTCTCTCAATCTCCCTCCATCTCTCTCTCTGTCTCCCTCTCTCTCAATCTCTCTCACCATCTCTCTCTCTGTCTCCCTCTCTCTCAATCTCTCTCACCATCTCTCTCGTTCTCCCTCTCTCTCAATCTCTCTCACCATCTCTCTCTCTGTATGCCTCTCTCTCAATCTCTCTCACCATCTCTCTCTCTGTCTCCCTCTCTCTGATTCTCTCTCACCATCTCTCTCTCTGTCAGCCTCTCTCTCAATCTCTCTCACCATCTCTCTCTCTGTCTCCCTCTCTCTCAATCTCTCTCACCTTCTCTCTCTCTTACCCTCACTCCCTGTCCCTCCATCTGTCCCCCAACCCCTGTCTCTCTCTCTCTCCCTCTCCCTCTGTTGATCAGTTTAACCTATGTTCACTGGGCCCTGACATATTATTTTATATGTGTCTCATATTCATGTTGTCGCTTTCCTGCTCCATGGTTTGTGTCTGAGGGGTCTCTCTCGTCCATTGCTGTCCTGTCTGCGTCTCTCTCTCGCTCAAATGTGTCTCATTCTTTCCTCAGACTCAATGTCAGGGTGAAAACTCCCTCAAAACTGTTTCTGCCTCTTGGTTCCATTTCACAATGACACTTCCCCTGAGATCAGAATGAGAGGCTGGTTGTACTGACTCCAGGGGCAGCAGTCCCTCTCTCTCAATCTCTCTCACCATCTCTCTCTGTCTCCCTCTCTCTCAATCTCTCTCACCATCTCTCTCTCTGTCTCCCTCTCTCTCAATCTCTCTCACCATCTCTCTCCCTCTCTCCCTCACTCTCAATCTCTCTCACCATCTCTCTCTCCATATCCCACTCTCTGGGTAAATGGGTTTATCTCTGGTTGGCACGATGTGATGAGCGGAGAGCCTCAGTGCTCAGTGCTGGGACTTCAACGATTCACCATTTATATGAGTGACTTGGATGAGGGCAGCGAATGTGTGGTCACTAAATCTGCCAATGACAGCAGGATAGGTGGGAAAGTAAGTCATCAACAGGAGGTAGAGGCTCTGCAAAGGGATATGGACAGGTCAAGCGGGTGGGCAATAATTTGGCAGATGGAGTGTAACGTGGGAAAAGGTGAAGCTGCCCAGGAGGCAGGAAGAACAGAAACACAGTATTCTATTGAAACGGAGAGAGATTTCAGACTCTGCGGTACAGAGGGATCTGGGTGTCCTGGTGCATGGATCACAAGAAGTTAGTAACCCCGCCCCCTGCCCGCTGTGTGTGACCCCGCCCCCTGCCCGCTCTGTGTGACCCCGCCCCCTGTCCGCCCTGTGTGACACTGCCCCCTGCCCGCTCTGTGTGACCCCGCCCCCTGCCCGCTGTGTGACCCCGCCCCCTGCCCGCTGTGTGACCCCGCCCCCTGGCCGCCCTGCGTGACCGCGCCCCTTGCCCGCCCTGTGTGACCCCGCCCCCTTCCCGCCCTGTGTGACCACGCCCCCTGCCCGCTCTGTGTGACCCCGCCCCCTGCCGTCATTGTGCGACCCCGGCCCCTGACTGTTTAGTGCGACCCCACCCCCCGCCGGCTCTGTGCGACCCCGCCCACTGCCGGCTCTGTGCGACCCCGCCCCCAGCCGTCTGTGTGCGACCACGCCCACTGCCCGCTCTGTGTATCACCCAGGCCCCTGCCCGCTTCTTGTCCCCCTGACCGCTTGTGTTACCACGCCCCCTGCCCGATATGCGACCCCGCCCCTGCCCGCTCTGTGTGACCCCGCCCCCTGTCCGACCTGTCACCCCGCCCCCTGTCCGCTCTGTCATCCCGCCCCCTTTCCGCTCTGTGTGACACCGCCCCCTCCCCGCTCCGTGTCACCCCGCCCCCTGACCGCTCCTTGTCGCCCTTTCCGCTCTGTGTGACTCCGCCCCCTCCCCGCTCCGTGTCACCCCGCCCCCTTACCGCACCCTGTGACACCGCCCACTGCTCGCTCTGTGTCACCCCGCCCCCTGCCCCCTTTGTGTCACCCCGCCCACTGCCCGCTCTGTGTGACCCCGCCCCCTTTCGGCTCTCTGACCCCGCCCACTGCCCCCACTGTGACTCCGCCCCCTGCGCGCTAAGTGTCACCCCGCCCCCTGCCCGCTCTCTGTGACACCGCCTCCTCGCTCTGTATCACCCCGCCCCCTGCCCGCTCTGTGTGACTCCGTCCCCTCCACGCTCTGTGTGACTCCGGTCCCTGCACCCTGTGTATCACCCCGCCCCCTGCGCGCGCTTTGTGACCCCGCCCCCTTCCCGCACTGTGACCCCGCCCACTGCCCAATCTGTGACCCCGCCCCCTGCCCGCTCTGTGTGACCGCGCTCCCTGCCCTCTCTGTGTAATCACGCCTCCAGCATGCTGTTAACCCCGCCCTCAGCGTTAACTGTGTCACCTCGCCCTTTGACCACGCTGTGTCCGCGCCCCGTGCGCGCACTGTTTCACCCCGCCCCTTGACCGCTCTCTGTGAACCCGCCACATGCCCGCTCTATGTGTCCCCGCCCCCAGCCCGCTCTGTGTGACCCCGCCCCCTCCCCGCTCTGTGTCACCCCGCCCCCTCCTCGCTCTGTGTCACCACGCCCCCTGCCCGGTCTGTGTGACCCCGCCTCCTGCGCGCTCTGTGTGACTCCGACTTCTCCTCGCTCTGTATCACCCCGCCCCCTGCCCGCTCTCTGTGACTCCGCCCCCTCCCCGCTGTGTGTCTCCGCCCCCTGTGCGCTAAGTGTCACCCCGCCCCCTGCTCGCTGTGTGTGACCCCGACCCCTTCCATTTCTGTGTGACCCCGACCCCTGCGCGCTCTGTGTGACCCCGCCCGCTGCGCGCTCTGTGTGACCTCGCCCCCTGCCCGCTCTGTATCACCCCGCCCCCTGGCCACTCTGTGTGACACCGCCTCCTCCTCGCTCTGTGTCACCCCGCCCCCTGCCCGCTCTATGTGACCCCGCCCCCTCCCCGCTCTGTGTGACCCCGCCCCCTTCCCGTTCTGTATCACCCCGCACCCTGTGCGCTAAGTGTCACCCCGCCCCTGCTCGCTGTGTGTGACCCCGACCCCTTCCCGTTCTGTGTGACCCCGACCCCTGCGCGCTCTGTGTGACCCCGCCCGCTGCGCGCTCTGTGTGTCCACGCCCCCTGCCCGCTCTGTGTCACCCCGCCCCCTGCTCGCTCTGTGTCACCCCGCCCCCTGCTCGCTCTGTGTCAACCCGCCCCCTGCTCGCTCTGTGTCATCCCGCCCCCTGCTCGCTCTGTGTCACCCCGCCCCCTTCCCGTTCTGTGTCACCCCGCCCCCTTCCCGTTCTGTGTCACCCCGCCCCCTGCGCGGTCTGTGTCACTCCGCCCTCTGTCCGCTCTGTGTAACTCCGTCCCCAGTCCGTTCTATGCGACCCCGCCCCCTATCAATCTGTGTCACCCCGACCCCTGCTTGCTGTGTGACCCGCACCCTTCCCGCTCTGTGTGACCCCGCCGCTTCACGCACTGTGACTCGCCCACTGCCCAATCTGTGACTCGCCCACTGCCCAATCTGTGACCCCGCCCACTGCCCGCTCTGTGTCACCCCGCCCCCTGCCTGGTCTCTGTGTCTCCTCCACCTGCCCGCCCTCTGTGACTCCGCCCCCTGCCTGCTCTGTGTGTCACCGCTCACTCCTCGCTCTGTGACTCCGCCCTCTCCCCACTCTGTGTGACCTCGCCCCCTGCCCGCTCTGTGTCACCCCGCCCGAACGCTCTGTGTCACACCACCCGCTGCCCGCTCTGTGTCACCCCGCCCCCTGAACGCTCTGTGTCACCCCGCCCCTTGACAGCTCTGTGTGTACCTGCCCCCTACCCGCTCTGTGACCCCGCCCACTGCCCGCTCTGTGTGACTACGCCCCCTGCCCGCTCTGTGTGACTGCGCCCCCTCGTCTCTCTGTGTGACCCCATCCCCTACCTGCTCTGTGTGACCACACCCCTGCCCGCTCTGTGTGACCCCGCCCCTGCTAGCTGTGTGACTCCGCCCCCTGCCCGCCCTGTGTGACCCCGACCCCTGCCCGCTCTGTGTGACCCCGCCCCCTGCCCGCTCTGTCTGACCCCGCCCCCTGCCCGCTCTGTGTAACCCCGCCCCCTGCCTGCTCTGTGTGTCCCCGCCCCACTGCCCGCTCTGTGTGACCCCGCCCCCTGCCCGCTCTGTGTGAGCCCGCCCCCTGCCCGCTCTGTGTGACCCCGCCCCCTGCCGGCTTTGTGCGACCCCGGCCCCTGACGGTTTAGTGCGACCCCACCCCCCGCCGGCTCTGTGCGACCCCGCCCACTGCCGGCTCTGTGCGACCCCGCCCTCAGCCGGCTCCCTGCGACCCCGCCCCCGGCCGTCCCTGTGCGACCACGCCCCCTGCCCGCTCTCTGTCTCACCCAGGCCACTGCCCGCTCTGTATCACCCCGCCCCCTGACCGCTCCTTGTCCCCTTGACCGCTTGTGTCACCACGCCCCCTGCCCGATCTGTGTGACCCCGACCCTGTCCGCCCTGTCACCCCGCCCCCTGTCCACTCTGTGTGACTCCGCCCCCTCTCCGCTCCGTGTGACCCCGCCCCCTTACCGCACTCTGTGACACCGCCCCCCTCGCTCTCTGTGATCCGCCCCCTCCGCGCTCTGTGTGACACCGCCCACTACCCGCTCTGTGTGACTACACCCCGACACCGCTCTGTGTCACTCCGCCCCTTTCCCGCACTGTGTAACACCACCCCCTCCACGCTCTGTGTGACCCGGCCCCTCCCCGCTCTGTGTGACTCCTCCCCCTTCCCGCTCTGTGTGACCCGGCCCCCTCCCTGCTCTGTGTGACTCCGCCCACTCCTCGCTTTGTGTGTCCCCTCCCACTCCCCGCTCTGTTTGACTCCGTCCTCTCCCCGCTCTGTGTGACTCTGCCGCCTCCCCGCTTTGTGTAACTCAGCCCCCTCCCTGCTCTGTGTGACGTCGCCCCCTCCTCGCTCACTGTGTCTCCGCCCCCTCTCTGCTCTGTGTGACGTCGCCCCCTCCCTGCTCTCTGTGTCTCCGCCCACTCCCCGCTCTCTGTGACCTCGCCTGCTGCCCGCTGTGTCACCCCGCCCCCTGAGCGCTCCGCAAAACCCCGCATCCCCACGGATTCCGTGTCAACCCGCCCCTTGCACCCTCTCTGACACCCCGCCCCCTGCCCATTCTGTGTGACCCCGCCCATTGCCCGATCTGTGTGCACCCGACCCCGTCCGCTCTGTGTGACTCCGCCCCCTGCCCGATCTATGTCAACCCACCCGCTGCCCGCCCTGTATCACCCCGCCCCCTGCCCGCACTGTGAGACCCCGCCCCCTGCCAGCTATATGCGACCCCGCCCCCTACCAGCTCGTTGTGACCCCGCCCCCTCCCGCTCTGTATCACCCCGCCCCCTTCCCGCACTGTGAGCCCCGCCACCTGCCTGCTTTAAGCGACCCCGCCCCCTACGCTCTCGTTGTGACCCCGCCCCCTCCCGCTCTGTGTCACCCCCGCCCCCTTCCCGCTCTGTGTCACCCCGCCTCCAGCCCGCTCTGTGTCACCCCGCCCCCTGCCCGCTTTGTGTCACCCCGCCCCCTGCCCGCTTTTTGTCACCCCGCCCCCTGTTCACTCTGTGTCACCCCGCCCCCTGCTCGCTCTGTGTCACCCCCGCCCCCTGCCCGCTCTGTGTGACTCCGCCCCCTGCTCGCTGTGTGACCCCGCCCCCTTTCGGCTCTCTGGCCCCGCCCACTGCCCGCTCTGTGACACCCCGCCCCCTGACCACTCTGTGTGACCCCGGCCCCTGCCCGCTCTGTCTGACCCCGCCCCCTGCCCACTGTGTGACCCCGCCCCCTGCTTGCTTTGTGTGACCCCGCCCCTTCCTGCTCTCTGTCACCCCGCTCCCTGCATGCTTTGTGTCACCCCGCCCGCTACTCGCTCTGTTTGACCCCGCCCCCTGCTCGCTGTGTGTGACCCCGACCCCTTCCCGTTCTATGTCACCCCGCCCCCTGCCCGCTCTGTGTGACACCGCCCGCTGCGCGCTCTGTGCGACCTCGTCCCCTGCCTGCTCTGTATTACCCCGCCCCTGCCCACTCTGTGTGACACAGCCTCCTCCTCGCTCTGTATCAGCCCGCCCCATGCCCGCTCTGTGTGACCCCGCCCCCTCCCCGCTCTGTGTGACTCCGCCCGCTTCCCGCTCTGTGTGACTATGACCCCTCCTCGCTCTGTGTGACTCCGCCCCCTGCCCGCTCTGTGTGACTCCGCCCCCTCCCCGCTCTGTGTGTTTCCGGCCCCTGCACCCTGTGTATCACCCCGCCCCAGCGCGCACTTTGTGACCCCGCCCCATTCCCGCACTGTGACCCCGCCCACTGCCCAATCTGTGACCCCGCCCCCTGACCGCTCTGTGTAACCCCGCCCCCTGCCCTCTCTGTGTAATCACGCCTCCAACATGCTGTTAACCCCGCCCTCAGCGTTAACTGTGTCACTCCGCCCTTTGACCGCTCTGTGTATCCGCGCCCCGTGCGCGCACTGTGTCACCCCGCCCCTTGACCGCTGTCTGTGAACCCGCCACCTGCCCGCTCCATGTGTCCCGGTCCCCTGTCCGCTCTGTCACCCCCGCCCCCTGTCCGCTCTGTCACCACGCCCCTGCCCGCTCTGTGTCATTCCGCGCCCTGCCCGGTCTGTGTGACCCCGCCCCCTCCTCGCTCTGTGGCACCCCGCGCCCTGCCCGCTCTGTGTCACCCCGCCCCCTCCTCGATCTGTATCACCCCGACCCCTGCCCGGTCTGTGTGACCCCGCCCCCTGCCCGGTCTGTGTTACTCCGCCCCCTCCCCGCTTTTTGTGACTCCGCCCCCTCTCCGCTCTGTGTGACTCCGCCCCCTCCCCGCTCCCTGTGACTCCGCCCCCTGCCCGCCGTGTGTCTCCGCCCCCTGCCCGCTCTGTATCACCCCGCCCCCTGCCCACTCCGTGTGACACCGCCTCCTCCTCACACTGTATCACCCCGCCCCCTGCCCGCTCTGTGTCACACCGCCCCCTGCCCGCTCTGTGTGACTCCGCCCCCTTCCCGTTCTGTGTCACCCCGACCCCTGCGCGCTCTGTGTCACCCCGCCCTCTGTCCGCTCTGTGTGACTCTGTCCCCAGTCCGGTCTATGCGACCCCGCCCCCTTTCCATCTGTGTCACCCCGACCCCTGCTCGCTGTGTGACCCCGCACCCTTCCCGCTCTGTGACCCCGCCCCCTGCTCGCTCTGTGTGACCCCGCCCCTTGCCTGCTCTCTGTGTCTCCTCCACCTGCCCGCTCTCTGTGACTCCGCCCCCTGCCCGCACTGTGTGTCACCGCTCACTCCTCGCTATGTGACTCCGCCCCCTCCCCACTCTGTGTGACCTCGCCCCCTGCCCGCTCTGTATCACCCCGCCCCCTGCCCGCTCTGTGTGACTCCGCCGTCTCCGCGCTGTGTGTGACACCGCCCCCTGCAGCCTGTGTATCACCCCGCCCCCTGCCCGCCCTGTGTGACACCGCCCCCTGCCCACTCAGTGTGACCCCGCCCCATGCCGGCTTTGTGTCACCACGCCCCCTGCGCGCTGTGTGACCCCCTCCCCTGCCCACTCTGTGTCACCCGCCTCCTGCGCGCTCTCTGTGACTCCGCCCCCTGCCCGCTCTGTTCGTCTCCGCCCCCTGCCCGCTCTCTGTGACCCCGCCCCCTGCTCGCTCTGTGTCACCCCGCCCCCTGCGCACTCTGTGTCACCCCGCCCTCTGTCCGCTCTGTGTGACTCCGTCCCCAGTCCGGTCTATGCGACCCCGCCCCCTATCCATCTGTGTCACCCCGACCCCTGCTCGCTGTGTGACCCCGCACCCTTCCCGCTCAGTGTGACCCGCCGCTTCCCGCACTGTGACTCCGCCCACTGCCCAATCTGTGACCCCGCCTCCTGTCCGCTCTGTGTCAACACGCCCCCTGCCTGGTCTGTTCGTCTCCGCCCCCTGCCCGCTCTCTGTGACCCCGCCCCCTGCTCGCTCTGTGTCACCCCGCCCCCTTCCAGCTCTGTGTCACCCCGCCCCCTGCGCACTCTGTGTCACCCCGCCCTCTGTCCGCTCTGTGTGACTCCGTCCCCAGTCCGGTCTATGCGACCCCCGCCCCCTATCCATCTGTGTCACCCCGACCCCTGCTCGCTGTGTGACCCCGCACCCTTCCCGCTCTGTGTGACCCGCCGCTTCCCGCACTGTGACTCCGCCCACTGCCCAATCTGTGACCCCGCCTCCTGTCCGCTCTGTGTCAACACGCCCCCTGCCTGGTCTGTGTCTCCTCCACCTGCCCGCTCTCTGTGACTCCGCCCCCTCCCCGCTCTGTGTGACACCGCCCCCTCCTCGCTCTGTATCACCCCGCCCCCTTCGCGCTCCGTGTGACCCCGCCCCCTACCCGCTCTGTGTGACTACGACCCCTCCTCACTCTGTGTGACTACGACCCCTCCTCGCTCAGTGTGACTCCGCCCCCTCCCCGCTCTGTGTGACTACGACCCCTCCTCGCTCAGTGTGACTCCGCCCCCTTCCTGCTCTGTGTGACTACAACCCCTCCCCACTCTGTGTGACTCCGACCCTTCCCCGCTCTGCGTGACTCCGACCCCACCGCGCTCTGCATGACTCCGCCCCCTCAACGCTCTGTGTGACTCAGCCCCCTGCCCGCTCTGTATCACCCCGCTCCCTTACTGCTCAGTGTGACCCCGCCCTTGCCCGTCTGTGTGACCACGCCCTGCCCCCTCTGTGTGACCCCGCCCCCTGCGCGCTCTGTGCGACCTCGCCCCCTGCCCGCTCTGTGTGACGCCGACCCCTGCCCGCTCAGTATCACCCCGCCCTCTGCCCGCGCTGTGTGACCCCTCCCCCTGCCCGCTCCGTGTGACCCCGCCCCCTCCCCGCTCTGTGTGACTCCGACCCAGCCCCGCTCTGTGTGACTCCGACCCCAACCCCGCTCTGTGTAACCCCGCCCACTACCCGCTCTGTGTCACCCCGCCCACTGCCCGCTCTGTGGGACCCCGCCCCTGCCCGCTGTGTCACCCCGCCCCCTGCTCGCTCTGTGTGACTCCGCCCCCTCCCCGCTCTGTTTGACTACGCCACCTCGTCGCTCTGTGTGACTACGCCCCCTGCCCTCTCTGTGTGACCCCACCCCCTCCCCGCTCTGTGCGACCCCGCCCCCTCTTCGCTCTGTTTGACACCGCCCCCTACCCGCTCTGTGTAACCCCGCCCACTGCCCGCTCTGTGTCACCCCCGCCCACTGCCCACTCTATGTCACCCCGCCCCCTGCTCGTTGTGTGACTCCGCCCCCTCCCCGCTCTGTTTGACTACGCCACCTCGTCGCTCTGTGTGACTACGCCCCCTGCCCGCTCTGTGTCACGCACCCACCCTGCCCGCTCTCTGTGACCCCGCTCCCTGCGCGCTCTCTGTAATCCCGCCGTCTTCGGGCTCCGTAAAACCCCAGAGCCCCGCTGATTCCGTGTCAACCAGCCCCGTCCCCGCTCTGTGTCACAGAGCACCCTACCCGCTCTGTGTCACCCCGCCCACTGCACGCTCTGTGTGACCCCGCCCCCTGCCCGCTCTGTGTCACACCGCCCCCTTTCCGCTCTGTGTCACCCCGCCCCCTGCGCGCTCTGTATCACCCCACCCCCTGCGCGTAATGTGTCATCCCGCCCGCTGCCCACTCTGTGTCACCACGCCCCCTGCCGGCTCTGTGTGTCTCCTCCACCTGCCCGCTCTCTGTGACTCCGCCCCCTGCCCACTCTGTATCACCCCGGCCCTGCCCGCTCTGTGTCACCCCGGCCCTGCCCGCTCTGTGTCCGCGCCCCCTGCGCGCATTGTGTAACACCGGCCCTTGACCGCTCTGTGTGTCCCCGCCCCCTGCGCGCACTGTGTCACCCCGCCCCCTGCTCCCTCCGTGTGACCCCGCCCCCTGCGCGCTCTGTGCGACATCGCCCCCTCCCCGCTCTGTGTGACACCGACCCCTGCCCTCTTGTATCACCCCGCCCTCTGCCCGCTCTGTGTGACACCGATCCCTGCCCGCTCTGTGACCCCGCCCGTTGACCGCTCTGTGTGACCCCGCCCCCTGCCCGCTCTGTGTCACGCACCCACCCTGCCCGCTCTCTGTGACCCCGCTCCCTGCGCGCTCTCTGCAATCCCGCCCTCTTCGGGCTCCGTAAAACCCCAGAGCCCCGCTGATTCCGTGTCAACCAGCCCCGTCCCCTCTCTGTGTCACAGAGCCCCCTACCCGCTCTGTGTGACCCCGCCCCCTTCCCTCTCTGTGTCACCCCGCCCCGTGCTCGCTCTGTATCACCCCTCCCCCTGCGCGCTCTGTATCACCCCACACCCTGCGCGCACTCTGTGTCAGCCCGCCCGCTGCCCACTCTGTGTCACCCCGCCCCCTGCCGGCTCTGTGTGTCTCCTCCACCTGCCCGCTCTCTGTGACTCCGCCCCCTGCCCACTCTGTATGACACCGGCCCTGCCCGCTCTGTGTCACCCTGGCCCTGCCCGCTCTGTGTCCGCGCCCCCTGCGCGCACTGTGTAACCCCGGCCCTTGACCGCTCTGTGTGTCCCCGCCCCCTGCGCGCTCTGTGCGACCTCGCCCCCGCCCCGCTCTGTGTGACACCGACCCCTGCCCGCTTGTATCACCCCGCCCTCTGCCCGCTCTGTGTGACCCCGCCCCCTGCCCGCTCTGTGTGACCCCGCCTCCTGCCCGCGCTGTGTGACCCCGCCCCCTGCGCAGTCTGTATCTCCCCGCCCCCTGAACGCACTGTGTAACCCCGCCCCCTGACCGCACTGTGTGACCTCGGCCCCTGCCGCTCTGTGTGACCTCGGCCCCTCCCCGCTCTGTGTGACCCCGCCCCCTGCACCCTGTGTATCACCCCGCCCCCTGCGCGCGCTTTTTGACCCCGCCCCCTTCCCGCACTGTGACCCCGCCCACTGCCCAATCTGTGATCCCGCCCCCTGCCCGCTCTGTGTGACCGCGCTCCCTGCCCTCTCTGTGTAATCACGCCTCCAGCATGCTGTTAACCCCGCCCTCAGCGTTTACTGTGTCACCCCGCCCTTTGACCACGCTGTGTCCGCGCCCCGTGCGCGCACTGTTTCACCCCGCCCCTTGACCGCTCTCTGTGAACCCGCCACCTGCCCGCTCTATGTGTCCCCGCCCCCAGCCCTCTCTGTGTGACCCCGCCCCCTCCCCGCTCTATGTCACCCCGCCCCCTGCCCGGTCTGTGTGACCCCGCCTGCTGCGCGCTCTGTGTGACTCCGACTTCTCCTCGCTCTGTATCACCCCGCCCCCTGCCCGCTCTCTGTGACTCCGCCCCCTCCCCGCTGTGTGTCTCCGCCCCCTGTGCGCTAAATGTCACCCCGCCCCCTGCTCGCTGTGTGTGACCCCGACCCCTTCCATTTCTGTGTGACCCCGACCCCTGCGCGCTCTGTGCGACCTCGCCCCCGCCCCGCTCTGTGTGACACCGACCCCTGCCCGCTTGTATCACCCCGCCCTCTGCCCGCTCTGTGTGACCCCGCCCCCTGCCCGCTCTGTGTGACCCCGCCTCCTGCCCGCGCTGTGTGACCCCGCCCCCTGCGCAGTCTGTATCTCCCCGCCCCCTGAACGCACTGTGTAACCCCGCCCCCTGACCGCACTGTGTGACCTCGGCCCCTGCCGCTCTGTGTGACCTCGGCCCCTCCCCGCTCTGTGTGACCCCGCCCCCTGCACCCTGTGTATCACCCCGCCCCCTGCGCGCGCTTTTTGACCCCGCCCCCTTCCCGCACTGTGACCCCGCCCACTGCCCAATCTGTGATCCCGCCCCCTGCCCGCTCTGTGTGACCGCGCTCCCTGCCCTCTCTGTGTAATCACGCCTCCAGCATGCTGTTAACCCCGCCCTCAGCGTTTACTGTGTCACCCCGCCCTTTGACCACGCTGTGTCCGCGCCCCGTGCGCGCACTGTTTCACCCCGCCCCTTGACCGCTCTCTGTGAACCCGCCACCTGCCCGCTCTATGTGTCCCCGCCCCCAGCCCTCTCTGTGTGACCCCGCCCCCTCCCCGCTCTATGTCACCCCGCCCCCTGCCCGGTCTGTGTGACCCCGCCTCCTGCGCGCTCTGTGTGACTCCGACTTCTCCTCGCTCTGTATCACCCCGCCCCCTGCCCGCTCTCTGTGACTCCGCCCCCTCCCCGCTGTGTGTCTCCGCCCCCTGTGCGCTAAATGTCACCCCGCCCCCTGCTCGCTGTGTGTGACCCCGACCCCTTCCATTTCTGTGTGACCCCGCCCCCTGCGCGCTCTGTGCGACCTCGCCCCCGCCCCGCTCTGTGTGACACCGACCCCTGCCCGCTTGTATCACCCCGCCCTCTGCCCGCTCTGTGTGACCCCGCCCCCTGCCCGCTCTGTGTGACCCCGCCTCCTGCCCGCGCTGTGTGACCCCGCCCCCTGCGCTGTCTGTATCTCCCCGCCCCCTGAACGCACTGTGTAACCCCGCCCCCTGAACGCACTGTGTGACCTCGGCCCCTGCCGCTCTGTGTGACCTCGGCCCCTCCCCGCTCTGTGTGACCCCGCCCCCTGCACCCTGTGTATCACCCCGCCCCCTGCGCGCGCTTTTTGACCCCGCCCCCTTCCCGCACTGTGACCCCGCCCACTGCCCAATCTGTGATCCCGCCCCCTGCCCGCTCTGTGTGACCGCGCTCCCTGCCCTCTCTGTGTAATCACGCCTCCAGCATGCTGTTAACCCCGCCCTCAGCGTTTACTGTGTCACCCCGCCCTTTGACCACGCTGTGTCCGCGCCCCGTGCGCGCACTGTTTCACCCCGCCCCTTGACCGCTCTCTGTGAACCCGCCACCTGCCCGCTCTATGTGTCCCCGCCCCCAGCCCTCTCTGTGTGACCCCGCCCCCTCCCCGCTCTATGTCACCCCCGCCCCCTGCCCGGTCTGTGTGACCCCGCCTCCTGCGCGCTCTGTGTGACTCCGACTTCTCCTCGCTCTGTATCACCCCGCCCCCTGCCCGCTCTCTGTGACTCCGCCCCCTCCCCGCTGTGTGTCTCCGCCCCCTGTGCGCTAAATGTCACCCCGCCCCCTGCTCGCTGTGTGTGACCCCGACCCCTTCCATTTCTGTGTGACCCCGACCCCTGCGCGCTCTGTGTGACCCCGCCCGCTGCGCGCTCTGTGTGACCTCGCCCCCTGCCCGCTCTGTATCACCCCGACCCCTGGCCACTCTGTGTGACACCGCCTCCTCCTCGCTCTGTGTCACCCCCGCCCCCTGCCCGCTCTGTGTGACCCCGCCCCCTCCCCGCTCTGTGTGACCCCGCCCCCTTCCCGTTCTGTATCACCCCGCACCCTGTGCGCTAAGTGTCACCCCGCCCCCTGCTCGCTCTGCGTCCCCCCGCCCCCTGCGCACTCTGTGTGACCCCGACCCCTGCGCGCTCTGTGTGACCCCGCCCCCTGCTCGCTCTGTGTGACCCCGCCCCTTGCCTGCTCTCTGTGTCTCCTCCACCTGCCCGCTCCCTGTGACTCCGCCCCCTGCCTGCTCTGTGTGTCACCGCTCACTCCTCGCTATGTGACTCCGCCCCCTCCCCACTCTGTGTGACCTCGCCCCCTGCCCGCTCTGTATCACCCCGCCCCCTGCCCGCTCTGTGTGACTCCGCCGTCTCCCCGCTGTGTGTGACACCGCCCCCTGCAGCCTGTGTATCACCCCGCCCCCTGCCCGCCCTGTGTGACACCGCCCCCTGCCCACTCAGTGTGACCCCGCCCCATGCCGGCTTTGTGTCACCACGCCCCCTGCGCGCTGTGTGACCCCCTCCCTGCCCACTCTGTGTCACCCGCCTCCTGCGCGCTCTCTGTGACTCCGCCCCCTGCCCGCTCTGTTCGTCTCCGCCCCCTGCCCGCTCTCTGTGACCCCGCCCCCTGCTCGCTCTGTGTCACCCCGACCCCTGCTCGCTGTGTGACCCCGCACTCTTCCCGCTCAGTGTGACCCGCCGCTTCCCGCACTGTGACTCCGCCCACTGCCCAATCTGTGACCCCGCCTCCTGTCCGCTCTGTGTCAACACGCCCCCTGCCTGGTCTGTTCGTCTCCGCCCCCTGCCCGCTCTCTGTGACCCCGCCCCCTGCTCGCTCTGTGTCACCCCCGCCCCCTTCCAGCTCTGTGTCACCCCGCCCCCTGCGCACTCTGTGTCACCCCGCCCTCTGTCCGCTCTGTGTGACTCCGTCCCCAGTCCGGTCTATGCGACCCCGCCCCCTATCCATCTGTGTCACCCCGACCCCTGCTCGCTATGTGACCCCGCACCCTTCCCGCTCTGTGTGACCCGCCTCTTCCCGCACTGTGACTCCGCCCACTGCCCAATCTGTGACCCCGCCTCCTGTCCGCTCTGTGTCAACACGCCCCCTGCCTGGTCTGTGTCTCCTCCACCTGCCCGCTCTCTGTGACTCCGCCCCCTCCCCGCTCTGTGTGACACCGCCCCCTCCTCGCTCTGTATCACCCCGCCCCCTTCGCGCTCCGTGTGACCCCGCCCCCTACCCGCTCTGTGTGACTACGACCCCTCCTCGCTCTGTGTGACTACGACCCCTCCTCGCTCAGTGTGACTCCGCCCCCTTCCTGCTCTGTGTGACTACAACCCCTCCCCACTCTGTGTGACTCCGAACCTTCCCCGCTCTGCGTGACTACGACCCCACCGCGCTCTGCATGACTCCGCGCCCTCAACGCTGTGTGTGACTCCGCCCCCTGCCCGCTCTGTATCACCCCGCTCCCTTACTGCTCAGTGTGACCCCGCCCTTGCCCGTCTGTGTGACCACGCCCTGCCCCCTCTGTGTGACCCCGCCCCCTGCCCGCTCCGTGTGACCCCGCCCCCTCCCCGCTCTGTGTGACTCCGACCCCAGCCCCGCTCTGTGTGACTCCGACCCCAACCCCGCTCTGTGTAACCCCGCCCACTACCCGCTCCGTGTCACCCCGCCCACTGCCCGCTCTGTGGGACCCCGCCCCTGCCCGCTGTGTCACCCCACCCCCTCCCCGCTCTGTGTGACTCCGCCCCCTCCCCGCTCTGTTTGACTACGCCACCTCGTCGCTCTGTGTGACTACGCCCCCTGCCCTCTCTGTGTGACCCCATCCCCTGCCCGCTCTGTGTGACCCCACCCCCTCCCCGCTCTGTGCGACCCCGCCCCCCTCTTCGCTCTGTTTGACTCCGCCCCCTACCCGCTCTGTGTAACCCCGCCCACTGCCCGCTCTGTGTCACCCCGCCCACTGCCCACTCTATGTCACCCCGCCCCCTGCTCGTTGTGTGACTCCGCCCCCTCCCCGCTCTGTTTGACTACGCCACCTCGTCGCTCTGTGTGACTACGCCCCCTGCCCGCTCTGTGTCACGCACCCACCCTGCCCGCTCTCTGTGACCCCGCTCCCTGCGCGCTCTCTGTAATCCCGCCGTCTTCGGGCTCCGTAAAACCCCAGAGCCCCGCTGATTCCGTGTCAACCAGCCCCGTCCCCGCTCTGTGTCACAGAGCACCCTACCCGCTCTGTGTCACCCCCGCCCACTGCACGCTCTGTGTGACCCCGCCCCCTGCCCGCTCTGTGTCACCCCGCCCCCTTTCCGCTCTGTGTCACCCCGCCCCCTGCGCGCTCTGTATCACCCCACCCCCTGCGCGTAATGTGTCATCCCGCCCGCTGCCCACTCTGTGTCACCACGCCCCCTGCCGGCTCTGTGTGTCTCCTCCACCTGCCCGCTCTCTGTGACTCCGCCCCCTGCCCACTCTGTATCACCCCGGCCCTGCCCGCTCTGTGTCACCCCGGCCCTGCCCGCTCTGTGTCCGCGCCCCCTGCGCGCATTGTGTAACACCGGCCCTTGACCGCTCTGTGTGTCCCCGCCCCCTGCGCGCACTGTGTCACCCCGCCCCCTGCTCCCTCCGTGTGACCCCGCCCCCTGCGCGCTCTGTGCGACATCGCCCCCTCCCCGCTCTGTGTGACACCGACCCCTGCCCTCTTGTATCACCCCGCCCTCTGCCCGCTCTGTGTGACACCGATCCCTGCCCGCTCTGTGACCCCGCCCGTTGACCGCTCTGTGTGATCCCGCCCCCTGCCCGCTCTGTGTCACGCACCCACCCTGCCCGCTCTCTGTGACCCCGCTCCCTGCGCGCTCTCTGCAATCCCGCCCTCTTCGGGCTCCGTAAAACCCCAGAGCCCCGCTGATTCCGTGTCAACCAGCCCCGTCCCCGCTCTGTGTCACAGAGCCCCCTACCCGCTCTGTGTGACCCCACCCCCTTCCCTCTCTGTGTCACCCCGCCCCGTGCTCGCTCTGTATCACCCCTCCTCCTGCGCGCTCTGTATCACCCCACACCCTGCGCGCACTGTGTCAGCCCGCCCGCTGCCCACTCTGTGTCACCCCGCCCCCTGCCGGCTCTGTGTGTCTCCTCCACCTGCCCGCTCTCTGTGACCCCGCCCCCTGCCCACTCTGTATCACCCCGGCCCTGCCCGCTCTGTGTCACCCTGGCCCTGCCCGCTCTGTGTCCGCGCCCCCTGCGCGCACTGTGTAACCCCGGCCCTTGACCGCTCTGTGTGTCCCCGCCCCCTGCGCGCTCTGTGCCACCTCGCCCCCTCCCCGCTCTGTGTGACACCGACCCCTGCCCGCTTGTATCACCCCGCCCTCTGCCCGCTCTGTGTGACCCCGCCCCCTGCCCGCTCTGTGTGACCCCGCCTCCTGCCCGCGCTGTGTGACCCCGCCCCCTGCGCAGTCTGTATCTCCCCGCCCCCTGAACGCACTGTGTGACCCCGCCCCCTGACCGCACTGTGTGACCTCGGCCCCTGCCGCTCTGTGTGACCTCGGCCCCTCCCCGCTCTGTGTGACCCCGCCCCCTGCACCCTGTGTATCACCCCCGCCCCCTGCGCGCGCTTTTTGAACCCGCCCCCTTCCCGCACTGTGACCCCGCCCACTGCCCAATCTGTGATCCCGCCCCCTGCCCGCTCTGTGTGACCGCGCTCCCTGCCCTCTCTGTGTAATCACGCCTCCAGCATGCTGTTAACCCCGCCCTCAGCGTTTACTGTGTCACCCCGCCCTTTGACCACGCTGTGTCCGCGCCCCGTGCGCGCACTGTTTCACCCCGCCCCTTGACCGCTCTCTGTGAACCCGCCACCTGCCCGCTCTATGTGTCCCCGCCCCCAGCCCTCTCTGTGTCACCTCGCCCCCTCCCCGCTCTGTGTCACCCCGCCCCCTGCCCGGTCTGTGTGACCCCGCCTCCTGCGCGCTCTGTGTGACTCCGACTTCTCCTCGCTCTGTATCACCCCGCCCCCTGCCCGCTCTCTGTGACTCCGCCCCCTCCCCGCTGTGTGTCTCCGCCCCCTGTGCGCTAAATGTCACCCCGCCCCCTGCTCGCTGTGTGTGACCCCGACCCCTTCCATTTCTGTGTGACCCCGACCCCTGCGCGCTCTGTGTGACCCCGCCCGCTGCGCGCTCTGTGTGACCTCGCCCCCTGCCCGCTCTGTATCACCCCGACCCCTGGCCACTCTGTGTGACACCGCCTCCTCCTCGCTCTGTGTCACCCCGCCCCCTGCCCGCTCTGTGTGACCCCGCCCCCTCCCCGCTCTGTGTGACCCCGCCCCCTTCCCGTTCTGTATCACCCCGCACCCTGTGCGCTAAGTGTCACCCCGCCCCCTGCTCGCTCTGCGTCCCCCCGCCCCCTGCGCACTCTGTGTGACCCCGACCCCTGCGCGCTCTGTGTGACCCCGCCCCCTGCTCGCTCTGTGTGACCCCGCCCCTTGCCTGCTCTCTGTGTCTCCTCCACCTGCCCGCTCCCTGTGACTCCGCCCCCTGCCTGCTCTGTGTGTCACCGCTCACTCCTCGCTATGTGACTCCGCCCCCTCCCCACTCTGTGTGACCTCGCCCCCTGCCCGCTCTGTATCACCCCGCCCCCTGCCCGCTCTGTGTGACTCCGCCCCCTCCCCGCTGTGTGTGACACCGCCCCCTGCAGCCTGTGTATCACCCCGCCCCCTGCCCGCCCTGTGTGACACCGCCCCCTGCCCGCTCAGTGTGACCCCGCCCCATGCCGGCTTTGTGTCACCACGCCCCCTGCGCGCTGTGTGACCCCCTCCCCTGCCCACTCTGTGTCACCCGCCTCCTGCGCGCTCTCTGTGACTCCGCCCCCTGCCCGCTCTGTTCGTCTCCGCCCCCTGCCCGCTCTCTGTGACCCCGCCCCCTGCTCGCTCTGTGTCACCCCCGCCCCCTGCGCACTCTGTGTCACCCCGCCCTCTGTCCGCTCTGTGTGACTCCGTCCCCAGTCCGGTCTATGCGACCCCGCCCCCTATCCATCTGTGTCACCCCGACCCCTGCTCGCTGTGTGACCCCGCACCCTTCCCGCTCAGTGTGACCCGCCGCTTCCCGCACTGTGACTCCGCCCACTGCCCAATCTGTGACCCCGCCTCCTGTCCGCTCTGTGTCAACACGCCCCCTGCCTGGTCTGTTCGTCTCCGCCCCCTGCCCGCTCTCTGTGACCCCGCCCCCTGCTCGCTCTGTGTCACCCCGCCCCCTTCCAGCTCTGTGTCACCCCGCCCCCTGCGCACTCTGTGTCACCCCGCCCTCTGTCCGCTCTGTGTGACTCCGTCCCCAGTCCGGTCTATGCGACCCCCGCCCCCTATCCATCTGTGTCACCCCGACCCCTGCTCGCTGTGTGACCCCGCACCCTTCCCGCTCTGTGTGACCCGCCGCTTCCCGCACTGTGACTCCGCCCACTGCCCAATCTGTGACCCCGCCTCCTGTCCGCTCTGTGTCAACACGCCCCCTGCCTGGTCTGTGTCTCCTCCACCTGCCCGCTCTCTGTGACTCCGCCCCCTCCCCGCTCTGTGTGACACCGCCCCCTCCTCGCTCTGTATCACCCCGCCCCCTTCGCGCTCCGTGTGACCCGGCCCCCTACCCGCTCTGTGTGACTACGACCCCTCCTCGCTCTGTGTGACTACGACCCCTCCTCGCTCAGTGTGACTCCGCCCCCTCCCCGCTCTGTGTGACTACGACCCCTCCTCGCTCAGTGTGACTCCGCCCCCTTCCTGCTCTGTGTGACTACAACCCCTCCCCACTCTGTGTGACTCCGACCCTTCCCCGCTCTGCATGACTCCGCCCCCTCAACGCTCTGTGTGACTCCGCCCCCTGCCCGCTCTGTATCACCCCGCTCCCTTACTGCTCAGTGTGACCCCGCCCTTGCCCGTCTGTGTGACCACGCCCTGCCCCCTCTGTGTGACCCCGCCCCCTGCGCGCTCTGTGCGACCTCGCCCCCTGCCCGCTCTGTGTGACGCCGACCCCTGCCCGCTCAGTATCACCCCGCCCTCTGCCCGCGCTGTGTGACCCCTCCCCCTGCCCGCGCTGTGTGACCCCTCCCCCTGCCCGCTCCGTGTGACCCCGCCCCCTCCCCGCTCTGTGTGACTCCGACCCAGCCCCGCTCTGTGTGACTCCGACCCCAACCCCGCTCTGTGTAACCCCGCCCACTACCCGCTCTGTGTCACCCCGCCCACTGCCCGCTCTGTGGGACCCCGCCCCTGCCCGCTGTGTCACCCCGCCCCCTGCTCGCTCTGTGTGACTCCGCCCCCTCCCCGCTCTGTTTGACTACGCCACCTCGTCGCTCTGTGTGACTACGCCCCCTGCCCTCTCTGTGTGACCCCATCCCCTGCCCGCTCTGTGTGACCCCACCCCCTCCCCGCTCTGTGCGACCCCGCCCCCTCTTCGCTCTGTTTGACTCCGCCCCCTACCCGCTCTGTGTAACCCCGCCCACTGCCCGCTCTGTGTCACCCCGCCCACTGCCCACTCTATGTCACCCCGCCCCCTGCTCGTTGTGTGACTCCGCCCCCTCCCCGCTCTGTTTGACTACGCCACCTCGTCGCTCTGTGTGACTACGCCCCCTGCCCGCTCTGTGTCACGCACCCACCCTGCCCGCTCTCTGTGACCCCGCTCCCTGCGCGCTCTCTGTAATCCCGCCGTCTTCGGGCTCCGTAAAACCCCAGAGCCCCGCTGATTCCGTGTCAACCAGCCCCGTCCCCGCTCTGTGTCACAGAGCACCCTACCCGCTCTGTGTCACCCCGCCCACTGCACGCTCTGTGTGACCCCGCCCCCTGCCCGCTCTGTGTCACCCCGCCCCCTTCCCGCTCTGTGTCACCCCGCCCCCTGCGCGCTCTGTATCACCCCACCCCCTGCGCGTAATGTGTCATCCCGCCCGCTGCCCACTCTGTGTCACCACGCACTCTGCCGGCTCTGTGTGTCTCCTCCACCTGCCCGCTCTCTGTGACTCCGCCCCCTGCCCACTCTGTATCACCCCGGCCCTGCCCGCTCTGTGTCACCCCGGCCCTGCCCGCTCTGTGTCCGCGCCCCCTGCGCGCATTGTGTAACACCGGCCCTTGACCGCTCTGTGTGTCCCCGTCCCTTGCGCGCACTGTGTCACCCCGCCCCCTGCTCCCTCCGTGTGACCCCGCCCCCTGCGCGCTCTGTGCGACATCGCCCCCTCCCCGCTCTGTGTGACACCGACCCCTGCCCGCTTGTATCACCCCGCCCTCTGCCCGCTCTGTGTGACCCCGCCCCCTGCCCGCTCTGTGTGACTCTGCCCCCTGCCCGCTCTGTGTGACACCGACCCCTGCCCGCTCTGTGACCCCGCCCCTTGACCGCTCTGTGTGACCCCGCCCCCTTCCCGCTCTGTGTCACCCCGCCCCGTGCTCGCTCTGTATCACCCCTCCCCCTGCGCGCTCTGTATCACCCCACACCCTGCGCGCACTCTGTGTCAGCCCGCCCGCTGCCCACTCTGTGTCACCCCGCCCCCTGCCGGCTCTGTGTGTCTCCTCCACCTGCCCGCTCTCTGTGACTCCGCCCCCTGCCCACTCTGTATGACACCGGCCCTTCCCGCTCTGTGTCACCCTGGCCCTGCCCGCTCTGTGTCCGCGCCCCCTGCTCGCACTGTGTAACCCCGGCCCTTGACCGCTCTGTGTGTCCCCGCCCCCTGCGCGCTCTGTGCGACCTCGCCCCCTCCCCGCTCTGTGTGACACCGACCCCTGCCCGCTTGTATCACCCCGCCCTCTGCCCGCTCTGTGTGACCCCGCCCCCTGCGCAGTCTGTATCTCCCCGCCCCCTGAACGCACTGTGTGACCCCGCCCCCTGACCGCACTGTGTGACCTCGGCCCCTGCCCGCTCTGTGTGACCCCGCCCCCTGCACCCTGTGTATCACCCCGCCTCTTGCGCGCTCTGTGTGCCTCCGCCCCCTTCCCGCTCTGTGTGACTCCGCTCCCTCGCTCTGTGACTCCACCCCTTCCCACTCTGTGTGACTCCGCCCCCTCCTCGCTCTGTGTGACTCCGCCCCCTCCCCGCTCTTTGTGACTCCGACTTCTCCTCGCTCTGTGTGATTCCGCCCCCTCCCCGCTCTTTGTGACTCCGACTTCTCCTCGCTCTGTATCACCCCGCCCCCTGCCCGCTCTATGTCACCCCTCCCCCTTCTCGCCCTGTGTAACCCCGCCCCCTTCTGGCTCTGTGTCACCCCGCCCCCTGCGCACTCTCTGTCACCCCGGCCCCTGTCCGCTCTGTGTTACTCCGCCCCCTGCCCGGTCTATGCGACCCCGCCCCCTCCCCGCTCTGTGTGACCCCGCCCCCTTCCCGCACTGTGACCCCGCCCACTTCCCAATCTGTGACCCCGCCCCCTGCCCGCTCTGTGTCACCCCGCCCCCTGCCCGCTATGCGTCACCCTGCTCCCTGCCCTCTCTGTGTAACCACGCCTCCAACTTGCTGTGTAACCCCGCCCTCAGCATTCACTGTGTCACCCCGCCCTTTGATCGCTTTCTGTGTCCGCGCCCCCGGCGCGCACTGTGTCACCCCGCCCATTGACCGCTCTCTGCGTCCCCGCCCGCTGCCCACTCTCTGTGACCCCGCCTCCTGCCCGCTCTACATCACCCCGCCCCCTGGTCGCTCTGTGTGACCCCGCCCCCTTCCCGCTCTGCGTCACCCCGCCCCCTGCGCACTCTGTGTCACCCCGCCCCCTGCCCGCTCTGTTTCACTCCGCCCCCTGCCCTCTCTGTGTAACCACGCCCTCAGCGTTCAATGTGTCACACCGCCCTTTGACCGCTCGTTGTGACCCCGCCCCCTGCCCGCTCTATGTGTCCCCCGCCCCCTGTCCGCTCTGTCACCCCGCCCCCCGTCCGCTCTGTGACCCCGTCCCCTGCCCACTCTGTGTCATCCCACCTCCTGCCCGGTCTGTGTGAACCCGCCCCCTCCTCGATCGATGGCACCCCGCCCCCTGCCCGCTCTGTCTCACCCCGCCCCCTGCCCGCTCTGTGTGTCTCCGCCCCCTGCCTGCCCTCTGTGACTCCGCCCCCTGTCCGCTCCGTGTGTCTCCGCTCACTCTTCGCTATGTGACTCCGCCCCCTCCTTGGTCTGTGTCACCCCACCCCCCTTTCCGCTGTCACCCCGCCCCCTCCCCGCTCTGTGTCACCCTGCCCCCTTTCCGCTCTGTCACCCCGCCCCCTCCTCGCTCTGTGTCACCCCGCCCCCTACCCGCTCTGTGTGACTCCGCCCCCTCCCCGCTCTGTGTGACTACGACCCCTCCTCGCTCTGTGTCACCCCGCCACCTGCGTGCTCTGTGTCACCCCGCCCCTTTCCGCTCTGTCACCCCGCCCCCTCCCCGCTCTGTGTCACCCCCGCCCACTACCCGCACTGTGCGCCCCCTCCCCGCTCTGTGTGACTACGACACTTCCTCGCTCTGTATCACCCCGTCCCCTGCGTGCTCTGTGTCACCCCGCCCCCGCCCCGCTCTGTGACCGCGCTCCCTGCCCGATCTGTGTGACTCCACCTCCTCCCCGCTCTTTGTGACTCCGACTTCTCCTCGCTCTGTATCATCCCGCCCCTTGCCCGCTCTCTGTGTCTCCGCCCCCTGCCCGCTCCCTGTGACCCCGCCCCCTCCCCGCTCTCTGTGACCCCGCCCCCTCCCCGCTCTCTGTAACCCCCTCTCTAGAGCACTCTGTATCACCCCTCCCTCTCTGCGCTCTGTATGATCCGGCCCCCTGCCCGGTCTTTGTTATCCTGCCCGCTGCGCGCTCTGTATCAACCGGCACCCTGCCCGCTCTGTGTGACCCCGCCCCCTGCCCGCTCCGTGTGACCCCCCCCTGCTCGCTCTGTGTGACCCCGCCCCCTTTCCGCTCCGTGTGCCCCCGGCCCTTCCTCGCCTTGTCTGACTCCGCCCCCTGCGCGCTCTGTGTGACCCCGCCCCCTGCGCGCTCTGTGTGACCCCGCCCCTGCGCCCTCTGTGTGACCCCGCCCCCTGCCCGCTCCGTGTCACCCCGCCCCCCTGCCCGCTCTCTGTGACCCCGCCTCCAGCCCGCTGCGTGTGATCCCGCCCCCTCCCCATTCAGTGTCTCCCCGCCCCCTGCCTGCTATGTGGCACCCCGCCCCCGCACCGCTCTGTGTGACTCCGCCCCCTCCTCTGTCTGTGTGACTCCAACCCCTCCTCGCTCTGTGTGACTCCGCCCCCTCCTCCGTCTGTGTGACTCCGCCCCCTCCTCCGTCTGTGTGACTCCAACCCCTCCTCGCTCTGTGTGACTACGACCCCTTCTCGCTCTGTGTGACTCTGCCCCCTCCCCGCTCTGTGTGACCCCGCCCCCTCCCCGCTCTGTGTGACTCTGCCCCCTCCCCGCTCTGTGTGACCCCGCCCCCTCCCCGCTCTGTATCACCCCACCTCCTGCCCACTCTGTGTATCCCCGCTCCCTGCCCGCTCCGTGTCTCCCCACCTCCTGCGCACTCTGTGGCACCCCGCCCCCTGCCCGCTCTCTGTGGCCCCGCCCCCTGCGCACTCTGTGGCACCCCACGCCCTGCCCGCTCTGTGTCTCGCCATCCCCTGCGCACTCTGTGGCACCCCGCCCCTGCCCACTCTCTGTGACCCCGCCCTCTGCCCGCTCCGTGTCGCCCCGCCCCCTGCCCGCTCTCTGTAACCCCGCCTCCAGCCCGCTGCGGGTGATCCCGCCCCCTCCCCATTCAGTGTCTCCCCGCCCCCTGCGTGCTCTGTGTCACCCCGCCCCCTCCCCGCTCTGTGACTCCTCCCCCTCCTCCGTCTGTGTGACTCCAACCCCTCCTCGCTGTGTGACTACGACCCCTCCTCCGTCTGTGTGACTCCGCCCCCTCCCGCTCTGTGTGACCCCGCCCCCTCCCGCTCTGTGTGACCCCGCCCCCTGCCCGCTCTGTATCACCCCACCCCACCCCCTCCCCGCTCTGTGTCTCCCCGCTCCCTGCCCGCTCTGTATCACCCCACCTCCTCCCCGCTCTGTATCACCCCGCCCCCTGCCCGCTCTGTATCACCCCGCCCCCTGCCCGCTCTGTATCACCCCACCTCCTCCCCGCTCTGTGTCACCCCGCCCCCTGCGCGCTCTGTGTATCCCCGCTCCCTGCCCGCTCTGTGTCTCCCCACCCCCTGCGCACTCTGTGGCACCCCGCCCCCTGCCCACTCTGTGTGACTCCGCCCCCTCTCCGCTCTGTGTGCCCCCTCCCTCAGCCCGCTCTGTGTGACTCCGCCCCGTGCCCGCTCTGTGTGACTCCGCCCTCTTCCCGCTCTGTATCACCCCGACCCCTGCCCGCTCAGTATCACCCCGCCCCCTGTCCGCTCTGTATCACCCCGCCCCCTGCTCGCTCTGTCTCCCCACCCCCTGCGCACTCTGTGGCACCCCGCCCCCTACCCACTCTGTGTGTCCCCGCCCCCTCCCCGCTCCCTGTGACTCCGCCCCCTCCCCGCTCCCTGTGACCCCGCCCCCTCCCCGCTCTCTGTAAACCCCTCTCTAGAGCACTCTGTATCACCCCGCCCTCTCTGCGCTCTGTATGATCTGGCCCCCTGCCCGCTCTATGTTATCCTATCCCCTGCGGGCTCAGTGAATCCAACCACTGCCCATTCTGTGTCTCCCCGCCCCCTGCCCGCTCTCTGTGACTCCGCCCCCTCTTCGCTCTGTGTGACTCCGCCCCCTGCCCGCTCTCTGTAACCCCCTCTCAAGAGCACTCTGTATCACCCCGCCCTCTCTGCGTTCTGTATGGTCTGGCCCCCTGCCCGCTCTATGTTATCCTGTCCCCTGCGGGCTCAGTGAATCCAACCACTGCCCATTCTGTGTCTCCCCGCCCCCTGCCCGCTCTGTGTCTCCTCGCCCCCTGCGCACTCTGTGTCACCCCACCCCCTGCCCGCTCTGTATCACCCCACCCCTGCCCGCTCTGTGACACCCTGACCCTGCCCGCTCCGTGTCACCCCGCCCCTACCCTCTCTGTGTGACCCCGCCCCCTGCCCGCCCTGTGTGACCCCGCTCCCTCCTCGCTCTGTATCACCCCACCCCCTCCCCGCTCTGTCTGACTCTGACCCCTCCTCGCTCTGTGACTACGACCCCACCCCGCTCTCTGTGACTCCGACCCCTCCATGCTCTGTGTGACTCCGCCCCCTCCCCGCTCCCTGTGACCACGCCCCCTCCCCGCTCTCTGTGACTCCGCCCCCTCCCCGCTCTGTGTGACTTCGCCGCCTCCCCGCTCTGAATCACCCTGCCCCCTGCGTGCTCTGTGTCACCCCACCCCCTGCGCACTCTCTGGCACCCCGCCCCTGCCCACTCTGTGTGTCCCCGCCCCCTGTCCGCTCTCTGTGACCCCGCCCCCTGCCCGCTCCGTGTCACCCCGCCTCCCTGCCCGCTCTCTGTGACCCCGCCTCCAGCCCGCTGCGTGTGATCCCGCCCCCTCCCCATTCAGTGTCTCCCCGCCCCCTGCCTGCTATGTGGCACCCCGCCCCCTCCCCGCTCTGTGTGACTCCGCCCCCTCCACGCTCTGTGTGACTCCGCCCCCTCTCCGTCTGTGTGACTCCAACCCCTCCTCTCCGCTCTGTGTGACTCCGCCCCCTCCTCCGTCTGTGTGACTCCGCCCACTCCTCGCTCTGTGTGACTCTGCCCCCTCCCCGCTCTGTGTGACTCCGCCCCCTCCCGCTCTGTGCGACTCCGCCGACTCTTCGCTGTGTGACCCCGCCCCTCCTCGCTCTGTGTGACTCCGACCCCTCCTCACTCTCTGTGACTACGACCCCTCCTCGCTCTGTTTGACCCCGCCCCCTCTCCGCTCTGTGTGACCCCGCCCCCTGCCCGCTCTGTATCACCTGGAACCCTGCCTGCTTTGTGTTACCCCGCCCCCTCCCCGCTCTGTGTGACTCCGACCCCTCCTCACTCTGTGTGACTACAACCCCTCCTCGCTCTGTGTGACCCCGCCCCCTCTCCGCTCTGTGTGACCCCGCCCCCTGCCCGCTTTGTATCACCTGGAACCCTGCCTGCTTTGTGTGACCCCGCGCCCTACCCGCTCTGTGTGACTCCACCCCCTGCGGGCTCAGATAATCCAACCCCGGCCCACTCTGTGTATCCCCGCTCCCTGCCCGCTCTGTGGCACCCCGCACCCTGCCCGCTCTGTATCACCCCGCCCCCTGCCCGCTCTGTGTGACTTCGCCCCTCCCCGCTCTGTGTATCCCCGCTCCCTGCCCGCTCTGTATCACCCCGCCCCCTGCCCGCTCTGTGTATCGCCGCTCCCTGCCCGCTCTGTGTCTCCCCATCCCCTGCCCACTCTGTATCACCCCGCCCCCTGCCCACTCTGTGTGTCCCTGCCCCCTGCCCACTCTGTGTGACTCCGCCCCCTCCTCGCTCTGTGTAATTCCGCCCCCTCCGCGCTCTGTGTGACTCCGCCCCCTCCTCGCTCTGTGTGACTCCGCCCGTCCACGATCTGTGTGACTCCGCCCCCTCCCCGCTCTGTGTTACTACGACCCCTCCTCACTCTGTGTGACTCCGCCCCCTTCCCGCTCTGTGTGACTCCGCACTCTTCCCGCTCTGTATCACCCCGATCCCTGCCCGCTCTGCATCAACACGCCCCCTGCCCGGTATGTATCACCCCGACACCTGCCCGCTATGTATCACCCCACCTCCTCCCCGCTCTGTATCACCCCACCCCCTGCCGCTCTGTGTCACCCCACCTCCTCCCCGCTCTGTGTGACCCCGCCCCCTGCCCGCTCTGTATCACCCCACCTCCTGCCCACTCTGAGTATCCCCGTTCCCTGCCCGCTCTGTGTCTCCCCACCCCCTGCGCACTCTGTGTGTCCCCGCCCCCTGCCCACTCTGTGTGTCCCCGCCCCTGCCAACTCTGTGTGTCCCCGTCCCCTGCCCGCTCTGTGTGTCCCCGCCCCCTGCCCGCTCTGTATCACCCCACCCCCTGCGCACTCTGTGGCACCCCGCCCCCTGCGCACTCCGTGTGTCCCCGCACCCTGCCCACTCCGTGTGTCCCTGCCCCCTGCCCACTCTGTGTGACTCCGACCCCTGCCCGCTCTGTGTTACCCCGCCCTCTGCCACTATCTGTGACCGCGCCCCCTGCCCGCTCCGTGTCACCCTGCACCCTGTCCGCTCTCTGTAACCCCGCCTCCTGCCCGCTGCGTGTGATCCCGCCCCCTCCCCATTCAGTGTCTCCCCGCCCCCTGCCTGCTATGTGGCACCCCGCCCCCTCCCCGCTCTGTGTGACTCCGCCCCCTCATCGCTCTGTGTTACCCCGCCCCTTCCCCGCTCTGTGTGACTCCGCCCCCTCATCGCTCTGTGTTACCCCGCCCCCTGCCCGCTCTCTGTGACCCCGCTCCCTGCCCGCTCTGTGTGACTCCTCCCCCTGCGGGCTCTGTGGCACCGCGCCCCCTGCCCATTCTGTGTATCACCGCACCCTGCCCGCTCTGTGTGACCCCGCCCACTGCCCGCTCTGTGGCACCCCGACCCCTGCCCGCTCTGTGTGACCCCGCCCACTGCCCACTCTGTGTGACTCCTCCCCCTGCGAGCTCAGTGAATCCAACCATGCCCATTCTGTGTATCCCCGCCCCCTGCGCGCTCTGTGTGACCCCTCCAACTGCTCGCTCTGTGTGACCCCGCCTCCTGCCCGCTCCGTGTGACCCCGCCCCCTGCCCACTCTGTGTGACTCCTCCCCCTGCGAGCTCAGTGAATCCAACAACAGCCCATTCTGTGGATCCCCGCCCCCTGGGCGCTCTGTGTGACTCCTCCCCCTGCGAGCTCAGTGAATCCAACAACAGCCCATTCTGTGGATCCCCGCCCCCTGGGCGCTCTGTGGCACCCGACCCCTGCCCATTCTGTGTGACTCCGCCCCCTGCCCGCTCTGTGCGACTCCGCCCCCTGCCCTCTCTGTGTGACTCCGCCCCCTGCCCGCTCTGTGCGACTCCGCCCCCTCCTCGCTCTGAGTGACTCCGCCTCCTGCGCGCACTGTGTCACCCCGCCCCCTGCCCGCTCTGTGTCACCCCGCCCCCTGCGCGCTCTGTGTGACCCCGCCCCCTGCGCGCTCTGTGTCAGTTGGAGGGAAGCGCGTGAGGAGTCGGGAGTTGAACAAGAGCAAAGGTGACTAGGGGAGGTCAGTGAGGTGGGAACGAGGTGATCCTCTGAGCACCATGAGTGCAGCGGGCAAGCATTTACTACTTTTATTGCTTATAGGTTTTAAGATCATATTTTGTGGCTCATTGTTTGTAAGGACTATATTCTGTAACAGGGAGGAGAAGGGAAGAAGGGCCCAAGAGTAATTGATATTATTTGATATTAAGTATCTTCCAAAAGGTTTAATTTAATTTAAAGGGGTAAGTCATGGCAGGAGAGCTCAAAGCCGTGGTATGCTCCTCCTGCTCTATGTGGGAAGCCGGGCACGTTTCCAGTGCCTGGGACCAGCCTGTGTGTGGGAAGTGTCTCCAGCTGCAGCTCCTGGAAGCCGGGGTTTTGGAGCTGGAGCGGCGGCTGGGGACACGTTGGAGCATTCACGAGGTGGAGAGTATCGTGGATAGAACGTATAGAGAGGTGGTCACACCGCAGGCTAAGAGTCCACAGGCAGGAAGGGAATGGGTGACCTCCAGGCAAAGCAAGGGGACTAGGCAGGTAGTGCAGCAATCTCCTGTGGCTATTCCCCTGCAAAACAGATACACCGCTTTGGATACTGTTGGGGGGAATGGCCTCTCAGGAGAAAGCAGCAACAGACAAATTCGTTGCACCATGTTTGGCTCTGCTGCACAGGGCAGGAGTAAAATGTGTGGGAATGCAACAGTTATAGGGGATTCAATTGTAAGGGGAATAGAGAGGTGTTTCTGTGGCTGCAAACGAGACTCCAGGATGGTACGTTGCCTCCCTGGTGCTAGGGTCGAGGATGTCTCAGAGCATCTAGAGGACAATCTGAAGGGGGAGAGTGGTCGTGGTGCACATTGGTACAAGTGACATCGGTGAAAAAAGGGATGAAAAGCAGAATATAGGGAGTTAGGAAGTAAGTTTAAAAAGTAGGACCTTAAAGGTAGTGATCTCAGGATTACTACCAGTGCTACGTGCTAGTCAGAGTAGAAATAGCAGGATATATCAAATGAATACGTGACTGAAGAGATGGTGTGAAGGGGAGGGTTTCAGATTCCTGGGGCATTGGGACTGGTTTTGGGGGAGGTGGGACCAGTACAAAGCGGATGGGTTACACCTGGGCAGGACCGGGACTGATGTCCCAGGGGGAATATTTGCTAGAGTGGTTGGGGAGGATTTAAACTAAAATGGCAGGGGGATGGGAACCTATGCAAGGAGCCAGAGAAAGGGGAATCAGACAAGAACAAGAGACAGAAAGCAGAATAAGCAAAGTGATAGTCAGAGAAATCAAGGGCCAGAATCAAACAGGGCCTCAGTGAAAAATAGTGGGAACGGGACAAGTAATGTTAAAAAGACAAGCCTTAAGGCTTTGTGCCTTAACGCGAGGAGCATTCACAATAAAGTGGATGAATTAACCGTGCAAATAGATATATACAGGAATGATATAGTCAGAATTACGGAGACATGGCTGCAGGGTGACCAGGGAAGGGAACTGACCATCCAGGGGTATTCAGTATTTAGGAAGGACAGACAAAAAGGAAAAGGTGGTGGAGTTGCATTGCTAGTTAAAGAGGAAATTAATGCAATAGTGAGGAAAGATATTAGCTCCAACGATGTGGAATCTGTATGGGTAGAGCTGAGAGACACTAAGGGGCAAAAACATTAGTGGGGATTGTATATAGACCCCAAAACTGTAGTGGTGATGTTGGGAATGGCCTTAAACAGGAAATTAGAGACGCATGTAATGAAGAAACATCTGTAATTATGGGTCACTTTAATCTGCATATAGATTGGGCAAATCAAATTAGTAACAATACCACAGAGGAGGAATTCCTGGAGTGCATATGGGATGTTTTTCTGGACCAACGCTTGAGGAACCAACGAGAGAACAGCCCATCCTTGACTGGGTACTGTGTAATGAGAAAGGAATAATTGGCAGTCTAGGTGTGTGAGGCCCCTTGGGGATGAGCGACCATAATATGATAGAATTCTTCATCAAGATGGAGAGTGACGTAGTGGATTCTGAGACTTGGGTCCTGAAACTTAATAAAGGAAACTACGATGGTATGAGGCACGAGATGGCTATGATGGATTGGGAAATGTTACTTAAAGGGATGGTGGTGGATAGGCAATGGCAAACATTCAAAGAGCACATGGGTGTACTGCAACAATTGTTTATTCCTGTCTGGCGCAAAAGTAAAACAGGAAAGTTGGCCAAACCATGGCTTATGAGGGAAATTAGAGAGAGTATTAGATGCAAGGAAGAGGCATGCAAATTGGCCAGAAAAAGCAACAGATCTGAGGAATGGAAGCAGTTTAGAATTCAGCAAAGGAGGACCAAGGGATTGATTAAGAAGGGGAAAATAGAGCCCGAGGGTAAGCTTGCAGGGAACATAAAAGGTTCTATAGGAATGTGAAGAGAAAAAGATTGGTGAAGACAAATGTAGGTCCCTTACAGAAACAGGGGAATTTATAATGGGGAACAAAGAAATGGCTGTCCAACTAAATACCTACATGTGTTCTGTCTTCACAAAGGAGGACACAAATAACATCCCAGAAATGTTGGGGAACAAAGGGTTTAGTGAGAGGGAGGAACTGAATGAAATCAGTATTAGTAGGGAAATGTTGTTGGGGAAATTGATGGGATTGAAGGCTGTTAAATCCCCGGGGCCTGATAATCTACATCCCAGAGTACTTAAGGAAGTGGCCCTAGAAATAGTGGATCATTGGTGGTCATCTTCCGAGATTCTATAGACTCTGGAACAGTTCCTACAGATTGGAGGGTAGCTAATGTAACCCAACTATTTAAAAAGGGAGGCAGAGAGAAAACAAGGAATTATAGACCAGTCAGCCAGACATTGGTAGTGGGGAAAATTCTAGAGTCTATTATAAAAGATTTAATAGCTGAGCATGTCTAAAACCACGGCAAAATCGGACAGATTCAGCGTAGATTTATGAACGGGAAATCATGCTTGACGCATCTACAGGAATTTTTGGAGGATGTCACAAGTAGAGTTGATGAGGGGAAGCCAGTGGATGTGGTTTATTTGGACTTTCAGAAAGCCTTCGTCAAAGTCCCACATAAGAGACTGGGGTGTAAAATTAAAGCGCGTGGGATTGAGGGTAGTGTATTGAGATGGATAGAAAACTGGTTGGCAGACAGGAAACAAAGAGAAGGAATAAATGGGTCTTTTTCCGAATGGCAGGCAGTGACTAGTGGGGTACCGCAGGGATCAGTCCTGGGACCCCAGTTATTTACAATATATATTCATGATTTAGATGAGGGAATTAAATGTAATATCTCCAGGTTTGCAGATGACACAAAGCTGGGTGGGAGGGTGAGCTGTGAGGAGGATGCAGAGATGCTTCAGTGTGATTTGGACAAGCTGAGTGAGTGGGTAAATGCATGGCAGATGCAGTATAATGTGGATAAATGTGAGGTTATCCATTTTGGTAGCAAAAACAGGAAGGCAGATTATTATCTGAATGGCTTTAAATTGAGAGAGGGGAATGTGCAACGAGACCTGGGTGTCCTTGCATACCAGTCGCTGAAGGTAAGCATGCAGGTGCGGTAGGCGGTAAAGAAGGCAAATGGTATGTTGGCCTTCATAGCCAGAGGATTCGAGTACAGGAACAGGGATGTCTTGCTGCAATTGTACAGGGCCTTGGTGAGACCACACCTGGAATATTGTGTGCAGTTTTGGTTTCCTTATCTGAGGAAGGATGTACTTGCTATAGAGAGAGTGCAGCGATGGTTTACCCGACTGATTCCTGCGATGGCGGGACTGACATATGTTGATAGATTGAGTCGATTAGGATTATATTCGCTGGAGTTCAGAAGAATGAGGGGGGGATCTCATAGAAACCTATAAAATTTTAGCAGGACTAGACAGGGTAGATGCAGGAAGGATGTTCCCGATGGTGGGGGGTCCAGAACCAGGGGTCACAGTCTGAGGATATGGGGTAGACCATTTAGGACTGAGATGAGGAGAAATTCCTTCACCCAGAGAGTGGTGAGCCTGTGGAATTCATTACCACAGAAAGTAGTTGAGACCAAAACATTATATGTTTTCAATGAAGAGTTAGATATAGCTCTTGGGGTGAAAGGGATCAAAGGGTATGGGGAGAAAGCGGGAGCAGGCTATTGAGTTGGATGATCAGCTATGATCATAATGAATGGCGGAGCAGGCTCGAAGGGCCAATGGCCTACTCCTGCTCCGAGTTTCTATGTTTCTGTGAAAGGGATAGCAGCATCGTGGATAGATAGGGAGAAACTGCCTCGTTGGGGGAAGGAGCGAGGATGAGAGGGACACAAATTTCAGTTAATCGGTAAAAGAAGCAGTTGTGTTTTCCTGCTCATTGTGGTCACTTCCTGGATAAAGATCAGGACACCGAACATGCCTAAGGGATTGGTTACAGCACAAGTACGTAGGCTGGTGTATGAAGGAATTGAGAAGTTGGGAGCAGTATTACAAAGTTGGAGATCTTGTACACATGTCTGAGTTGGTAGCTTCCTCAGAATGAACTGTTCCGGACAGGAGAGAGACAGGCAAACTGTACTTCTGTCTCTCACCAACTGTCCATATGCAGAAGGTGTTTTGAATTCTTTGTGAAGTGTGTTGTGGTTTTTTTTCCCAAACCCTCAGTGTGTCTGATCCACTTTACTCATCACTCACAGCAAACTCACATTATGATCAACTCTGGTTAGTTTATTTACATTTAAAACCCGGGGCAGAATGTTCAAAATGTCAAACTCCACATTCACATCCACACACAATAACACACACTCTAACACACCCACACTCCCATCCACTCCCAGACACACTGGCACACCGGCTCTCACACACACACACCCATCCACACCCACACACACTGGCACACCGGCTCTCACACACACACACCCATCCACACCCACACACACTCGCACACCAACTCTCTCACATACATACACACACACACACACACACACACACACACACACACACACACCCATCCACACCCACACACACTCGCACACCGGCTCTCACACACACATACCCATCCATACCCACACACACTCGCACACCAGCTCTCACACACACACACACCCACACACCCATCCACACTTTTAGATGCACTCACACAAACACACACTCACACAAACATATTCTCACAAACACACATACATGCCTACTCACACACACTCATAAACACACACAAACACACGCACGCTCACACACACACATAAAAACACCTCACAGTGTCACATTCAAACACACACACACAAACACACACACACACACCCAGATGCATACACACACATACACACACACACATATAGACGTATACACACACATACACACACACATACACACACACACAGATGTTTACACACACACATACACACACACACACACACACACACGTACACAAATGCACAGACACAGTAATGAATGATAGAAAAAGGAAACTTTTACAACTATGGATAGTAACAGTACAAGAACCGTGGAGATTGAAATGAGATCACATGATTTACAGAGTCCGAGAAGACCCACACCTCACACTGTCACATTCAAACACTCACACACACAAACACACACCCACACACATAGACACATACACACACATACACACATTCACATAGACGTATACACACACATACACACACACAGACACATAGACGTTTACAAACACACACGCACACACACACGTACACAAATGCACAGACACAGTAATGAAGGATAGAAAAAGGAAACTTTTACAACTATGCATAGTAACAGTACAAGAAGCGTGGAGATTGAAATGAGTTAACGTGATTTACAGAGTCCGAGAAGAAAAAGTCCAAAGGGTATTTCAGATGTGATGGAATTTAATCCTGAGTCCAGTTAGTGCTTACTGTGTTCAAATTGAATGCCTCATTTCTGATATGACAACTATGAAAACACTGTAAGGTGTTGCTTCATTGGCTGCAAAAGCAGGTTGGGGATGATCTGAATAAGTGAAAGTTGCTAGAGAAATGCAGGACTTCTGTCCTGTTACATGTCGCCGGATTCATGCCTGGATTTATAATGGGGTTTTCCAAAGTCAACAGTCACGCTGTCATTCCTACTTCCCACCACTAGTGGCGCTGAAGGAGGCTCAACCTGGGAGATAAGGGGAACAGATGAACTTTCACCTTTCGGATGTGGCCTCGGGCACTCAGGGATTGTGGGGAAGGGAGGAGGGGCTGGGGATCTTTGGACAATCCTGACATTCTGGTTCGGTGTCCCAGTCTCTCTTCAGGAACAATATTTCTCAATATCAACTGCCTCAACGCAGGGCAGTGCCCTTTTCTCACAGATGAAACGGAACTGATCGGTACAACTGACATCATTCCAGTCAGTTCGTCTGATAATGGCGCAGTTTTCATTACCTTTCGAATTATTCGGTTCACCCTCATACCATTGAGTAAAACTGGGAAATGGGGGGGAAAAAATACCAATAAAAATCCGACACATTCCTGCACAGAATCAACAAAATTCCTACAGCCCTGTACAAATCCCCAACTAATCCCACTGTCCCGCTCTCTCCCCATAGCCCTGTATCAATCCCAAACTAATCCCACTGTCCCGCTCTCTCCCCATAGCCCTGTATCAATCCCCAAACTAATCCCACTGTCCCGCTCTCTCACTATAGCCCTGTATCAATCCCCAAACTAATCCCACTGTCCCGGCTCTCTCCCCATAGCCCTGTATCAATCCCCAAACTAATCCCACTGTCCCGGCTCTCTCCCTATAGCCCTGTATCAATCCCCAAACTAATCCCACGGTCCCACTCTCTCCCCGTAGTCCTGTACCAATCCCAAACTAATCCCACTGTCCCACTCCCTCTCCATAGCCCTGTATCAATCCCCAAAATAATCCCACTGCCCCGCTCTCTCCCCATAGACCTGTATCAATCTCCAAACTAATCCAACTGTCCCGCTATCTCCCATAGCCCTGTATCAATCCTCAAACTAATCCCATTGCCAACACTCTCCCCATAGCCCTATAACAATCCCCATACTAATCCCACTGCCCAACTCTCTCACCATGGCCCTGTATCAATCACCAAACTAATCCTCCTGCCCAACTCTCTCCCTATAGCCCTGTATCAATCCCCAAACTAATCCCACTGTCCCACTCTCACCCCATAGCCCTGTATTAATCCCAAACTATTCCCACTGCCCCGCTCTCTCCCTATAGCCCTGTATCAATCCCCAAACTAATCCCATGGTCCCACTCTCTCCCCATAGTCCTGTACCAATCCCAAACTATTCCCACTGTCCCAGTCCCTCTCCATAGCCCTGTATCAATCCCCAAACTAATCCCACTGCCCCGCTCTCTCCCCATAGACCTGTATCAATCCCCAAACTAATCCCACTTTCCCGCTATCTCCCCATAGCCCTGTATCAATCCCAAACTAATCCCACTGTCCCACTCTCTCCCCATAGCCCTGTATCAATCCCCAAACTAATCCCACTGCCAACACTCTCCCCATCGCCCTGTATCAATCCCCAAACTAATCCCACTGCCCAACTCTCTCCCCATAGCCCTGTATCAATCCCCAAACTACTCCCACTGCCCCAGTCTCTCCCCATAGCCCTGTATCAATCCCCAAACTAATCCCACTGTCCTGCTCTCTCCCCATAGCCCTGTATCAATCCCAAACTAATCCCACTGCCCCAGTCTCTCCCCATAGACCTGTATCAATCCCCAACTAATTCCACTGTCCCGCTCTATCCCCACAGCCCTGTATCAATCCCAAACTAATTCCACTGTCCCGCTCTCTCCCCATAGCCCTGTATCAATCCCCAAACTAATTCCACAGTCCCCCTCTCTCCCCATAGCCCTGTATCAATCCCAAACTAATCCCACTGCCCCACTCTCTCCCCACAGCCCTGTATCAATCCCCAAACTAATCCCACTGTCCCGTTCTCTCCCCATAGTCCTGTATCAATCCCAAACTAATCCCCCTGTCCCGCCCTCTCTCCATGCGACGCAGGGAGTCACCTCACTGGCTTCCCATCCACCCATTTCCAGTTTCCTTCACTCTCTCGATCTGTTAGTCCGATCCAGTAATCCCCAGGCTTCTTATCGATAGATTTCTTTGTGAAATTCTGCAGCAGATACAATGATGGAATGTGATCAGTTAGTATGACTGCCTTAACTCACACACACACACACACACACACACACAGACACAACTGATACCCAAAATACCGACAAACCCTTTCTCAGGAAATTCTGCCTCATTCCCTCTGATTAAATCTCGGGAAGCCTGAAGCTGTTGTTTTCCGTCTCTGTTCCAAACTCCATTCCCGATTTACTGACTCCATCGTGGGACTCCCTGAGTTTGACCCAGACTGTTCAGAATCCTGGGATCGTGTTTAACCTGGAGATGGGATTCCCACCTCATATCCACATCGTCACCAAGACGGCCTCTTCCCAACTCAGTAACATCACCCAGTACCACCCCGGTCTCAGCTCATCGACTGCTGAAACCCTCGTCCATGTAGTGTAGAGGGAAATTTACTCTATCTAACTCCGTGCTGTACCTGTCCTGAGAGTGCTTGATGGGAACAGTGTAGAGGGAGCTTTACTCTGTATCTAACCCCGTGCTGTACCTGTCCTGGGAGTGTTTGATGGGGACGGTGTAGAGGGAGCTTTACTCTGTATCTAACCCCGTGCTGTACCTGTCCCGGGAGTGTTTGATGGGGACAGTGTAGAGTGAGATTTACTCTGTATCTAACCCCGTGCTGTACCTGTCCTGCGAGTGTTTGATGGGAACAGAGTAGAGGGAGCTTTACTCTATATCTAACCCCGTGCTGTACCTGTCCTGGGACTGTTTGATGGGGAGGGTGTAGAGGGAGCTTTACTCTGTATCTAACCCCGTGCTGTACCTGTCCTGGGAGTGTTTGATGGGGACGGTGTAGAGGGAGCTTTACTCTGTATCTAACCCCGTGCTGTACCTGTCCTGAGAGTGTTTGATGGGGACGGTGTACAGTGAGATTTACTCTGTATCTAACCCTGTGCTGTACCTGTCCTGGGAGTGTTTGATGGGGACGGTGTAGAGTGAGATTTACTCTGTATCTAACCCCGTGCTGTACCTGTCCTGCGAGTGTTTGATGGGAACAGTGTAGAGGGAGCTTTACTCTGTATCTAAACCCATGCTGTACCTGTCCTGGGACTGTTTGATGGGGAGGGTGTAGAGGGAGCTTTACTCTGTATCTAACCCCGTGCTGTACCTGTCCTGGGAGTATTTGATGAGGGACAGTGCAGAAGGAGCTTTACTCTGTATCTAACCCCGTGCTGTACCTGTCCTGGGAGTGTTTGATGAGGACATTGTAGAGGGAGCTTTACTCTGTATCTAACCCAGTGCTGTACCTGTCCTGGGAGTGTTTGATGAGGACATTGTAGAGGGAGCTTTACTCTGTATCTAACCCCGTGCTGTACCTGTCCTGGGAGTGTTTGATGGGGACAGTGCAGAAGGAGCTTTACTCTGTATCTAACCCCGTGCTGTACCTGTCCTGGGAGTGTTTGATGAGGACAGTGTAGAGGGAGCTTCAGTCTGTATCTTACGCTGTGCTGTACTTGCCCTGGGAGAGTTTGATGGGGACAGTGTAGAGGGAGCTTTACTGTGTATCTACCCCGTTGCTGTACCTGTCCTGTGAGTGTTTGATGGGGACAGTGTAGAGGGAGCTTTACTCTGTATCTAACCCCGTGCTGTAACTGTCCTGGGAGTGTTTGATGGGGACAGTGTAGAGGGAGCTTTACTGTGTATCTAACCCCGTGCTGCACCTGTCCTGGGAGTGTTTGGTAGGGACAGTTTCGAGGGATATTCTCTGTCTATCTCACTCTGACTGATGCATTTGTCATTCTCACCTGTTCCTGTTCTGTATTTATGATGATGAGGTGTGAAGTTTGGGTTTCACATTGTTGTTTTGCGGAGTCCCAGTTTACTTTATTCGTTGAGAATCTATAGCAATGCTGATTATGAACTTTCCAGCCGCTCGGACAGGGAGACTCTGCAGAATTATAAAGACTTAATTCAGAGAAATACATCGAAACATTAGGAACAGGAGGAGAACATTCAGCCCCTCTCGAGCCTGTTACATAGGATCAGGAAGAGACCATGCAGCCCCTCTCGAGCCTGTTACACAGGATCAGGAAGAGACCATTCAGCCCCTCTCGAGCGTGTTACACAGGATCAGGAGGAGACCATTCAGCCCCTCTCGAACCTTTTACACAGGATCATGAGGAGGCCATTCAGCCCCTCTCGAGCGTGTTACACAGGATCAGGAGGAGACCATTCAGCCCCTCTCGAAACTGTTACACAGGATAATGAGGAGGCCATTCAGCCCCTCTTGAGCATGTTACACAGGAACAGGAGTAGGCCATTCAGTCCCTCTCGAGCCTGTTAAACAGGAACAGGAGTCGGCCATTCAGTCCGTCTCGAGCTTGTTACACAGGAACAGGAGGAGGCCATTCAGCCCCTCTCGAACCTGTTACACAGGATCATGAGGAGGCCATACAGCCCCTCTTGAGCATATTACACAGGAAAAGGAGGAGGCCATTCAGCCCCTCTCGAGCCTGTTACACAGGTACAGGAGGAGGCCATTCAGCCCCTCTGGAGTATTTTACACCATTCTATTGGATCTGCTCTGTACCTTAACCCCCTCGGTTCCGTGACCCTCCGTCCCCAACAACAATCTCTCAATCTCAGTTTTGACGTTGCCCTTTGACCTCCGGCCCCCACAGTTTATTTCGGGGTTTGGGTGGGGGGAGAGTTCCTGATTTCCGCTCCCCTTTGTGTGAAGAGGTGTTTCCTGATGTCCCCCCTGAACGTCCTGGCTCCAATTTTAACCTTCTTGCCCCTTGTTCCCGACTCCCCCTCCCCGGCTCCCCCACAACCCACCGGATCAGAGGAAATTGTTTCTCTCCATCCACCCAATCGAATCTCTTTATTGAGTTCAACGCCTCGGGTCCGGTCGCCGTGGTTTCGCCTGTAGGCCTCAGGCTTCGAGTATGGATCGCCCGCCTGCACCTTATCCAATCCCTTCAATCTGTCGGACAGACCCCCCCGATCGATTCATCCCCTCGCCTGTCCCAAACTCCGGGAGGCAGAGGCCGGGATAGTGCGGACTTCCCCCGCTTGGAGGTTGAGGCCCTGACTGGTGGATGGGGAGGGTGGGGGTGGGGAGACAGGGGGTGGGGGTGGGTGTGGGGAGACAGGGGGTGGGGACACAGGGTGTGGGGGTGTGGGTGTGGGGAGACAGAGGTGGGGGGTGGGGAGACAGGGGGTGGGGAGACAGGGGGTGGGGGTGGGGAGTCAGGGGGTGGGGGTGGGGAGACAGTGGGTTGGGACACAGGGGCTGGGGGTGGGGAGACAGGGTTGGGGGTGGGCAGACAGGGGTGGGGGTGGTCAGACAGGGGGGTGGGGTGGGGAGACAGTGTGTGGGGGTGGGGGTTGGGCCGAGGAGATATGAGGTGGGGGTGGGGAGACGGGGTGGGGGTGGGGAGACAGGGGGTGGGGAGACAGGGGGTGGGGGTGGGGAGACAGGGGGTGGGGAGACAGGGGGTGGAGAGACAGGGGTAGGGGTGGGGATTTAGGGGGTGGGGGAGATCCCAACGGGACAGAGCGTGGGTGGATGGGAGAGTGGGGTAGGGGGTTGCGGCCATCAGCACCAACTCACCTGAGCAGCTTCGGAGGATGGTGCAGAAGGATCTTCGGTCTCTGAGCATCTGTTCAAGGGTCTCGGACATATTCCGGATCTTTCCGTTCAGCCCCGTCATGTCCTTGTCCATCTGTAGGACTGAGAGACTCACAGGGTCACAGAACTCACAGGGTCACAGAACCACAGGGTCTGAACCACACAGAAAGAGGCCATTTGGCCCATCATGTCTACACTGTCTCTCCGAATGAGCGTTAGTACCCACTGTCATCGCCCTGCCTTTTCCCCCCTGTCCCCCTGCACATTATATCGGTACAAATAACCATCCAATGCCCCCTTGAATGCCTCGATTGAACCTGCCTCCCCCACACGACCAGGCAGCACATCCCAGACCCGAACCACTCAGCGTGTGAAAACGTTTTCTCTCACATCGCGTTTGATTCTTTCGCAAATCGCTTAAAAATCCGTGTCCTCTGGGCCCAGTGAGAACAGCTTCTCCCCGTCTCCTCTGTCCAGCCCCCTCTTGATTCTGAACGTCTCCATCAAATCCCCTCTCAGCCTCCTTCTCTCCAAGGAGAACAGTCCCAACCTCTCCCGTCTCTCCTTGGAACTGAAGTTTCTCATTCCCAGAACAATCCGTCTAAACCTCTCCTGCGTGTTACAGTGAGTGGTGTGGGATATATCAGTGTGTTACAGTGAGGGGTGTGGGATATATCAGAGTGTTACAGTGAGGGTTGTGGGATATATCAGAGTGTTACAGTGAGGGGTGTGGGATATATCAGAGTGTTACAGTGAGGGGTGTGGGATATATCAGTGTGTTACAGTGAAGGGTGTGGGATATATCAGAATGTTACAGTGAGGGGCGTGGGATATATCAGAGTGTTACAGTGAGGGTTGTGGGATATATCAGAGTGTTACAGTGAGGGGTGTGGGATATATCAGAGTGTTACAGTGAGGGTTGTGGGATATATCAGAGTGTTACAGTGAGGGGTGTGGGATATATCAGAGTGTTACAGTGAGGGTTGTGGGATATATCAGAGTGTTACAGTGAAGGGTGTGGGATATATCAGAATGTTACAGTGAGGGGTGTGGGATATATCAGAGTGTTACAGTGAGGGTTGTGGGATATATCAGAGTGTTACAGTGAGGGGTGTGGGATATATCAGTGTTACAGTGAGGGGTGTGGGATGTATCAGGGTGTTACAGTGAGGGGTGTGGAATATATCAGACTGTTACAGTGAGGGGTGAGGGATATATCAGAGTGTTACAGTGAGGGGTGTGGGATATATCAGAATGTTACAGTGAGGGGTGTGGGGTATATCGGAGTGTTACAGTGAGGGCTGTGGGATATATCAGAGTGTTACAGTGAGGGGTGTGGGATATATCAAAGTGTTACAGTGAGGGTTGTGGGGTATATCAGAGTGAGGTGTGTGGGATATATCAGAGTGTTGCAGTGCGGTGTGGGTTATACCAGGGTGTTACAGTGAGGAGTGTGAGATATATCAGGTTGTTACAGTGAAGGGTGTCTGATATATCTGAGTGTTACTGTGAGCGTGTGTGATATATCTGAGTGTTACCGTGAGGCTGTGTGATCTATCAGAGTGTTATTGTGAGGAGTGCGGGATGTATCAGTCTGTTACAGTGAGGGGTTTGGGATATATCAGTCTGTTGCAGTGAGGGGTGTGCGATATATCAGGGTGTTAGAGTGAGGCCATGGGATATATCAGAGTGTTAGAGTGAGGGGCGTAGGATATGTCAGAGTATTATAGTGAGGGGAGTGGGATATATCTGACTGTTATTGTGAGGGTCTGTGATATATGTGAGTGTTACAGTGACTGGTGTGGGATATATCAGTATTACAGTGAGGGGTGTGGGATATATCAAAGTGTTACAGTGAGGGGTGTGGGATATATAAGAGTGTTTCTGTGAGGGGTGTGGGGTATATCAGAGTGTTACAGTGAGGTGTGTGGAAGATATCAGAGTGTGACAGTGAGAGGTGTGGGTTATATCAGAGTGTTACAGTGAGGATTGTGGGATATATCAGGGTGTTACAGTGAGGGGTGTGGGATATATCAGAGTGTTACAGTGAGAGGTGTGGGATATATCAGAGTGTCACTGTGAGGGGTGTGGGATATATCAGAGTGTTACAGTGAGGGGTGTGGGATATATCAGAGTGTTACAGTGAGGGGTGTGGGATGTATCAGGGTGTTACAGTGAGGGGAGTGGGATATATCAGAGTGTTACAGTGAGGGGTGTCGGAAATATCAGAGTGATAGAGTGACGGGTGCGGGACATATCAGAGTGTTACAGTGAGGAGTGCACGATATATCAGATTGTTACAGTGAGGGGTGTCGGATATATCCGAGTGTTACAGTGAGGGGTGTTTGATATATCAGAGTGTTACAGTGAGGGGTGTGGAATATATCCGAGTGTTACAGTGAGGGGTGTTTGATATATCAGAGTGTTACAGTGAGGGGTGTGGAATATATCAGAGTGTGACAGTGAGGGGTGTGGGATATATCAGGGTGCTACAGTGAGGGGTGTGGGATATATCAGTGTGTTTCAGTGAGGGGTGTGGTATATATCAGGGTGTTACAATGAGGGGTGTGGGATATATCAGAGTGTTACAGTGGGGGGTGTGGTATATATCAGATTGTGACAGTGAGGGGTGTGGGATATATCAGGGTGTTACATTGAGGAGTGTGTGATATATCAGGGTGTTACTGTGAGGGGTGTTGGTTATATCAGAGTGTTGCAGTGAGGGGTGTGGGTTGTATCAGGGTGTTACAAGGAGGCGTGTGGGATATATCAGACTGTTACAAAAAGGGGTTTGTGGTATATCACAGTGTTACAATGTCGGGTGTAGGCTATATCAGGGTGTTGTAGTGAGGGGTTTCGGATATATCAGAGTGTTCCAGTGAGGGGTGTGGTTTGTATCAGGGTGTTACAGTGAGGGGTGTGGGATATATCAGAGTGTTACAGTGAGGGGTGTGCGATATATCAGAGTGTTGCAGTGAGGAGTGTGGGATATATCAGAGTGTTACAGTGAGGGGTGTGGGATATATCAGAGGGTTACAGTGAGGGGTTTGGAATATATCAGAGTGTTACAGTGAGGGGTGTGGGATATATCACAGTGTTACAGTGAGGGGTGTGGGATATATCAGAGCGTTACAGTGAAGGTTGTGGGGTATATCAGAGTGTTACAGTGTGGGGTGTGGGATATATCAGTGTTACAGTGAGGGGTGTGGAATATATCAGAGTGTTACAGTGAGGGGTGTGGGATATATCACAGTGTTACAGTGAGGGGTGTGGGATATATCACAGTGTTACAGTGAGGGGTGTGGGATATATAAGAGCGTTACAGTGAAGTTTGTGGGGTATATCAGAGTGTTACAGTGTGGGGTGTGGGATATATCAGTGTTACAGTGAGGGGTGTGGAATATATCAGAGTGTTACAATGAGGGGTGTGGGATATATCAGTGTTACAGTGAGGGGTGTGGGATATATCAGAGCGTTACAGTGAAGGTTCTGGGGTATATCAGAGTGTTACAGTGTGGGGTGTGGGATATATCAGTGTTACAGTGAGGGGTGTGGAATATATCAGAGTGTTACAGTGAGGGGTGTGAGATATATCAGAGTGTTACAGTGAGGGGTGTGGGATATATCAGAGTGTTACAGTGAGGGGTGTGGGTTATATCAGAGTGTTACAGTGAGGGGTGTGGGATATATCCGAGTGTTACAGTGAGGGGTGCTTGATATATCAGAGTGTTACAGTGAGGGGTGTGGGATATATCCGAGTGTTACAGTGAGGGGTGTTTGATATATCAGAGTGTTACAGTGAGGGGTGTGGGATATATCAGTGTTACAGTGAGGGGTGTGGGATATATTAGAGTGTTACAGTGAGGGGTGTGGAATATATCAGAGTGTTACAATGAGGGGTGTAGGATATATCAGTGTTACAGTGAGGGGTGTGGGATATATCAGAGCGTTACAGTGAAGGTTGTGGGGTATATCAGAGTGTTACAGTGTGGGGTGTGGGATATATCAGTGTTACAGTGAGGGGTGTGGAATATATCAGAGTGTTACAGTGAGGGGTGTGGGATATATCACAGTGTTACAGTGAGGGGTGTGGGCTATATCAGAGTCTTACAGTGAGGGGTGTGGGATATATCACAGTGTTACAGTGAGGGGTGTGGGATATATCAGAGCGTTACAGTGAAGGTTGTGGGGTATATCAGAGTGTTACAGTGTGGGGTGTGGGATATATAAGAGTGTTACAATGAGGTGTGTGGGATATATCAGTGTTACAGTGAGGGGTGTGGGATATATCAGAGCGTTACAGTGAAGGTTGTGGGGTATATCAGAGTGTTACAGTGAGGGGTACGGGATATATCAGTGTTACAGTGAGGGGTGTGGGATATATCAGAGTGTTACAGTGAGGGGTGTGGGATATATCAGTGTTACAGTGAGAGGTGTGGAATATATCAGAGTGTTCCAGTGAAGGGTGTGGGATATATCAGTGTTACAGTGAGGGGTGTGGAATATATCAGAGTGTTACAATGAGGGGTGTGGGATATATCACAGTGTTACGGTCAGGGGTGTGGGATATATCAGAGTGTTACAGTGAGGGGTGTGGGGTATATCAGAGTGTTACAGTGAGGGGTGTGGGATATATCAGAGTGTTACAGTGAGGGGTGTGGGATATATCAGAGTGTTACAGTGAGGGGTGTGGGATATATCAGAGTGTTACAGTGAGGGGTGTGGGATATATCAGTGTTACAGTGAGGGGTGTGGGGTATATCAGAGTGTTACAGTGAGGGGTGTGGGATATATCAGAGTGTTACAGTGAGGGGTGTGGGATATATCAGAGTGTTACAGTGAGGGGTGTGGGATATATCAGGGTTACAGTGAGGGGTGTGGGATATATCAGTGTTACAGTGAGGGGTGTGGTGTGTATCAGGCTGTTACATTGAGATGTTCCTCCCCGTACCGTGGACTGTGAGACCTGTAATAACTGCCAGGCCACAGATTAAGAGAATAAGTCCGACCACGATGAGACATCTGGATTTTTTTGAGCTTCTTCCTCCAGCTGTTTTCTGTCCAGTTTGACCTGGAATAGAGAAGTACAGATTGACCCATGTTGAGCAGCCTGTGGAACTGTACGGAACAGACAATGGTGACGTATCTACCTCCCTTATCGAGAGGAACAACAGCCACGTTACTCGTTTATATCCCTGGTTTCACATCCCAGCGCACGGTACAGGAGGGTTATCAAAGAGAATCGAACACCGAGTCACACAGGGAGATATTAGGGACAGGAAAGCAAAAGCTGAGATACAGAGATCGGTACAAGGGGCGTCTTAAAGGAGGAGAGAGACAGAGAGAAAGAGACAGAGAGAAAGAGGCAGAGAGAGAGAGATTTAGGGAGACAGAGAGAGCGAGAGAGACAGAGGTGTGTAGGGGTTGGAGGAGGTTACAGAGATAGGGAGGGGTGTAGGGGCTGGAGGAGGTTACAGAGGAAGGGAGGGTTATAGGGGCTGGATGAGGTTACAGATATCGGGAGGGTTGGAGGGGTTGGAGGAGGTTACTGATATAGGGAGGGTTGTAGGGCTGGAGGAGGTTACAGATATTGGGAGGGTTGTAGGGTCTGGAGGACTTTACAGATATAGGGTGGGTTGTAGGGTTTGGAGGAGGTTACAGAGATAGGGAGGAGTGTAGGGGCTGGAGGGAGTTACAGAGATGGGAGGGTTGTAGGGGCTGGAGGAGTTTCCAGAGATAGGGAGGGCTGTAGGAGCTGGAGGAGGTTACAGAGATAGGGAGGGCTGTTGGGGCTGGAGGAGGTTACAGAGATAGGGAGGGTTGTATGGGCTGGAGGAGGTTACAGAGATAGGGAGGGTTGTAGGGGCTGGAGGAGGTTACAGAGATAGTGAGAGTTGTAGTGGCTGGGGGAGGTTACAGAGTTAGTGAGAGTTGTAGGGGCTGGAGGCAATTACAGAGATAGGGAGGGTTGTAGGGGCTGGAGGAGGTTACAGAGGAATGGAGGGTTGTAGGGGCTGGAGGAGGTTACAGAGACAGTGAGGGTTGTAGGGGCTGGAGGAGGTTATAGAGATAGGCAGGGGTGTAGTGGCTGGGGGAGGTTACAGAGTTAGTGAGAGTTGTAGGGGCTGGAGGCGATTACAGAGATAGGGAGGGTTGTAGGGGCTGGAGGAGGTTACAGAGGAATGGAGGGTTGTAGGGGCTGGAGGAGGTTACAGAGATAGGGAGGGATGTAGGTGCTGGAGGAGGTTACAGAGATAGGGAGGGGTGTAGTGGCTGGAGGAGGTTACAGAGGAAGGGAGGGTTATAGGAGCTGGAGGAGGTTACAGATATAGGGAGGGTTGGAGGGTTTGGAGGAGGTTACTGATATAGGGAGGGTTGTAGGGGCTGGAGGAGGTTACAGATATAGGGAGGGTTGTAGGGTCTGGAGGACTTAACAGATATAGGGAGGGTTGTAGGGGTTGGAGGAGGTTACAGAGATAGGGAGGAGAGTAGGGGCTGGAGGAGGTTACAGAGATAGGGAGGTTTGTAGGGGCTGGAGGAGGTTACAGAAATAGGCAGGGTTGTAGGGGTTGGAGGAGGTTACAGAGTTAGGGAGGGGTGTAGTGGCTGGAGGAGGTTACAGAGATAGGGAGGGCTGTAGTGGCTGGAGGAGGTTACAGAAATAGGGAGCAGTGTAGTGTCTGAAGGAGATTACAGAGGAAGGGAGGGTTATAGGGGCTGGAGGAGGTTACAGATATAGGGAGGGTTGGAGGGGTTGGAGGAGGTTTCAGATATAGGGAGGTTTGTTCGAGTCTGGAGGAGGTTACAGAGATAGGGAGGGTTGTAGGGGTTGGAGGAGGTTACAGAGATAGGGAGGGGTGTAGGGGCTGGAGGAGGGTACAGAGATAGGGAGAGGTTTAGGGGCTGGAAGAGGTTACAGGGATAGGGAGGGGTGTAGGGGCTGGAGGAGGTTACAGAGATAGGGAGGGATGTAGGGGCTGGAGGAGGTTACAGATATAGGGAGGGGTGTAGGGGATGGAGGAGGTTACAGAGACAGGGAGGGGTGTAGGGGCTGGAGGAGGTTACAGATATAGGGAGGGGTGCAGGGGATGGAGGAGGTTACAGAGATAGGGAGGGATGTAGGGGCTGGAGGAGTTTACAGATATAGGGAGGGGTGTAGGGAATGGAGGAGGTTACAGAGATAGGGAGGGATGTAGGGGCTGGAGGAGGTTACAGAGATAGGGAGTGGTGTAGGGGCTGGAGGAGGTTACAGAGATAGGGAGGGGTGTAGGGGCTGGAGGAAGTTACAGAGATAGGGAGGGATGTAGGGGCTGGAGGAGGTTACAGAGATAGGGAGGGATGTAGGGGCTGGAGGAGGTTACAGAGATAGGGAGGGGTGTAGGGGCTGGAGGAGGTTACAGAGATAGGGAGGGGTGTAGGGGCTGGAGGAAGTTACAGAGATAGGGAGGGGTGTAGGGGCAGGAGGAGGTTACAGAGATAGGGAGGGGTGTAGGTGTTGGAGGAGGTTACAGGGATAGGGAGGTGTGTAGGGGCTGGAGGAGGTTACAGAGATAGGGAGGGGTGTAGGGGCTGGAGGAGGTTACAGAGATAGGGAGGGATGTAGGGGCTGGAGGAGGTTACAGAGATAGGGAGGGGTGTAGTGGCTGGAGGAGGTTACAGAGATAGGGAGGGATGTAGGGGCTAGAGGAGGTTACAGGGATCGGGAGGTGAATCTCTTCATCCTTCAGCATGTCCCTCCCTCCCTGTCTGTCCTGAATATTGTGACCTCTGACCCCACACTCCCAGGATGACTGACCTTTATCCGGGGTCACCTCCGGGACTTGGTTCTGCTGCGGACTCTGCGGAGTGAAGTTGACTTGGGCGTAACTTGGTTCCTGTTCACCTACGAGAGTTGCAGAGAGACGGAGAGAGGGAGTGAGAAGGGATGAAGAATTTGAGGACAGTTTGGTCAGTACGTGTGACGTAGGTGGGAAGCAGAGGCCAACGACAGACCAGCAACACGCACACCGACATGACAATCAGCTCTGGAGCACGCCAAGACATAACTAGAACTAGGTGCATCTCAACTGCAACTACAGGCAGTTGAGAAGTAAATGCGACTTAGCAGACACTTAATTCACCAATAGAACAAGTGTAACACAAAACGAGCAGGCATGGAATCCGAGCAACAGCAGGCACGTAGCTACGGTGCGATCGTCACGTGGCTGAGGTCTAACAGAAATGCAGCTAAGATACAACGGATGTGTGATGGACGTGTAAGCGAAGTGTAATTGAGACGTAACACACAGGCAACTAAGAAGAAAGTGACATACTACAGGTGTACAACAGGGTCAGGACTCTTGCTTAACTGTGACGTTACTACGATGCAACGGAAATGTAACTGAGATGTAACTGACAGGGAAGAGAACAGTTGTGACAGGAGGAGTGTATTTGATTTCCAAACAGAGATTAGCAGACCCATAACTAAGGTCTAACAGATACGAAACTAAGGTGTAACAAGCAGAGAGGAGATGGATCAGCTATGATATTGACTCAGACGTAACTTAAGATGAAACTGAAAGAATCAGGGTCTACCTAATGCATCATGTTCAACGCAATTGAGAAACGAATAAAGTGCAGCAGGTTGGGCACAAATCAGTATCTTACGACCGACATACAATATCTGTAACTGACCTGTTGTATGGAGCTTAGATGTGCCGGAGGCAGGAAGAAGATTCAGCTCCGTGTATGAGATCTCCAGATCGTCTGGAAAATGGAAACAGAAACTATACAATGGATGAGAGTTAGATACAGAGTAAAGATCCCTCTACACCGTCCCCATCAAACACTCCCAGGACAGGTACAGCACGGGGTTGGATACAGAGTAAATCTCCCTCTACACCGTCCCCATCAAACACTCCCAGGACAGGTACAGCACTAAGATAGATACAGAGTAAAGCTCCTTCTACACAGTCCCCATCAAACACTCCCAGGACAGGTATAGCACGGGCTTAGATACCGTGTAGTTACCCCTCCATCTCAATCTCACTATGTTGCCCCCTCACTCTCTCCATCTCACCCTCTGTTTCTATCCCTCTCGCTCTGTCCCTCTCACTCTCAATCTCTCTCTCTCTCCCTCCATTGAACAGTTTAACCTACATTCTCTGTCTCTCTATGTCACTCTCTCTGTCTCTCTCACCCTTAATCTCTCTCACCATCTCTCTCTCTCTGCCTGACTCTCTCTTTTTCATTCCTTTCCTCCCTCTCTCTGAGTCTCATTTTTTTTTATAAATTTCATAATCTTTCTGTCTTTCTGACTCTATCTCTCTCTCTCTTGCACTCTCAGTCCCTTCACCTGTCCTCCAAACCATAATTCTCTCTCTCCCTCTCCATCTAGTGTAAATGTTAACCAATGTTCACTAGGCGCTGTCCTGTCAGTTCTGATGTGTCTCATATTCATGTAGTTGCCGTTACAGAATCACACAGTGCAGAAGAGGCCCTTTGGCCCATCAAGTATGCATTGTGCACCATCTCTCTCACGATCTCTCTCTGTCTCCCTCTGTCTCAATCTCTCTCACCATCTCTCTCTCTGTCTCTCTCTCTCTCAATCACTCACCATCTCTCTCTCTGTTTTTCTCTTTCTCTCGCACCGTCTCTCTCTCAGTCTCTCTCGCTCTCAAACTCTCCAACCCTACCTCTCTCTGTCTTTCTCATTCTCAATGTCTCTCACTATCTGTCTCTCTCTTTCTCTCACACTCTCAATATATCTCTCCATTTCTCTTCCTCTCCCTTACTCAATCTCACTCACCATCTCTCTCTCCCCATCTCTCTCTCTCTGTCTGATTGTCTGTCTCTCTTTTTCATTCCTTATCTTGCTCTCTTTGTCTCTCGGTGTCTTTATAATTGTCATACTCTTTCTGTCTCTCTCTCTCTCCCACCCTCAATCGCTGTCCCACCATCTGTACCTGCAACCCCTCAGTCTCTCTCTTTCTCCCTCCCCTCCCTCTCTCTCCCTCTAATGAGCAGTTCAACCTACGTTCACTGGGGTCTGCCGTGTTGTTTTTGATGTGTCTCATATTCATGTAGTCGGTGTCCTGCTCCATGGTTTGTGTCTGAGGGGTCTCTCTCCTCCGTTCCTCTTCTGTCTGCTTTTCTCTCTCTCTGTCAGATGTGTCTCAGTCTTTCCTCAGACTCAATGTCAGGGCGAAAACTTCCTCAAAACTGTTTCTGCCTCTTGGTTCCATTTCACAATGACACTTCCCCTGAGATCAGAATGAGAGGCTGGTTGTACTGACTCCAGGGGCAGCAGTCCCTCTCTCTCAATCTCTCTCACCATCTCTCTCTCTGTCTCCCTCTCTCTCAATCTCTCTCACCATCTCTTTCTCTGTCCCCCTCTCTCTCAAACTCTCTCACCATCGCTCTCTCTGTCTGTCTCTCTCTCAATCTCTCTCACCATCTCTCTCTGTCTCCTTCTCTCTCAAACTCTCTCACCATCTCTCTCTCTGTCTCTCTCTCTCTCAATCTTCCTCACCATCTCTTTCTCTGTCTCCCTCTCTCTCAATTTCTCTCACAATCCCACTCTCTGTCTCCCTCTCTCTCAATCTCCATCACCAGCGCGCTCTCTGTTTGCCTCTCTCTCTCTTGCCCTCACTCCCTGTCCCTCCATCTGTCCCCCAACCCCTGTCTCTCTCTCTGACCCTCTCCCTCTGTTGAACAGTTTAACCTATGTTCACTGGGCCCTGTCATATTGTTTTTGACGTGTCTCATATTCATGTAGTCGGTGTCCTGCTCCATGGTTTGTGTCTGAGGGGTCTGTCTACTCAATTCCAGTCCTGTCTGCTGCTCTCTCTCTCTCTCTCTCTCTCTCAGATGTGTCTCAGTCTTTCCTCAGACTCAATGTCAGGGCGAAAACTTCCTCAAAACTGTTTCTGCCTCTTGGTTCCATTTCACAATGACACTTCCCCTGAGATCAGAATGAGAGGCTGGTTGTACTGACTCCAGGGGCAGCAGTACCTCTCTCTCAATCTCTCTCACCATCTCTCTCTCTCTGTCTCCCTCTCTCTCAATCTTTCTCAAAATCTCTCTCTCCGTCTCCCTCTCTCTCAATCTCTCTCACCATCTCTCTCTCTGTCTCCTTCTGTCTCAATATCTCTCACCATCTCTCCCTCTGTCTCCCTCTCTCTCAATTTCTCTCACCATCTCTCTCACTGTGTCCCTCTCTTTCAATCTCTCTCACTATCTCTCTCTCTGTCTCCCTCTCTCTCAATCTCTCTCACCACCTCTCTCTCTCTGTCTCCCTCTCTCTCAATCACTCTCACCATCTCTCTCTCTGTCTCCCTCTCTCTCAACCTCTCACCATCTCTCTCTCTGTCTCCCTCTCTCTCAATCTCTCTCACCATCTCTCTCTCTGTCTCCATCTCTCTCACCATCTCTCTCTCTCTCCCTCTCAATCTCTCTCACCATTTCTCTCTCTCTCAATCTCTCTCACCATCTCTCTCTGTCTCACTCTCTCTCAATCTCTCACCATCTCTCTCTCACTGTCTCCCTGTCTCTCAATCTGTCTCACCATTTCTCTCTGTCTCACTCTCTCTCAATCTCTCTCAATCTCTCTCACCGTCTCTCTTTGTCTCCCTCTCTGTCAATCTCTCTCACCATTTATCTCTCTGTCTCCCTCTCTCTCAATCTCTCTCACCATTTCTCCCTCTCTCTCAATCTCTCTCAATCTCTCTCAAACTCTGTCAATCTCTCTCACCATCTCTCTCTGTCTCACTCTCTCTCAATCTCTCTCACCATTTCTCTCTCTGTCTCCTCCTCTCAATCTCTCTCACCATCTCTCTCTCTGTCTCCCTCTCTCTCAATCTCTGTCTCTCTCTCTGTCTCAATTTCAATCTATCTCACGATCTCTAACTTTGTCTCACTCTCTCAATCTCTCTCACCATCTCTCTCTCTGTCTCCCTCTCTCAATCTCTCTCACCATCTCTCTCTCTCTCTCTGTCCCTCTCTGTCAATCTCTCTCACTATCTCTCTCTGTCTCCCTCTCTCTCTCAATCTCACTCAACATTTCTCTCGCTGTCTCCCTCTCTCTCAATCTCTCTCACCATCTCTCTCTCTGTCTCCCTCTCTCTCAATATCTCTCACCATCTCCCTCTCTGTCTCCCTCTCTCTCAATGTCTCTCACTATCTGTCTCTCTCTTTCTCTCACACTCTCAATATATCTCTCCATTTCTCTTCCTCTCCCTTACTCAATCTCACTCACCATCTCTCTCTCCCCATCTCTCTCTCTCTGTCTGATTGTCTGTCTCTCTTTTTCATTCCTTATCTTGCTCTCTTTGTCTCTCGGTGTCTTTATAATTGTCATACTCTTTCTGTCTCTCTCTCTCTCCCACCCTCAATCGCTGTCCCACCATCTGTACCTGCAACCCCTCAGTCTCTCTCTTTCTCCCTCCCCTCCCTCTCTCTCCCTCTAATGAGCAGTTCAACCTACGTTCACTGGGGTCTGCCGTGTTGTTTTTGATGTGTCTCATATTCATGTAGTCGGTGTCCTGCTCCATGGTTTGTGTCTGAGGGGTCTCTCTCCTCCGTTCCTCTTCTGTCTGCTTTTCTCTCTCTCTGTCAGATGTGTCTCAGTCTTTCCTCAGACTCAATGTCAGGGCGAAAACTTCCTCAAAACTGTTTCTGCCTCTTGGTTCCATTTCACAATGACACTTCCCCTGAGATCAGAATGAGAGGCTGGTTGTACTGACTCCAGGGGCAGCAGTCCCTCTCTCTCAATCTCTCTCACCATCTCTCTCTCTGTCTCCCTCTCTCTCAATCTCTCTCACCATCTCTTTCTCTGTCCCCCTCTCTCTCAAACTCTCTCACCATCGCTCTCTCTGTCTGTCTCTCTCTCAATCTCTCTCACCATCTCTCTCTGTCTCCTTCTCTCTCAAACTCTCTCACCATCTCTCTCTCTGTCTCTCTCTCTCTCAATCTTCCTCACCATCTCTTTCTCTGTCTCCCTCTCTCTCAATTTCTCTCACAATCCCACTCTCTGTCTCCCTCTCTCTCAATCTCCCTCACCAGCGCGCTCTCTGTTTGCCTCTCTCTCTCTTGCCCTCACTCCCTGTCCCTCCATCTGTCCCCCAACCCCTGTCTCTCTCTCTGACCCTCTCCCTCTGTTGAACAGTTTAACCTATGTTCACTGGGCCCTGTCATATTGTTTTTGACGTGTCTCATATTCATGTAGTTGGTGTCCTGCTCCATGGTTTGTGTCTGAGGGGTCTGTCTACTCAATTCCAGTCCTGTCTGCTGCTCTCTCTCTCTCTCTCTCTCTCTCAGATGTGTCTCAGTCTTTCCTCAGACTCAATGTCAGGGCGAAAACTTCCTCAAAACTGTTTCTGCCTCTTGGTTCCATTTCACAATGACACTTCCCCTGAGATCAGAATGAGAGGCTGGTTGTACTGACTCCAGGGGCAGCAGTACCTCTCTCTCAATCTCTCTCACCATCTCTCTCTCTCTGTCTCCCTCTCTCTCAATCTTTCTCAAAATCTCTCTCTCCGTCTCCCTCTCTCTCAATCTCTCTCACCATCTCTCTCTCTGTCTCCTTCTGTCTCAATATCTCTCACCATCTCTCCCTCTGTCTCCCTCTCTCTCAATTTCTCTCACCATCTCTCTCACTGTGTCCCTCTCTTTCAATCTCTCTCACTATCTCTCTCTCTGTCTCCCTCTCTCTCAATCTCTCTCACCACCTCTCTCTCTCTGTCTCCCTCTCTCTCAATCACTCTCACCATCTCTCTCTCTGTCTCCCTCTCTCTCAACCTCTCACCATCTCTCTCTCTGTCTCCCTCTCTCTCAATCTCTCTCACCATCTCTCTCTCTGTCTCCATCTCTCTCACCATCTCTCTCTCTCTCCCTCTCAATCTCTCTCACCATTTCTCTCTCTCTCAATCTCTCTCACCATCTCTCTCTGTCTCCCTCTCTCTCAATCTCTCACCATCTCTCTCTCACTGTCTCCCTGTCTCTCAATCTGTCTCACCATTTCTCTCTGTCTCACTCTCTCTCAATCTCTCTCAATCTCTCTCACCGTCTCTCTTTGTCTCCCTCTCTGTCAATCTCTCTCACCATTTATCTCTCTGTCTCCCTCTCTCTCAATCTCTCTCACCATTTCTCCCTCTCTCTCAATCTCTCTCAATCTCTCTCAAACTCTGTCAATCTCTCTCACCATCTCTCTCTGTCTCACTCTCTCTCAATCTCTCTCACCATTTCTCTCTCTGTCTCCTCCTCTCAATCTCTCTCACCATCTCTCTCTCTGTCTCCCTCTCTCTCAATCTCTGTCTCTCTCTCTGTCTCAATTTCAATCTATCTCACGATCTCTAACTTTGTCTCACTCTCTCAATCTCTCTCACCATCTCTCTCTCTGTACCCCTCTCTCTCAAACTCTTTCACCATCGCTGTCTCTGTCTGTCTCTCTCTCAATCTCTCTCACCATCTCTCTCTGTCTCCCTCTCTCTCAAACTCTCTCACCATCTCTCTCTCTGTCTCTCTCTCTCTCAATCTTCCTCACCATCTCTCTCTCTGTCTCCCTCTCTCTCAATCTCCCTCACCAGCGCGCTGTTTGCCTCTCTCTCTCTTGCCCTCACTCCCTGTCCCTCCATCTGTCCCCCAACCCCTGTCTCTCTCTCTGACCCTCTCCCTCTGTTGAACAGTTTAACCTATGTTCACTGGGCCCTGTCATATTGTTTTTGACGTGTCTCATATTCATGTAGTCGGTGTCCTGCTCCATGGTTTGTGTCTGAGGGGTCACTCTACTCAATTCCAGGCCTGTCTGCTGCTCTCTCTCTATCTCTCTCTCTCTCAGATGTGTCTCAGTCTTTCCTCAGACTCAATGTCAGGGCGGAAACTTCCTCAAAACTGTTTCTGCCTCTTGGTTCCATTTCACAATGACACTTCCCCTGAGATCAGAATGAGAGGCTGGTTGTACTGACTCCAGGGGCAGCAGAACCTCTCTCTCAATCTCTCTCACCATCTCTCTCTCTGTCTCCCTCTCTCTCAATCTCCCTCACCATCTCTCTCTCTGTCTCCCTCTCTCTCAATCTCTCTCACCATCTCTCTCTCTCTGTCTCCCTCTCTCTCAATCTCTCTCAAAATCTCTCTCTCCGTCTCCCTCTCTCTCAATCTCTCTCACCATCTCTCTCTCTGTCTCCTTCTGTCTCAATATCTCTCACCATCTCTCCCTCTGTCTCCCTCTCTCTCAATTTCTCTCACCATCTCTCTCACTGTGTCCCTCTCTTTCAATCTCTCTCACTATCTCTCTCTCTGTCTCCCTCTCTCTCAATCTCTCTCACCACCTCTCTCTCTCTGTCTCCCTCTCTCTCAATCACTCTCACCATCTCTCTCTCTGTCTCCCTCTCTCTCAACCTCTCACCATCTCTCTCTCTGTCTCCCTCTCTCTCAATCTCTCTCACCATCTCTCTCTCTGTCTCCCTCTCTCTCACCATCTCTCTCTCTCTCCCTCTCTCTCAATCTCTCTCACCATTTCTCTCTCTCTCAATCTCTCTCACCATCTCTCTCTCTGTCTCCCTCTCTCTCAATCTCTCACCATCTCTCTCTCACTGTCTCCCTGTCTCTCAATCTGTCTCACCATTTCTCTCTGTCTCACTCTCTCTCAATCTCTCTCAATCTCTCTCACCGTCTCTCTTTGTCTCCCTCTCTGTCAATCTCTCTCACCATTTATCTCTCTGTCTCCCTCTCTCTCAATCTCTCTCACCATTTCTCCCTCTCTCTCAATTTCTCTCAATCTCTCTCAAACTCTGTCAATCTCTCTCACCATCTCTCTCTGTCTCACTCTCTCTCAATCTCTCTCACCACTTCTCTCTGTCTCCTCCTCTCAATCTCTCTCACCATCTCTCTCTCTGTCTCCCTCTCTCTCAATCTCTGTCTCTCTCTCTGTCTCAATTTCAATCTATCTCACGATCTCTACCTCTGTCTCACTCTCTCAATCTCTCTCACCATCTCTCTCTCTGTCTCCCTCTCTCAATCTCTCTCACCATCTCTCTCTCTCTCTCTGTCCCTCTCTGTCAATCTCTCTCACTATCTCTCTCTGTCTCCCTCTCTCTCTCAATCTCACTCAACATTTCTCTCGTTGTCTCCCTCTCTCTCAATCTCTCTCACCATCTCTCCCTCTGTCTCCCTCTCTCTCAATATCTCTCACCATCTCCCTCTCTGTCTCCCTCTCTCACAATCTCTCTCACCATCTCTCTCTCTGTGTCCCTCTCTCTCAATCTCTCTCACCATCTCTCTCTCTGTCTCCTTCTGTCTCAATATCTCTCACCATCTCTCCCTCTGTCTCCCTCTCTCTCAATTTCTCTCACCATCTCTCTCACTGTGTCCCTCTCTTTCAATCTCTCTCACTATCTCTCTCTGTCTCCCTCTCTCTCAATCTCTCTCACCACCTCTCTCTCTCTGTCTCCCTCTATCTCAATCACTCTCACCATCTCTCTCTCTGTCTCCCTCTCTCTCAACCTCTCACCATCTCTCTCTCTGTCTCCCTCTCTCTCAATCTCTCTCACCATCTCTCTCTCTGTCTCCCTCTCTCTCACCTTCTCTCTCTCTCCCTCTCTCTCAATCTATCTCACCATTTCTCTCTCTCTCAATCACCATCTCTCTCTCTGTCTCCCTCTCTCTCAATCTCTCACCATCTCTCTCTCACTGTCTCCCTGTCTCTCAATCTGTCTCACCATTTCTCTCTGTCTCACTCTCTCTCAATCTCTCTCACCGTCTCTCTTTGTCTCCATCTCTGTCAATCTCTCTCACCATTTATCTCTCTGTCTCCCTCTCTCTCAATCTCTCTCACCATTTCTCCCTCTCTCTCAATCTCTCTCAATCTCTCTCAAACTCTGTCAGTCTCTCTCACCATCTCTCTCTGTCTCACTCTCTCTCAATCTCTCTCACCATTTCTCTCTCTGTCTCCTCCTCTCAATCTCTCTCACCATCTCTCTCTCTGTCTCCCTCTCTCTCAATCTCTCACTGTCTCTCTTTCTGTCTCAATTTCAATCTCTCTCACGATCTCTACCTCTGTCTCACTCACTCAATCTCTCTAACCATCTCTCTCTCTGTCTCCCTCTCTCAATCTCTCTCACCATCTCTCTCTCTCTCTGTCCCTCTCTGTCAATCTCTCTCACTATCTCTCTCTGTCTCCCTCTCTCTCTCAATCTCACTCAACATTTCTCTCGCTGTTTCCCTCTCTCTCAATCTCTCTCACCATCTCTCTCTCTGTCTCCCTCTCGCTCAATATCTCTCACCATCTCCCTCTCTGTCTCCCTCTCTCTCAATCTCTCTCACCATCTCCCTCTCTGTCTCCCTCTCTCTCAATCTGTCTCCCTCTGTCTCAATCTCTCTCACCATCTCTCTCTCTGTCTCCCTCTCTCTCAATATCTCTCACCATCTCCCTCTCTGTCTCCCTCTCTCTCAATCTCTCTCACCATCTCTCTCTCTGTCTCCCTCTCTCACCATCTCTCTCACCATCTCTCTCTCTGTCTCCCTCTCTCTCAATCTCTCTCACCATCTCTCTCTCTGTCTCCCTCTCTCTCAATCTTTCTCACCATCTCTCTCTCTGTCTCCCTCTCCCTCAATCTCTCTCACCATCTCTCTCTCTGTCTCTCTCTCTCAATCTCTCTCACTATCTCTCTCTCTGTCTCCCTCTCTCTCAATCTCTCTCACCATCTCTCTCTCTGTCTCCCTCTCTCTCAATCTTTCTCACCATCTCTCTCTCTGTCTCCCTCTCTCTCAATCTCTCTCACCATCTGTCTCTCTGTCTCTCTTTCTCAATCTCTCACCATCTCTCTCTCTGTATCCCTCTCTCTCAATCTCTCTCACCATCTCTCTCTCTGTCTCCCTCTCTCTCAATCTCTCTCACCATCTCTCTCTCTGTCTCCTTCTCTCTCACTCTCTCTCACTATCTCTCTCTCTGTCTCCTTCTCTCTCACTCTCTCTCATCATCTCTCTCTGTGTCCCTCTCTCTCAGTCTTTCTCACTATCTCTCTCTCTGTATCCCTCTCTCTCAATTTCTCTCACAATCTCTCTCTCTCTGTCTCCCTCTCTCTCAATCTCCCTCACCATCTCTCTCTCTGTCTCCCTCTCTCTCTCTCTATCTCCCCCTCTCTCAAGCTCTCTCATCATCTATCTCTCTCACTCTCTCACTCTCAATCTCTCTCACCATCTCTCTCTCCGTTACTCACTCTCTCAATCTCTCTCACCGTCTCTCTCTGTCTGACTCTCTCTCTCTTTTTCATTTCTTTCCTCTCTCTCTTTGTCTCTCGGTTTCTTTATAATTTTCATACTCTTTCTGTCTTTCTGTCTCTCTCTCTCTCGCCCTAACTCTCAGTACCTCCATCTGCACTAACTGCTAGAGTGTCACAGAATGCGGTAGCTTTATGCAGTGTATAGTCGTAGCAGAGTATCTCTGGCCTGGTTTTTTTTACATACCAACCCCTCATTCTCTCTCTTTCCCTCTCCCTCTCTCTCTCCCTCTCTCTCCCTGTCCTTCACTTTACTGCTCTCTCTCCCTCTAGTGTAAATGTTAACCTATGTTCACTTGGTGCTATCCTGTCGGTTCTGATGTGTCTCATATTCATGTAGTTGCTGCCACAGAATCACACAATGCAGAAGAGGCCCTTTGGCCCATCGAGTATGCACTGTGCACCATCTCTCTCGCTGTCTCTCTCACTCTCAGTCCCTCGCACCATCTCTCTCGCTGTCTCTCTCACTCTCAGTTCCTCTCACCATTTCTCTCATGTCTCAGCCTCAATGTCTGTAACGATCTCTCTCTCAGTGCCTCTCTCTCTCAATCTCTCGCACCATCTCTCTCTCTGTCTCTCTATGTCACTCTCTCTGTCTCTCTCACTCTTAATCTCTCTCACCATCTCTCTCTCTTTCTCTCTCAGGCTCAATGTCTGTGACGATCTCTCTTTCAGTGCCTCTCTCAAACTCTCGCACCATGTCTCTCTCTATCTCTCTATGACACTCTCTCTGTCTCTCTCACTCTTAATCTCTCTCACCATCTCTCGCTCTGTCTCTGTCAATCTCTCTGTCTCTCTCATTACCTCTCTCTCTGTCTCTCCCACTCTCAATATTTATTTCCATTTCTCTGCCTCTCTCTTTCTCAATCTCTCTCATCTCTCTCTATCTGCCTGACTCTCTCTTTTTCATTCCTTTCCTCCCTCTCTCTGTGTCTCGGTTTTTTTTATAGTTTTCATAATCTTTCTGTCTTTCTGTCTCTATCTCTCTCTCTCCTGCAATCTCAGTCCCTTCACCTGTCCCCCACCCCATTATTCTCTCTCTCTCTCTCTCCCTCTCCATCTAGTGTAAATGTTAACCTATGTTCACATGGCGCTGTCCTGTCAGTTCTGATGTGTCTCATATTCATGTAGTTGCCGTGACAGAATCACACAGTGCAGAAGAGGCCCTTTGGCCCATCAAGTATGCACTGTGCAGCATCTCTCTCACTGTCTCTCTCACTCTCAGTCGCTCTCACCATTTCTCTCTCTGTCCCTCTCAGCCTCAATGTCTGTCACGATCTCTCTCTGTCTCCCTCTCTCTCAATCTCTCTCACCATCTCTCTGTCTCTCTCTCTCTCAGTCACTCTCACCATCTCTCTCTCTGTTTTTCTCTTTCCCTCGCACCATCTCTCTCTCAGTCTCTCTCGCTCTCAAACTCTCTAACCCTACCTCTCTCTGTCTTTCTCATTCTCAATGTCTCTCACTATCTCTCTCTCTCTTTCTCTCACACTCTCAATATATCTCTCCATTTCTCTTCCTCTCCCTTACTCAATCTCACTCACCATCTCTCTCTCCCCATCTCTCTCTCTCTGTCTGATTGTCTGTCTCTCTTTTTCATTCCTTATTTTGCTCTCTTGTCTCTCGGTGTCTTTATAATTGTCATACACTTTCTGTCTTTCTGTCTCTCTCTCGCTCTCTCTCTCTCTCTCTCACCCTCAGTCTCTGTCCCACTATCTGTACCCCCAACCGTTCAGTCTCTCTCTTTCTCCCTCCCCTCTCTCTCTCTCTCCCTCTATTGAACAGTTTAACCTACGTTCACTGGGAGCTGTCGTGTTGCTTTTGATGTGTCTCATGTTCATGTAGTCGGTGTCCTGCTCCATGGTTTGTGTCTGAGGGGTCTCTCTCCTCCGTTCCTGTCCTGTCTGCTTCTCTCTCTCTCTCAGATGTGTCTCAGTCTTTCCTCAGACTCAATCTCAGGGCGAAAACTTCCTCAAAACTGTTCCTGCCTCTTGGTTCCATTTCACAATGACACTTCCCCTCAGATCAGAATGAGAGGCTGGTTGTACTGACTCCAGGGGCAGCAGTCCCTCTCTCTCAATCTCTCTCACCATCTCTCTCTCTGTCTCCCTCTCTCTCAATCTCTCTCACCATCTCTCTCTGTCTCCCTCTGTCTCAATCTCTCTCACCATCTCTCTCTCTGTCTCCCTCTCTCTCAATCTCTCTCACCATCTCTCTCACTGTCTCGCTCTCTCTCAATCTCTACCTCCATCTCCCTCTCTGTCTCCCTCTCTCTCAATCTCTGTCATCATCTCTCGCTCTGTCTCTCTCTCTCAATATCTCTCACCATCTCTCTCTCTGTCTCCCTCTCTCTCAATCTCTCTCACCATCTCTCTCTCTCTCTCCCTCTCTCTGATTCTCTCTCACCATCTCTCTCTCTGTCTGCCTTTCTCTCAATCTCTCTCACCATCTCTCTCTCTGTCTGCTTCTCTCCCAATCTCTCTCACCATCTCTCTCTGTCTCCCTCTCTCTCAATCTCTCTCACCAACTTTTTCACCATCTCCCTCTCTCTCAATCTATCTCACCATCTCTCTCTCTGTCTCCCTCACACTCAATCTCTCTCACCTTCTCTCTATCTGTCTCCCTCTCTCTCAATCTCTCTCACCATCTCTCTCTGTCTCCCTCTCTCTCAATCTCTCTCACCATCTCTCTCTCTGTCACCTCTCTCTCAATCTCTCTCACCATCTCTCTCTCTGTCTCCCTCTCTCAAAATCTGTCTCACCTTCTCTCTCTCTGTCTCCCTCTCTCTCAATCTCTCTCACCATCTCTCTCTCTGTCTCCCTCTCTCTCAATCTCTCTCACCTTCTCTCTCTCAGTCTCCCTCTCTCAATCTCTCTCACCATCTCTCTCTCTCTCCCTCTCTCTCCATCTATCTCACCATCTCTCTCTCTGTCGCCATCTCTCTCAATCTCTCTCACCATCTCTCTCTCTCTCCCTCGCTCTCAATCGCTCTCACCATCTCTCGCTCCATATCCCTCTCTCTCAATCTATCTCACCATCTCTCTCTCTGTCTCCCTCTCTCTCAATCGCTCTCACCATCTCTCTCTCTATCTCCCTCTCTCCCAATCTCTCTCGCCATCTCTCTCTCTGTCTCCCTCTCTCTCAATCTCGCTCGCCATCTCACTCTCTGTCTCCCTCTCTCTCAATCTCTTTTACCATCGCTCTCTTTGTCTCCCTCTCTCTCTCTTGCCCTCACTCCATTTCCATCCATCTTCCCCCCAACTCCTGTCTCTCTGTCTCTCTCCCTGTCCCTCTGTTGAACAGTTTAACCTATGTTCCCTGGGCCCTGACAAATTGTTTTAGATGTGTCTCATATTCATGTAGTTGCTTTCCTGCTCCATGATTTTTGTCTGAGGGGACTCTCTCCACCGTTCCTGTCTGTCTGCTTCTCTCTCTCTCTCTCAGATGTGTCTCAGTCTTTCCTCAGACTCAATGTCAGGGCGAAAACTTCCTCAAAACTGTTTCTGCCACTTGGTTCCATTTCACAATGACACTTCCCCTGAGATGAGAATGAGAGGTTGGTTGTACTGACTCCAGGGGCTGCAGTCACTCTCCCTCAATCCCTCTCACCATCTCTCTCTCTCTGTCTCCCTCTCTCTCAATCTATCTCACCATCTCTCTCACTGTCTCCCTCTCTCTCAATCTCTCTCACCATCTCTCTCTGTGACTCCCTCTCTCTCAATCTCTCTCACCATCTCTCTGACTGTCTCCCTCTGTCTCAATCTCTCTCACCATCTCTCTCTGTCTCCCTCTCTCTCAATCTCTCCCTCCACCTCCCTCTCTGTCTCCCTCTCTTTCAATCTCTCTCACCATCTCCATCTCTGTCTCCCTCTCTCTCAATCTCGCTCACCATCTCTCGCTCTGTCTCTCTCTCAATGTCTCTCACCATCTCTCCCTCTGTCTCCCTCTCTCTCAATCTCTCTCACCATCTCTCTCTCTCTGTCTCCCTCTCTCTCAATCTCTCTCACCATCTCTCTCTCTGTATGCCTCTCTCTCAATCTCTCTCACCGTCTCTCTCTCTGTCTCCCTCTCTCTCAATCTATCTCACCATCTCTCTCTCTGTCTCCTTCTCTCTCAATCTCTCTCACCATCTCACTCTCTGTCTCCCTCTCTCTCAATCTCTCTCACCATCTCTCTCTGTCTCCCTCTCTCTCAATCTCTCGCTCCACCTCCCTCTCTGTCTCCCTCTCTTTCAATCTCTCTCACCATCTCCATCTCTGTCTCCCTCTCTCTCAATCTCGCTCACCATCTCTCGCTCTGTCTCTCTCTCAATGTCTCTCACCATCTCTCCCTCTGTCTCCCTCTCTCTCAATCTCTCTCACCATCTCTCTCTCTCTGTCTCCCTCTCTCTCAATCTATCTCACCATCTCTCTCTCTGTCTCCTTCTCTCTCAATCTCTCTCACCATCTCACTCTCTGTCTCCCTCTCTCTCAATCTCTCTCACCATTTCTCTCTGTCTCCCTCTCTCTCAATCTCTCTCACCATCTCTCGCTCTGTCTTCCTCTCTCTCAATCTCTCTCACCATCTCTCTCTCTGTCTCCCGCTCTCTCAATCTCTCTCACCATCTCTCTCTCTCTGTCTCCCTCTCTCTCAATCTCTCTCACCATCTCTCTCTCTCTCCCTTGCTCTCAATCTCTCTCACCATCTCTCTCTCCTTATCCCTCTCTCTCAATCTCTCTCACCTTCTCTCTCTCTGTTTCCCTCTCTCTCAATCTATCTCACCATCTCTCTCTCTGTCTCCCTCTCTCTCAATCGCTCTCACCATCTCTCTCTCTATCTCCCTCTCTCTCAATCTCTCTCGCCATCTCTCTCTCTGTCTCCTTCTCTCTCAATCTCTTTTACCATCGCTCTGTCTGTCTCCCTCTCTCTCTCTTGCCCTCACTCCCTTTCCATCCATCTTCCCCCCAACCCCTGTCTCTCTCTCTCTCTCCCAGTCCCTCTGTTCAACAGTTTAACCTATGTTCACTGGGCCCTGTCATATTGTTTTAGAAGTATCTCATATTCATGTTGTTGCTTTCCTGCTCCATGGTGTGTGTCTGAGGGGTCTCTCTCCTCCGTTCCTGTCCTGTCTGCTTCTCTCTCTCTCTATCAGATGTGTCTCAGTCTTTCCTCAGACTCAATGTCAGGGCGAAAACTTCCTCAAAACTGTTTCTGCCTCTTGGTTCGATTTCACAATGACACTTCCCCTGAGATCAGAATGAGAGGCTGGTTGTACTGACTCCAGGGGCAGCAGTCCCTCTCTCTCAATCTCTCTCACCATCTCTCTCTCTGTCTCCCTCTCTCTCAATCTCTCTCACCATCTCTCTCTCTGTCTCCCTCTCTCTCAATCTCTCTCACCATCTCTCTCTGTGTCTCCCTCTCTCTCAAACTCTCTCACCATCTCTCTCACTGTCTCCCTCTGTCTCAATCTCTCTCACCATCTCTCTCTGTCTCCCTCTCTCTCAATCTCTCCCTCCATCTCCCTCTCTGTCTCCCTCTCCTTCAATCTCTCTCACCATCTCCCTCTCTGTCTCCCTCTCTCAATCTCTCTCACCATCTCTCGCTCTGTCTCTCTCTCTCAATCTCTCTCACCATCTCTCCCTCTGTCTCCCTCTCTCTCAATCTCTCTCACCATCTCTCTCTCTCTGTCTCCCTCTCTCTCAATCTCTCTCACCATCTCTCTCTCTGTATGCCTCTCTCTCAATCTCTCTCACCGTCTCTCTCTCTGTCTCCCTCTCTCTCAATCTATCTCACCATCTCTCTCTCTGTCTCCTTCTCTCTCAATCTCTCTCACCATCTCACTCTCTGTCTCCCTCTCTCTCAATCTCTCTCACCATCTCTCTCTGTCTCCCTCTCTCTCAATCTCTCTCACCCTCTCTCTCTCTGTCTTCCTCTCTCTCAATCTCTCTCACCATCTCTCTCTCTGTCTCCCTCTCTCTCAATCTCTCTCACCATCTCTCTCTCTCTCTCCCTTGCTCTCAATCTCTCTCACCATCTCTCTCTCCTTATCCCTCTCTCTCAATCTCTCTCACCTTCTCTCTCTCTGTTTCCCTCTCTCTCAATCTATCTCACCATCTCTCTCTCTGTCTCCCTCTCTCTCAATCGCTCTCACCATCTCTCTCTCTATCTCCCTCTCTCTCAATCTCTCTCGCCATCTCTCTCTCTGTCTCCCTCTCTCTCAATCTCGCTCGCCATCTCACTCTCTGTCTCCCTCTCTCTCAATCTCTTTTACCATCGCTCTCTTTGTCTCCCTCTCTCTCTCTTGCCCTCACTCCATTTCCATCCATCTTCCCCCCAACTCCTGTCTCTCTGTCTCTCTCCCTGTCCCTCTGTTGAACAGTTTAACCTATGTTCACTGGGCCCTGACAAATTGTTTTAGATGTGTCTCATATTCATGTAGTTGCTTTCCTGCTCCATGATTTTTGTCTGAGGGGACTCTCTCCACCGTTCCTGTCTGTCTGCTTCTCTCTCTCTCTCTCAGATGTGTCTCAGTCTTTCCTCAGACTCAATGTCAGGGCGAAAACTTCCTCAAAACTGTTTCTGCCACTTGGTTCCATTTCACAATGACACTTCCCCTGAGATGAGAATGAGAGGTTGGTTGTACTGACTCCAGGGGCTGCAGTCACTCTCCCTCAATCCCTCTCACCATCTCTCTCTCTCTGTCTCCCTCTCTCTCAATCTATCTCACCATCTCTCTCACTGTCTCCCTCTCTCTCAATCTCTCTCACCATCTCTCTCTGTGACTCCCTCTCTCTCAATCTCTCTCACCATCTCTCTCACTGTCTCCCTCTGTCTCAATCTCTCTCACCATCTCTCTCTGTCTCCCTCTCTCTCAATCTCTCCCTCCACCTCCCTCTCTGTCTCCCTCTCTTTCAATCTCTCTCACCATCTCCATCTCTGTCTCCCTCTCTCTCAATCTCGCTCACCATCTCTCGCTCTGTCTCTCTCTCAATGTCTCTCACCATCTCTCCCTCTGTCTCCCTCTCTCTCAATCTCTCTCACCATCTCTCTCTCTCTGTCTCCCTCTCTCTCAATCTCTCTCACCATCTCTCTCTCTGTATGCCTCTCTCTCAATCTCTCTCACCGTCTCTCTCTCTGTCTCCCTCTCTCTCAATCTATCTCACCATCTCTCTCTCTGTCTCCTTCTCTCTCAATCTCTCTCACCATCTCACTCTCTGTCTCCCTCTCTCTCAATCTCTCTCACCATCTCTCTCTGTCTCCCTCTCTCTCAATCTCTCGCTCCACCTCTCTCTCTGTCTCCCTCTCTTTCAATCTCTCTCACCATCTCCATCTCTGTCTCCCTCTCTCTCAATCTCACTCACCATCTCTCGCTCTGTCTCTCTCTCAATGTCTCTCACCATCTCTCCCTCTGTCTCCCTCTCTCTCAATCTCTCTCACCATCTCTCTCTCTCTGTCTCCCTCTCTCTCAATCTATCTCACCATCTCTCTCTCTGTCTCCTTCTCTCTCAATCTCTCTCACCATCTCACTCTCTGTCTCCCTCTCTCTCAATCTCTCTCACCATTTCTCTCTGTCTCCCTCTCTCTCAATCTCTCTCACCATCTCTCTCTCTGTCTTCCTCTCTCTCAATCTCTCTCACCATCTCTCTCTCTGTCTCCCGCTCTCTCAATCTCTCTCACCATCTCTCTCTCTCTGTCTCCCTCTCTCTCAATCTCTCTCACCATCTCTCTCTCTCTCTCCCTTGCTCTCAATCTCTCTCACCATCTCTCTCTCCTTATCCCTCTCTCTCAATCTCTCTCACCATCTCTCTCTCTGTCTCCCTCTCTCTCAATCGCTCTCACCATTTCTCTCTCTATCTCCCTCTCTCTCAATCTCTCTCGCCATCTCTCTCTCTGTCTCCTTCTCTCTCAATCTCTTTTACCATCGCTCTGTCTGTCTCCCTCTCTCTCTCTTGCCCTCACTCCCTTTCCATCCATCTTCCCCCCAACCCCTGTCTCTCTCTCTCTCTCCCAGTCCCTCTGTTCAACAGCTTAACCTATGTTCACTGGGCCCTGTCATATTGTTTTAGAAGTATCTCATATTCATGTTGTTGCTTTCCTGCTCCATGGTGTGTGTCTGAGGGGTCTCTCTCCTCCGTTCCTGTCCTGTCTGCTTCTCTCTCTCTCTCTCAGATGTGTCTCAGTCTTTCCTCAGACTCAATGTCAGGGCGAAAACTTCCTCAAAACTGTTTCTGCCTCTTGGTTCCATTTCACAATGACACTTCCCTGAGATCAGAATTAGAGGCTGGTTGTGCTGACTCCAGGGTCTGCAGTCCCTCTCCCTCAATCTCTCTCACCATCTCTCTCTCTGTCTCCCTCTCTCTCAATCTCTCTCACCATCTCTCTCTCTGTCTCCCTCTCTCTCAATCTCTCTCACCATCTCTCTCTGTGTCTCCCTCTCTCTCAAACTCTCTCACCATCTCTCTCACTGTCTCCCTCTGTCTCAATCTCTCTCACCATCTCTCTCTGTCTCCCTCTCTCTCAATCTCTCCCTCCATCTCCCTCTCTGTCTCCCTCTCCTTCAATCTCTCTCACCATCTCCCTCTCTGTCTCCCTCTCTCAATCTCTCTCACCATCTCTCGCTCTGTCTCTCTCTCTCAATCTCTCTCACCATCTCTCCCTCTGTCTCCCTCTCTCTCAATCTCTCTCACCATCTCTCTCTCTCTGTCTCCCTCTCTCTCAATCTCTCTCACCATCTCTCTCTCTGTATGCCTCTCTCTCAATCTCTCTCACCGTCTCTCTCTCTGTCTCCCTCTCTCTCAATCTATCTCATCATCTCTCTCTCTGTCTCCTTCTCTCTCAATCTCTCTCACCATCTCACTCTCTGTCTCCCTCTCTCTCAATCTCTCTCACCATCTCTCTCTGTCTCCCTCTCTCTCAATCTCTCTCACCAGCTCTCTCTCTGTCTTCCTCTCTCTCAATCTCTCTCACCATCTCTCTCTCTGTCTCCCTCTCTCTCAATCTCTCTCACCATCTCTCTCTCTCTCTCCCTTGCTCTCAATCTCTCTCACCATCTCTCTCTCCTTATCCCTCTCTCTCAATCTCTCTCACCTTCTCTCTCTCTGTTTCCCTCTCTCTCAATCTATCTCACCATCTCTCTCTCTGTCTCCCTCTCTCTCAATCGCTCTCACCATCTCTCTCTCTATCTCCCTCTCTCTCAATCTCTCTCGCCATCTCTCTCTCTGTCTCCTTCTCTCTCAATCTCTTTTACCATCGCTCTGTCTGCTACCCTCTCTCTCTCTTGCCCTCACTCCCTTTCCATCCATCTTCCCCCCAACCCCTGTCTCTCTCTCTCTCTCCCAGTCCCTCTGTTCAACAGTTTAACCTATGTTCACTGGGCCCTTACATATTGTTTTAGAAGTATCTCATATTCATGTAGTTGCTTTCCTGCTCCATGGGTTGTGTCTGAGGGGTCTCTCTCCTCCATTCCTGTCCTGTCTGCTTCTCTCTCTCTCTCTCAGATGTGTCTCAGTCTTTCCTCAGACTCAATGTCTGGGCGAAAACTTCCTCAAAACTGTTTCTGCCACTTGGTTCCATTTCACAATGACACTTCCCCTGAGATCAGAATGAGAGGCTGGTTGTACTGACTCCAGGGGCTGCAGTCACTCTCCCTCAATCTCTCTCACCATCTCTCTCTCTCTGTCTCCCTCTCTCTCAATCTCTCTCACCAACTTTTTCACCATCTCCCTCTCTCTCAATCTCTCTCACCATCTCTCTCACTGTCTCGCTCTCTCTCAATCTCTCCCTCCATCTCCCTCTCTGTCTCCCTCTCTCTCAATCTCTGTCATCATCTCTCGCTCTGTCTCTCTCTCTCAATATCTCTCACCATCTCTCTCTCTGTCTCCCTCTCTCTCAATCTCTCTCACCATCTCTCTCTCTCTCTCCCTCTCTCTGATTCTCTCTCACCATCTCTCTCTCTGTCTGCCTTTCTCTCAATCTCTCTCACCATCTCTCTCTCTGTCTGCTTCTCTCTCAATCTCTCTCACCATCTCTCTCTGTCTCCCTCTCTCTCAATCTCTCTCACCAACTTTTTCACCATCTCCCTCTCTCTCAATCTCTGTCACCATCTCTCGCTCTGTCTCTCTCTCTCAATATCTCTCACCAAATCTCTCTCTGTCTCCTCTCTCTCAATCTCTCTCACCATCTCTCTCTCTTTCTCCCTCTCTCTCAATCTCTCTTAGCTTCTCTCTCTCTGTCTCCTTCTCTCTCAATCTCTCTCACCATCTCTCTCTCTGTCTCCCTCTCTCTCAATCTCTCTCACCATCTCTCTCTCTGTCTCCCTCTCTCTCAGTCTCTTTCACCATCTCTCTCTCTGTCTCCCTCTATCTCTGTCTCCCTCTATCTATCTTGCCCTCACTCGCTGTCCCTCCATCTATCCCCCAACCCCTGTCTCTCTCTCTCTCTCTCCCTCTCCCTCTGTTGAACAGTTTAACCTATATTCACTGGACCCTGTCATATTGTTTTAGATGTGTCTCATATTCATGTAGTTGTTTTCCTGCTCCATGGTTTGTGTCTGAGGGGTTTCTCTCCACCGTTCCTGTCCTGTCGGCGTCTCTCTCTCTCTCTCTCAGATGTGTCTCAGTCTTTCCTCAGACTCAATGTCAGGGCGAAAACTTCCTCAAAACTGTTTCTGCCTCTTGGTTCCATTTCACAATGACACTTCCCTGAGATCAGAATTAGAGGCTGGTTGTGCTGACTCCAGGGTCTGCAGTCCCTCTCCCTCAATCTCTCTCACCATCTCTCTCTCTGTCTCCCTCTCTCTCAATCTCTCTCACCATCTCTATCTCTGTCTCCCTCTCTCTCAATCTCTCTCACCATCTCTCTCACTGTCTCCCTCTCTCTCAATCTCTCTCACCATCTCTCTCCCTCTCTCCCTCACTCTCAATCTCTCTCACCATCTCTCTCTCCATATCCCACTCTCTCAATCTCTCTCACCATCTCTCTCTGTCTCCCTCTCTCTCCATCTCTCTCTCTGTCTCCCTCTCTCTCAATCTCTCTTGCCATCTCTCTCTCTCTCCATCTCTCTCTCAATCTCTTTTACCATTGCTCTCTCTGTCTCCCTCTCTCTTTCATGCCCTCACTCCCTTTCCATCCATCTTCCCCCCAACCCCTGTCTCTCTCTCTCTCTCCCTGTCCCTCTGTTGAACTGTTTAACCTATGTTCACTGGGCCCTGACATATTATTTTATATGTGTCTCATATTCATGTTGTCGCTTTCCTGCTCCATGGTTTGTGTCTGAGGGGTCTCTCTCCTCCGTTCCAGTCCTGTCTGCTTCTCTCTCTCTCTCAAATGTGTCTCAGTCTTTCCTCAGACTCAATGTCAGGGCGAAAACTTCCTCAAAACTGTTTCTGCCCCTTGGTTCCATTTCACAATGACACTTCCCCTGAGATCAGAATGAGAGGCTGGTTGTACTGACTCCAGGGTCTGCAGTCCCTCTCCCTCAATCTCTCTCACCATTTCTCTCTCTGTCTCCCTCTGTCTCAATTTCTCTCACCATCTCTCTCTCTGTCTCCCTCTCTCTCAATCTCTCTCACCATCTCTCTCTCTCTCTCTCCCTCTCTCTCAATCTCTCTCACCATCTCTCTCTCTGTATGCCTCTCTCTCAATCTCTCTCACCATCTCTCTCTCTGTATCCCTCTCTCTCAATCTCTCTCACCATCTCTCTCTGTCTCCCTCTCTCTCAATCTCCCTCCATCTCTCTCTCTGTCTCCCTCTCTCTCAATCTCTCTCACCATCTCTCTCTCTGTCTCCCTCTCTCTCAATCTCTCTCACCATCTCTCTCATTCTCCCTCTCTCTCAATCTCTCTCACCATCTCTCTCTCTGTATGCCTCTCTCTCAATCTTCTCACCATCTCTCTCTCTGTCTCCCTCTCTCTGATTCTCTCTCACCATCTCTCTCTCTGTCAGCCTCTCTCTCAATCTCTCTCACCATCTCTCTCTCTGTCTCCCTCTCTCTCAATCTCTCTCACCTTCTCTCTCTCTTACCCTCACTCCCTGTCCCTCCATCTGTCCCCCAACCCCTGTCTCTCTCTCTCTCCCTCTCCCTCTGTTGATCAGTTTAACCTATGTTCACTGGGCCCTGACATATTATTTTATATGTGTCTCATATTCATGTTGTCGCTTTCCTGCTCCATGGTTTGTGTCTGAGGGGTCTCTCTCGTCCATTGCTGTCCTGTCTGCGTCTCTCTCTCGCTCAAATGTGTCTCATTCTTTCCTCAGACTCAATGTCAGGGTGAAAACTCCCTCAAAACTGTTTCTGCCTCTTGGTTCCATTTCATAATGACACTTCCCCTGAGATCAGAATGAGAGGCTGGTTGTACTGACTCCAGGGTCTTCAGTCCCTCTCCCTCAATCTCTCTCACCATCTCTCTCTCTCTCTGTCTCCCTCTCTCTCAATCTCTCTCACCATCTCTCTCACTGTCTCCCTCTCTCTCAATCTCTCTCACCATCTCTCTCTCTGTCTCCCTCTCTCTCAATCTCTCTCACCATCTCTCTCCCTCTCTCCCTCACTCTCAATCTCTCTCACCATCTCTCTCTCCATATCCCACTCTCTGGGTAAATGGGTTTATCTCGGGTTGGCAAGATGTGATGAGCGGAGAGCCTCAGTGCTCAGTGCTGGGACTTCAACGATTCACCATTTATATGAGTGAATTGGATGAGGGCAGCGAATGTGTGGTCACTAAATCTGCCAATGACAGCAGGATAGGTGGGAAAGTAAGTCATCAACAGGAGGTAGAGGGTCTGCAAAGGGATATGGACAGGTCAAGCGGGTGGGCAATAATTTGGCAGATGGAGTGTAACGTGGGAAAAGGTGAAGCTGCCCAGGAGGCAGGAAGAACAGAAACACAGTATTCTATTGAAACGGAGAGAGATTTCAGAACTCTGCGGTACAGAGGGATCTGGGTGTCCTGGTGTATGGATCACAAGAAGTTAGTCCGCAGATGCAGCAAGTGATTAGGAAGCAAATGGAGCGTTGGTGTTTATTGTGAGGGGGATGGAATGTAAAAGTAGGGCAGTTTTACTGCTGCTGTACAGGGCCTTGGCGAGTCTGCAGCTGGAGTAATGCGTAGAGATGTGGGCTCCTTATTTGGAAATAGATCTAACTGCTTTAGAGACAGTTCAGAGGAGGTTCAAAACAAAAACAGAATTACCTGGAAAAACTCAGCAGGTCTGGCAGCATCGGCGGAGAAGAAAAGAGTTGACGTTTCGAGTCCTCATGACCCTTCGACAGAACTTGAGTTCGAGTCCAAGAAAGATTTGAAATATAAGCTGCTTTAAGGTGTGTGTGTGGGGGGCGGAGAGAGAGAGAGAGAAGTGGAGTCGGGGTGTGGTTGTAGGGACAAACAAGCAGTGATAGAAACAGATCATCAAAAGATGTCAACAACAATAGTACTAAACAACACATAGGTGTTAAAGTTAAAGTTGGTGATATTATCTAAACGAATGTGCTCATTAAGAATGGATGGTAGGGCACTCAAGATATAGCTCTAGTGGGGGTGTTTTTTTTAATGGAAATAGGTGGGAAAAGGAAAATCTTTATAATTTATTGGAAAAAAAAGGAAGGGGGAAACAGAAAGGGGGTGGGGATGGGGGAGGGAGCTCATGACCTAAAGTTGTTGAATTCAATGTTCAGTCCGGAAGGCTGTAAGGTACCTAGTCGGAAGATGAGGTGTTGTTCCTCCAGTTTGCGTTGGGCTTCACTGGAACAATGCAGCAGGCCAAGGACAGATATGTGGGCAAGAGAGCAGGGTGGTGTTAAAATAGCAAGCGACAGGGAGGTTTGGGTCATTCTTGCGGACAGACCGCAGGTGTTCTGCAAAGCGGTCGCCCAGTTTACGTTTGGTCTCTCCAATGTAGAGGAGACCACATTGGGAGCAACGAATGCAGTAGACTAAGTTGGGGGAAATGCAAGTGAAATGCTGCTTCACTTGAAAGGAGTGTTTGGGCCCTTGGACGGTGAGGAGAGAGGAAGTGAAGGGGCAGGTGTTACATCTTTTGCATGGGCATGGGGTGGTGCCATAGGAGGGGGTTGAGGAGTAGGGGGTGATGGAGGAGAGGACCAGGATGTCCCGGAGGGAGCGATCCCTATGGAATGCCGATAAGGGGGGGTGAAGGGAAGATGTGTTTGGTGGTGGCATCATGCTGGAGTTGGCGGAAATGGCAGAGGATGATCCTTTGAATGCGGAAGCTGGTGGGATGATAAGTGAGGACAAGGGGGACCCTATCATGTTTCTGGGAGGGAGGAGAAGGCGTGAGGGCAGATGCGCAGGAGATGGGCCGGACACGGTTGAGGGCCCTGTCAACGACCGTGGGTGGAAAACCTCGGTTAAGGAAGAAGGAAGACATGTCAGAGGAACTGTTTTTGAAGGTAGCATCATCGGAACAGATGCGACGGAGGCGAAGGAACTGGGACAATGGGATGGAGTCCTTACAGGAAGCGGGGTGTGAGGAGCTGTAGTCGAGGTAGCTGTGGGAGTTGGTGGGTTTGTAATGGATATTGGTGGACAGTCTATCACCAGAGATTGAGACAGAGAGGTCAAGGAAGGGAAGGGAAGTGTTAGAGATGGACCACGTGAAATTGATGGAGGGGTGGAGATTGGAAGCAAAATTAATAAATTTTTCCAAGTCCCGACGAGAGCATGAAGCGGCACCGAAGTAATAATCGATGTACCGGAGAAAGAGTTGTGGAAGGGGGTCAGAGTAGGACTGCAACAAGGAATGTTCCACATACCCCATAAAGAGGCAGGCATAGCTGGGGCCCATGCGGGTACCCATAGCCACACCTTTTATTTGGAGGAAGTGAGAGGAGTTGAAGGAGAAATTGTTCAGCGTGAGAACAAGTTCAGCCAGACGGAGGAGAGTTCTGGTGGATGGGGATTGTTCGGGCCTCTGTTCGAGGAAGAAGCTAAGGGCCCTCAGACCATCCTGGTGGGGGATGGAGGTGTAGCGGGATTGGACGTCCATGGTGAAGAGGAGGAGAGCCATCAGACCATCCCGGTGGGGAATGGAGGTGTAGAGGGATTGGACATCCATGGTGAAGAGGAGGAGAGCCATCAGACCATCCTGGTGGGGGATGGAGGTGTAGCGGGATTGGATGTCCATGGTGAAGAGGAGGAGAGCCATCAGACCATCCCGGTGGGGAATGGAGGTGTAGAGGGATTGGACATCCATGGTGAAGAGGCGGAGAGCCATCAGACCATCCCGGTGGGGGATGAAGGTGTAGCGGGATTGGACGTCCATGGTGAAGAGGAGGAGAGCCTTCTGACCATCCTGGTGGGGGATGGAGGTGTAGCGGGATTGGACATCCATGGTGAAGAGGAGGAGAGCCATCAGACCATCCTGGTGGGGGATGGAGGTGTAGCGGGATTGGACATCCATGGTGAAGAGGAGGAGAGCCATCACACCATCTTGGTGGGGGATGGAGGTGTAGCGGGATTGGACGTCCATGGTGAAGAGGAAGCGGTTGGGGCCAGGGAACTGGGAATTGTTGATGTGACGTAAGGTGTCAGAGGAATCACGGATGTAGGTGGGAAGGGACTGGACAAGGGGAGAGAGAGAAGGGTGTCATGATAACGAGAAATGAGTTCTGTGGGGCAGGAGCAAGCTGAGACGATCGGTCTACCGGGGCAGTTCTGTTTGTGGATTTCACTGGGCTGATTCCTGGGACGATGGGGTTTGTCTCATGAGGAAAAACCCGCTCTGTATAAGCCCGCCCCCTGCCCGCTCTGTGTGACCCCGCCCCCTGCCCGCTCTGTGTGACCCTGCCCCCTGCTCTCTCTGTGTGACCCCGCCCCCTGCCCGCTCTGTGTGACCCTGCCCCCTGCTCTCTCTGTGTGACCCCGCCCCCTGCCCGCTCTGTGTGACCCCGCCCCCTGCCCGCTCTGTGTGACCCTGCCCCCTGCTCTCTCTGTGTGACCCCGCCCCCTGCCCGCTCTGTGTGACCCCGCCCCCTGCCCGTTCTGTGTGACCCCGCCCCCTGCCCGCTCTGTGTGACCCCGCCCCCTGCCCGCTCTGTGTGACCCCGCCCCCTGCGCGCTCTGTGACCCCGCCCCCTGCCCGCCTTGTGTGACCCCGCCCCCTGCCCGCCTTGTGTGACCCCGCCCCCTGCCCGACCTGTGTGACCACGCCCCCTGCCTGCTCTGTGTGACCCCGCCCCCTGCCGTCATTGTGCGACCCCGGCCCCTGACGGTTTAGTGCGACCCCACCCCCCGCCCGCTCTGTGCGACCCCCGCCCACTGCCTGCTCTGAGCGACACCGCCCACTGTCAGCTCTGTGTGACCCCGCCTCCTGCCGTCGCTCTGAGAACCCGGCCGCTACCGGCTCTGTGCGACCCCGCCCCCAGCCGACTCCCTGCGACTGCGACCCCGCCCCCGGCCATCTGTGTGCGACCACGCCCACTGCCCGCTCTGTGTATCACCCAGGCCCCTGCACGCTCTGTATCATCCCGCTCCCTGACCGCTCCTTGTCCCCCTGACCGCTTGTGTCACCACGCCCCCTGTCCGGTCTGTCATCCCGCCCCCTTTCCGCTCTGTGTGACCCCGCCCCCTGCCCGATCTGTGCGACCCCGCCCCTGCCCGCTCTGTGTTACCCCGCCCCCTGTCCGACCTGTCACCCCGCCCCCTGTCCGCTCTGTCATCCCGCCCCCTTTCCGCTCTGTGTGACTCCGCCCCCTCCCCGCTCCGTGTCACCACGCCCCCTTACCGCACCCTGTGACACCGCCCCCCTCGCTCTCTGTGATTCCGCCCCCTCCCCGCTCTATGTGACACCGCCCACTACCCGCTCTCTGTGACTACACCCCCACACCGCTCTGTGTGACTCCGCCCCTTTGCCGCTCTGTGTGACACCACCCGCTCCACGCTCTGTGTGACCCGGCCTCTTCCCCGCTCTGTGTGACTCCGCCCACTCCTCGCTTTGTGTGTCCCCTCCCCCCATTGCCCGCTCTGTGTGACTCCGCCCACTCCTCGCCTTGTGTGTCCCCTCCCCCCATTCTCCGCTCTGTTTGACTCCGCCCTCTCCCCGCTCTGTGTGACTCCGCCCCCTCCCTGCACTGTGTGACGTCGCCCCCTCCCTGCTCTGTGTGACGTCGCCCCCTCTTCGCTTACTGTGACTCCGCCCCCTCCCTGCTCTATGTGATACCGCCCCCTTCCTGCTCTGTGTGACGTCGCCCGCTCCCCGCTCTGTGTGACGTCGCCCCCTCCACGCTTACTGTGACGTCGCCCCCTCCTCGCTCTCTGTGACCCCGCCTGCTGCCCGCTGTGTCACCCCGCCCCCTCCCCGCTGTCTGTGACCCCGCCCCCTGAGCGCTCCGCAAACCTCCACATCCCCGCGGATTCTGTGTCAACCCGCCCCTTGCACCCTCTCTGATACCCCGCCCACTGCCCACTCTGTGTGACCCCGCCCATTGCCCTCTCTGTGTGACCTCGACCCCTGTCCGCTCTGTGTGCACCCGCCGCCGTCCGCTCTGTGTGACTCCGGCCCCTGCTCGCTCTATGTCAACCCACCCGCTGCCCGCCCTGTATCACCCCGCCCCCTGCCTGCTCTATGCGACGCCGCCCCTACCCGCTCGTTGTGACCCCGCCCTCTGCCCGCTCCGTGTCACCCCGTCCCCTGCTCGCTCTTTGCGTTCCCGCCCCCTGCCCGCTTTGTGTCACCCCGCCCCCTGCCCGCTTTGTGTCACGCCGCCCACTGCCCGCTCTGTGTGACCCCGCCCCCTTTCGGCTCTCTGACCCCGCCCACTGCCCGCTCTGTGACACCACATCCCCTGCACGCTCTGTGTGACCCCGCCCCCTGCACGCTCTGTCACCCTGCCCCCTGACCGCTCTGTGTCACCCCCGCCCCCTGGCCGCCCTGTGTGACCCCGGCCCCTGCCCGCTCTGTGTGACCCCGCCCCCTGACCGCAGTGTGACCTCGCCTCCTGCCGCTGTGACCTCGCCCCCTGCCCGCTCTGTGTGACCCCGCCCCCTGCACCCTGTGTATCACCCCGCCCCATGGGCGCTCTGTGTGACTCCGCCCCATTCCCGCTCTGTGTGACTCCGCCCCCTCGCTCCGTGTGACTCCACCCCCTTTCCGCTCTGTGTGACTCCGCCCCCTCCTCGCTCTGTGTGACTCCGCCCCCTCCTCACTCTTTGTGACTCCGACTTCTCGCTCTGTGCAACCCCGTCCCTTGCCCGCTCTGTGTGACCCCGCCCCCTGCGGGCTCAATGAATCCAACCCCTGCCCATTCTGTGTCCCCGCCCCCTTCTGGCTCCGTGTGACTCCGCCCCCTCACCGCTCCGTGTGACTCCGCCCCCTGCTCGCTCTGTATATCCCCGCAACCTATGCGCTGTGTCACCCCGCCCGCTTCCCGCTCCGTGTCATCCCGCCCAATCCCCGCACTGTCACCTCGCCCCTTGCGTGCACTGTGTAACCCCGCACCCTCCTAGCTCTGTGTGACTACGCCCCCTCCCCGCTCTGTGTGACTCCGCCCCCTCCTCGCTCTGTGTGACTCCGCCCCACCCCGCTGTGTGACTCCGCCCCCACCCCGCTCTGTGTGACTCTGACCCCTCCTCACTCTCTGTGACGACGACCCCTTCCCGCTCTGTGTGACTCCGCCCCCTCCCCGCTCTGTGTGACTCTGACCCCTTCCCGCTCTCTGTGACTCCGACCCTTCCCGCTCTGTGTGACTCTGGCCCCTCCCCGCTCTGTGTGACTCTGACCCCTTCTCGCTCTGTGTGACTCCGACCCTCCCCGCTCTGTGTGACTCTGCCCCCTCCCCGCTCTGTGTGACTCTGACCCCTCCTCACTCTATGTGACTCTGCCCCCTCCCCGCTCTGTGTGACTCCGCCCCCTCCCCGCTCTCTGTGACTCCGCCCCCTCCTCGCTCTGTGTGACTCCGACTTCTCGCTCTGCATCACCCCGCCCCTTGCCCGCTCCCTGTGACTCCGCCCCCTGCCTGCACTCTGTGTCTCCGCCCGCTGCCCGCTCTCTGTGACCCCGCCCCCTGCCCGCTCTATATCACCCCGCCCCCTGCGCACTCTCTGTCACCCCGGCCCCTGTCCGCTCTGTGTGACTCCGCCCCCTGCCCGCACTGTGACCCCGCCCACTTCCCAATCTGTGACCCCGCCCCCTGCCCGCTCTGTGTCACCCCGCCCCCTGCCCGCTATGTGTCACCCTGCCCCCTGCCCTCTCTGTGTAACCACGCCTCCAACTTGCTGTGTAACCCCGCCCTCAGCATTCAATGTGTCACCCCGCCCTTTGATCGCTTTCTGTGTCCGCGCCCCGTGCGCGCACTGTGTGTCTCCGCCCGCTGCCCACTCTCTGTGACCCCGCCTCCTGCCCGCTCTACGTCACCCCGCCCCCTGGTCGCTCTGTGTGACCCCGCCCCCTTCCCAGTCTGCGTCACCCCGCCCCCTGCGCACTCTGTATCACCCCGCCCCCTGCCCGCTCTGTGTCACTCCGCCCCCTGCCCGCTCTATGTGTCCCCGCCCCCTGTCCGCTCTGTCACCCCGCCCCCTGTCCGCTCTGTCACCCCGTCCCCTGCCCACTCTGTGTCATCCCACCTCCTGCCCGGTCTGTGTGAACCCGCCCCCTCCTCGATCGATGGCACCCCGACCCTGCGCATTCTGAATCACTCCGCCCCCTGCACGATCTGTGTGACTGCCCACTGCCCGCACAGTGTGACTCCGCCCCTTCCTCGCTCTGTGTCACCCCGCCCCCTCTCCGCTGTGTCACCCCGCCCCCTTTCCGCTCTGTCACCCCGCCCCTTCCCCGCTCTGTGTCACCCGGCCCCCTACCCGCTCTGTGTGACTACGACCCCTCCTCGCTTTGTGTCACCCCACCCCTTTCCGCTCTGTCACCCCGCCCCCTGCGCATTCTGTATCACCCCGCCCCCTCCCCGCCCTGTGTGACCCTGCCCCCTGCGCACTCTGTATCAAACCGCCCCCTGACAGCTGTGTGACCCCGCCCCCTGACCACTCTGTGCAACCCCGTCCCTTGCCCGCTCTCTGTGACCCCGCTCCCTGCGTGCTCTGTGTGACCCCGCCCCCTGCGGGCTCAATGAATCCAACCACTGCCCATTCTGTGTCCCCGCCCCCTGACCGCTCCGTGTGACTCCGCCCCCTCCCCGCTCCGTGTGACTCCGCCCCCTGCGCGCTCTGCATATCCCCGCACCTTATGCGCTGTGTCACCCCGCCCACTTCCCGCTCCGTGTCACCCCGCCCAATCCCCGCACTGTCACCCCGCCCCTTGCGTGCACTGTGTAACCCCGCACCCTCCTAGCTCTGTGTGACTCCGCCCCCTCCCCGCTCTGTGTGACTCCGCCCCCTCCCCGCTCTGTGTGACTCCGCCCCCTCCCCGCTGTGTGACTCCGCCCCCTCCCCGCTCTGTGTGACTCTGACCCCTCCTCGCTCTGTGTGACTCCGCCCCTCCCCGCTCTGTGTCACTCTGCCCCCTCCCCGCTCTGTGTGACTCTGACCCCTCCTCACTCTCTGTGACTCTGCCCCCTCCCCGCTCTGTGTGACTCCGCCCCCTCCCCGCTCTGTGTGACTCCGCCTCCCCCCGCTCTGTGTGACCCCGCCCCGTGCCCGCTCTGTGTGATCTCGCCCCCTCCCCGCTCTGGATCACCCCGCCCCCTGCGCGCTCTGTGTGACCTCGCCCCCTCCCCGCTCTCTGTGACCCCGCCGCCTCCCCGCTCTCTGTGAACACGCCCCCTGCCGGCTCTCTGTGACTTCGCCCCTCCTCGCTCTGGTTGACTCCGCCCTCCCCGCTCTGTGTGACTCTGACCCCTCCCCGCTCTGTGTGACTACGACCCCTCCCCGCTCTGTGTGACTCCGCCCCCTCCCCGCTCTGTGTGACTCTGACCCCTCCTCGCTCTGTGTGACTCCGCCCCTCCCCGCTTTGTGTGACTCTGCCCCCTCCCCGCTCTGTGTGACTCTGACCCCTCCTCACTCTCTGTGACTCTGCCCCCTCCCCGCTCTGTGTGACTCCGCCCCCTCCCCGCTCTGTGTGGCTCCGCCTCCCCCCGCTCTGTGTGACCCCGCCCGTGCCTGCTCTGTGTGATCTCGCCCCCTCCCCGCTCTGTATCACCCCGCCCCCTGCGCGCTCTGTGTGACCTCGCCCCCTCCCCGCTCTCTGTGACCCCGCCGCCTCCCCGCTCTCTGTGAACACGCCCCCTGCCGGCTCTCTGTGACTTCGCCCCTCCCCGCTCTGGTTGACTCCGCCCTCCCCGCTCTGTGTGACTCTGACCCCTCCCCGCTCTGTGTGACTACGACCCCTCGCCGCTCTGTGTGACTCTGCCCCCTCCCCGCTCTGTGTGACTCTGACCCCTCCTCACTCTCTGTGACTCCGCCCCTCCCCGCTCTGTGTGACTCTGACCCCTCCTCACTCTCTGTGACTATGCCCTTCTCACCGCTCTGTGAGACTCCGCCCCCACCCCGCTCTGTGTGACTCCTCCTCCTCTTCGCTCTGCGTGACTCCGCCCCATCCCCGCTCTGCGTAGCTCCGCCCCCTCCTCGCTCTGTGTGACTCCGCCCCCTCCTCGCTCTGTGTGACTCCGCCCCCTCCCCGCTGTGTGACTCTGACCCCTCCTCACTCTCTGTGACTCTGCCCCCTCCCCGCTCTGTGTGACTCCGCCCCCTCCCCACTCTCTGTGACTCCGCCCCCTCCTCCATCTGTGTGACTCCGCCCTCCCCGCTCTGTGTGACTCTGACCCCTCCCCAATCTCTGTGACTCCGCCCCCTCCCCCTCTCTGTGACTCCGCCCCGTCCCCGCTCTCTTTGACTCCACCCCCTCCTCGCTCTGTGTGACTCCGCCCCCTCCCCGGTCTGTGTGACTCTGACCCCTCCTCGCTCTGTGTGACACCGCCCACTCCCCGCACTGTGTGACTCTGCCCCCTCCCCGCTCTGTGTGACTCTGACCCCTCCTCGCTCTATGTGACCGCCCCTCCCCGCTCTGTGTGACTCTGACCCCTCTTCGCTCTGTGTGACTACGACCCCTCCCCGCTCTCTGCGACTCCGCCCCTCCCCGCTCTGTGTGACTCCGCCCCTCCCCGCTCTGTGTGACTCCGCCCCTCCCCGCTCTGTGACTCCGCCCCTCCCCGCTCTGTGTGACTCTGCTCCCTACCCGCTCTGTGTGACTCTGACCCCTCCTCACTCTCTGTGACTATGCCCTTCTGCCCGCTCTGCGTGACTCTGCCCCCACCCCGCTCTGTGTGACTCCGCCTCCTCTTCGCTCTGCGTGACTCCGCCCCATCCCCGCTCTGCGTGACTCCGCCCCCTTCCCGCTCTGCGTGACTCCGCCCCCTCCTCCCTCTGTGTGACCCCGCCCCTCCCCGCTCCCTGTGACTCCGCCCTCTCCCCGCTCCCTGTGACCCCGCACCCGCCCGGTTTCTGTGACCCCGCCTCCTCCCCGCTCTCTGTAACCCCCTCTCTAGAGCACTCTGTATCACCCCGCCCTCTCTGCGTTCTGTATGATCTGGCCCCCTGCCCGCTCTTTGTTATCCTGTCCCCTGCGGGCTCAGTGAATCCAACCACTGCCCAGTCTGTGTCACCCCGCCCCCTGCCCGCTCTGTGTCTCCTCGCCCCCTGCGCACTCTGTGTCACCCCACCCCCTGCCCGCTCCCTGTGACTCCGCCCCCTCCCCGCTCTCTGTAAACCCCTCTCTAGAGCACTCTGTATCACCCCGCCCTCTCTGCGTTCTGTATGATCTGGCCCCCTGCCCGCTCTATGTTATCCTGTCCCCTGCGGGCTCAGTGAATCCAACCACTGCCCAGTCTGTGTCACCCCGCCCCCTGCCCGCTCTGTGTCACCCCACCCACTGCCCGCTCTGTGTCACCCCATCCCCTGCGCACTTTGTGTCACCCCGCCCCCTGCCCGCTCTGTGTCACCCCGCCCCCTGCCCGCTCTGTATCACCCCGCCCCCTGCGCACTCTTTGTCTCCCCGCCCACTGCCCGCTCTGTGTCTCCCCGCCCACTGCCCGCTCTGTGTCTCCCCGCCCCCTGCGCGCTGTGTAACCCCGCCCCCTGCCCGCTCTGTATCACCCCGCCCCCTGCGCACTCTGTGTCTCCCCGCCCTCTGCGCGCTGTGTAACCCCGCCCCCTGCCCGCTCTGTATCACCCCGCCCCCTGCGCACTCTGTGTCTCCCCGCCCTCTGCGCGCTCTGTGTGACCCCGCCCCCTGCCCGCTCCGTGTCACCCCCGCCCCCTGTCCGCCCTGTGTGACCCCGCTCCCTCCTCGCTCTGTATCACCCCGCCCCCTACCCGCTCTGTGTGACTCTGACCCCTCCTCGCTCTCTGTGACTAGACCCCTCCCCACTCTCTTTGACTCCGCCCTCTCCATGCTCTGTGTGACTCCGCCCCTCCCCGCTCTGTGTGACTTCGCCCCCTCCACGCTCTGTATCAGCCCGCCCCCTGCCCACTCTGTCTCAGACCGCCCCCTGCCCGCTCTGTGTGACCCCGCGTCCTGGCCATTCTGTGTGACCCCACCCTCTGCGGGCTCAGTGAATCCAACACCTGCCCATTCTGTGTATTCCCGTTCCCTGCCCGCTTTGTGGCACCCCACCCCCTGCGCGCTCTCTATCACCCCACCTCCTTCCCGCTCAGTGTGACCCCGACCCCTGCCCGCTCTGTATCACCCCGCCCCCTGCCCGCTCTGTATCACCCCGCCCCCTGCCCGCTCTGTATCACCCCGCCCCCTGCCCGCTCTGTATCACCCCGCCCCCTGCCCGCTCTGTATCACCCCACCTCCTGCCCGCTCTGTGTGACCCCGACCCCTGCCCGCTCTGCATCACCCCGCCCCCTGCCCGCTCTGCATCACCCCGCCCCCTGCCCGCTCTGTATCACCCCACCTCCTGCCCGCTCTGTATCACCCCGCCCCTGCCCGCTCTGTGTATCCCCGCCCCCTGCCCACTCTGTGTCACCCCACCCCCTGCCCGCTCTGTGTCACTCAGCCCCTGCCCATTCTGTGTCACCCCGCCCCCAGCCCGCTCCGTGTCACCTCGCCCTCTGCCCACTATCTGTGACCCCGCCTCCAGCCCGCTGCGTGTGATCCCGCCCCCTCCCCATTCAGTGTCTCCCCGCCCCCTGCCTGCTATGTGGCACCCCGCCCCCGCCCCCGCCCCCGCCCCGATCTATGACGCCGCCCCCTCCTCCATCTGTGTGACTCCAACTCCTCCTCGCTCTGTGACTCCGCCCCCTCCTCCGTCTGTGTGACTCCGCCCCCTCCTCGCTCCGTGTGACTCCGCCCCCTCCCCGCTCTGTGTGACTCCAACCCCTGCCCGCTCTGTGTGACTCGGCCCCGTCCAAGCTCTGTGTGACTCCGCCCCCTCCACGCTCTGTGTGACTCCGCCCCCTTCCCGCTGTGTGACTCCGCCCTGTTCCCGCTCTGCATCACCCCACCTCCTCCCCGCTCTGTATCACCCCGCCCCCTGCCCGCTCTGTATCACCCCACCTCTTGCCCACTCTGTGTATCCCCGCCCCCTGCTCTCTCTGTGTCTCCCCACCCCCTGCGCACTCTGTGGCACCCCGCCCCTTTGCCCGCTCTGTGTGCCCCCTCCCTCAGCCCGCTCTGTGTGACTCCGTCCCCTTCCCGCTCTGTGTTACTACGACCCCTCCTCGCTCTGTGTGACTCCGCCCCCTCCACGCACTGTGTGACTCCGCCCCCTCCACGCACTGTGTGACTCCGCCTCCTTCCCACTCTGTATCACCCCGACCCCTGCCCGCTCTGTGTGACCCCGCCCCCTGCCCGCTCTGTGTCTCCCCGCCCCCTGCCCGCTCTGTATCACCCCAACTCCTCCCCGCTCTGTCACCCCAACCCCTGCCCCTCTGTCTCACCCCGCCCCCTCTCCGCTCTGTGCGACTCCGCCCCCTCTCCGCTCTGTGTGACTCCGCCCCCTCTCCGCTCTGTGTGACTCCGCCCCCTCTCCGCTCTGTGTGACCCCGCCCCGTGCCCGCTCTGTGTGACCTCGCCCCCTCCCCGCTCTGTATCACCCCGCCCCCTGAGCGCTCTGTGTGACCCCGCCCCCTTCCCGCTCTCTGTGACCCCGCCCCTGCCCGCTCTCTGTGACTCCTCCTCCTGCGCGCTCTGTGGCACCGCGCCCCTGCCCATTCTGTGTATCACCGCCCCTGCCCGCTCTGTGACCCCGCCCCCTGCCCGCACTGTGTGACCCCGCCCCCTGCCCGCACTGTGTGACTCCTCCCCCTGCGCGCTCTGTGGCACCGCGCCCCCTGCCCATTCTGTGCAACACCGCCCCCTGCCCGCTCTGTGACCCCGCCCACTGACCGCACTGTGTGACCCCGCCCACTGCCCACTCTGTGTGACTCCTCCTCCTGCGAGCTCAGTGAGTCCAACCATGCCCATTCTGTGTATCCCCGCCCCCTGCCCGCTCTGTGTGACCCCGCATCCTGCCCGCTCTGTGTGACCCCGCCCACTGTCCACTCTGTGTGACTCCTCCCCCTGCGGGCTCAGTGAATCCAACAACTACCCATTCTGTGGATCCCCGCCCCCTGCGCGCTCTGTGGCACCCCGACCCCGCCCCATTCTGTGTATCCCCTCCCTCTGCCCGTTCTGTGTGACTCCGCCCCCTCCCCGCTCTGTGTGACCCCGGCCCCTGCCCGCTCTGTGTGACTCCGCCCCCTCCCCGTCATGTATGACTCCGCCCCCTCCACGATCTGTACGACTCCGCCCCCTCCCCGCTCTGTGTAACGCCGACCCCAACCCGGCTCTGTCTGACTCCGCCCCCTCCCGCTCGGTGGGACACCACCCCTTCTCTTCTCCGTGTGACACCGCCCCCTCCCCGCTCTGTGTGACCCCGCCCCCTTCCCGCCCTGTCACCCCGCCACCTGCCCGCTCTGTGTGACCCCCGCCACCCGCCCGCTCTGTGTGACCCCGCCCCCTGACCGATCAGTGTGACCCCGCCCACTGACCGCTCTGTGTGACCCCGCTCTCTGGCCCCACGGTGTGTCCCCGCCCCCTACCCGCTCTGTGTGATCCCGCACCCTACCCGCTCTGTGGCAGCTCCCCCGCCCGCTCTGTATCATCCCCCGTAAACTCTGTGTCACCCCGCCCCCTGCCCGCACTCTGTCACCCTGTCCCCTGCCCACTCCGTATCACCCCGCCCCCTCCGCGCTCTGTGACTCCGCCCCCTACCCGATCTGTCACCCCGACCCCTCCTCGCTATGTGTGACTCCTCCCCCTCCCCGCTCTGTGTGACCCCGCCCCCTGCCCGCTCTGTGTGACTCCGCCCCCTGCCCGCTCTGTGTGACTCCGCCCCCTGCCCGCTCTGTGAATCCGCCCCCTCCCCGCTCTGTGTGACTCCGCCCACTCGCGGCTCTGTGTGAATACGACACCTCTCCGCTCCGTGTGACTCCGCCCCCTCCCCGCGCTGTGTAACAACGCCCCCTCCCCGCTCTGTGTGACCCCGCCCCCGGCGCGCTCTGTGTGACCCCGCCCCCGGCGCGCTCTTTGTGTGACCCCGCCCCCGGCGCGCTCTGTGTGACCCCGCCCCCTGCGCGCTCTGTGTGACCCCGCCCCCTGCGCGCTCTGTGTCAGTTGGAGGGAAGCGCGAGAGGAGTCGGGAGTTGAACAAGAGCAAAGGTGACTAAGGGAGGTCAGTGAGGTGGGAACGAGGTGATCCTGTGAGCACCATGAGTGCAGCGGGCAAGCATTTACTACTTTTATTGCTTATAGGTTTTAAGATCATATTTTGTGGCTCATTGTTTGTAAGGACTATATTCTGTAACAGGGAGGAGCAGGGAAGAAGGGCCCAAGAGTAATTGATATTATTTGATATTAAGTATCTTCCAAAAGGTTTAATTTAATTTAAAGGGGTAAATCATGGCAGGAGAGCTCAAAGCCGTGGTATGCTCCTCCTGCTCTATGTGGGAAGCTGGGCACGTTTCCAGTGCCCGGGACCAGCCTGTGTGTGGGAAGTGTCTCCAGCTACAGCTCCTGGAAGCCGGGGTTTTGGAGCAGGAACGACGGCTGGGGACACGTTGGAGCAGTCGCGAGGTGGAGAGTATCGTGGATAGAACGTATAGAGAGGTGGTCACACTGCAGGCTAAGAGTCCACAGATAGGAAGGGAATGGGTGACCTCCAGGCAAAGCAAGGGGACTAGGCAGGTAGTGCAGGAATCTGCTGTGGCTATTCCCCTGCAAAACAGATACACCGCTTTGGATACTGTTGGGGGGAATGGCCTCTCAGGAGAAAGCAGCAACAGACAAATTCATTGCACCATGTTTGGCTCTGCTGCACAGGGCAGGAGTAAAATGTGTGGGAATGCAACAGTTATAGGGGATTCAATTGTAAGGGGAATAGAGAGGTGTTTCTGTGGCTGCAAACGAGACTCCAGGATGGTACGTTGCCTCCCTGGTGCTAGGGTCGAGGATGTCTCAGAGCGTCTAGAGGACATTCTGAAGGGGAAGGGTGAACAGCCAGTGGTCGTGGTGCACATTGATATAAGTGACATCGGTGAAAAAAGGGATGAAAAGCAGAATATAGGGAGTTAGGAAGTAAGTTTAAAAAGTAGGACCTTAAAGGTAGTGATCTCAGGATTACTACCAGTGCTACGTGCTAGTCAGAGTAGAAATAGCAGGATATATCAAATGAATACGTGACTGAAGAGATGGTGTGAAGGGGAGGGTTTCAGATTCCTGGGGCATTGGGACTGGTTTTGGGGGAGGTGGGACCAGTACAAAGCGGATGGGTTACACCTGGGCAGGACCGGGACTGATGTCCCAGGGGGAATATTTGCTAGAGTGGTTGGGGAGGATTTAAACTAAAATGGCAGGGGGATGGGAACCTATGCAAGGAGCCAGAGAAAGGGGAATCAGACAAGAACAAGAGACAGAAAGCAGAATAAGCAAAGTGATAGTCAGAGAAATCAAGGGCCAGAATCAAACAGGGCCTCAGTGAAAAATAGTGGGAACGGGACAAGTAATGTTAAAAAGACAAGCCTTAAGGCTTTGTGCCTTAACGCGAGGAGCATTCACAATAAAGTGGATGAATTAACCGTGCAAATAGATATATACAGGAATGATATAGTCAGAATTACGGAGACATGGCTGCAGGGTGACCAGGGAAGGGAACTGACCATCCAGGGGTATTCAGTATTTAGGAAGGACAGACAAAAAGGAAAAGGTGGTGGAGTTGCATTGCTAGTTAAAGAGGAAATTAATGCAATAGTGAGGAAAGATATTAGCTCCAACGATGTGGAATCTGTATGGGTAGAGCTGAGAGACACTAAGGGGCAAAAACATTAGTGGGGATTGTATATAGACCCCAAAACTGTAGTGGTGATGTTGGGAATGGCCTTAAACAGGAAATTAGAGACGCATGTAATGAAGAAACATCTGTAATTATGGGTCACTTTAATCTGCATATAGATTGGGCAAATCAAATTAGTAACAATACCACAGAGGAGGAATTCCTGGAGTGCATATGGGATGTTTTTCTGGACCAACGCTTGAGGAACCAACGAGAGAACAGCCCATCCTTGACTGGGTACTGTGTAATGAGAAAGGAATAATTGGCAGTCTAGGTGTGTGAGGCCCCTTGGGGATGAGCGACCATAATATGATAGAATTCTTCATCAAGATGGAGAGTGACGTAGTGGATTCTGAGACTTGGGTCCTGAAACTTAATAAAGGAAACTACGATGGTATGAGGCCCGAGATGGCTATGATGGATTGGGAAATGTTACTTAAAGGGATGGTGGTGGATAGGCAATGGCAAACATTCAAAGAGCACATGGGTGTACTGCAACAATTGTTTATTCCTGTCTGGCGCAAAAGTAAAACAGGAAAGTTGGCCAAACCATGGCTTATGAGGGAAATTAGAGAGAGTATTAGATGCAAGGAAGAGGCATGCAAATTGGCCAGAAAAAACAACAGATCTGAGGAATGGAAGCAGTTTAGAATTCAGCAAAGGAGGACCAAGGGATTGATTAAGAAGGGGAAAATAGAGCCCGAGGGTAAGCTTGCAGGGAACATAAAAGGTTCTATAGGTATGTGAAGAGAAAAAGATTGGTGAAGACAAATGTAGGTCCCTTACAGAAACAGGGGAATTTATAATGGGGAACAAAGAAATGGCTGTCCAACTAAATACCTACATGTGTTCTGTCTTCACAAAGGAGGACACAAATAACATCCCAGAAATGTTGGGGAACAAAGGGTTTAGTGAGAGGGAGGAACTGAATGAAATCAGTATTAGTAGGGAAATGTTGTTGGGGAAATTGATGGGATTGAAGGCTGTTAAATCCCCGGGGCCTGATAATCTACATCCCAGAGTACTTAAGGAAGTGGCCCTAGAAATAGTGGATCATTGGTGGTCATCTTCCGAGATTCTATAGACTCTGGAACAGTTCCTACAGATTGGAGGGTAGCTAATGTAACCCGACTATTTAAAAAGGGAGGCAGAGAGAAAACAAGGAATTATAGACCAGTCAGCCAGACATTGGTAGTGGGGAAAATTCTAGAGTCTATTATAAAAGATTTAATAGCTGAGCATGTCTAAAACCACGGCAAAATCGGACAGAGTCAGCGTAGATTTATGAACGGGAAATCATGCTTGACGCATCTACAGGAATTTTTGGAGGATGTCACGAGTAGAGTTGATGAGGGGAAGCCAGTGGATGTGGTTTATTTGGACTTTCAGAAAGCCTTCGACAAAGTCCCACATAAGAGATTGGGGTGTAAAATTAAAGCGCGTGGGATTGAGGGTAGTGTATTGAGATGGATAGAAAACTGGTTGGCAGACAGGAAACAAAGAGAAGGAATAAATGGGTCTTTTTCCGAATGGCAGACAGTGACTAGTGGGGTACCGCAGGGATCAGTCCTGGGACCCCAGTTATTCACAATATATATTCATGATTTAGATGAGGGAATTAAATGTAATATCTCCAGGTTTGCAGATGACACAAAGCTGGGTGGGAGGGTGAGCTGTGAGGAGGATGCAGAGATGCTTCAGTGTGATTTGGACAAGCTGAGTGAGTGGGTAAATGCATGGCAGATGCAGTATAATGTGGATAAATGTGAGGTTATCCATTTTGGTAGCAAAAACAGGAAGGCAGATTATTATCTGAATGGCTTTAAATTGAGAGAGGGGAATGTGCAACGAGACCTGGGTGTCCTTGCACACCAGTCGCTGAAGGTAAGCATGCAGGTGCAGCAGGCGGTAAAGAAGGCAAATGGTATGTTGGCCTTCATAGCCAGAGGATTCGAGTACAGGAACAGGGATGTCTTGCTGCAATTGTATAGGGCCTTGGTGAGACCACACCTGGAATATTGTGTGCAGTTTTGGTTTCCTTATCTGAGGAAGGATGTACTTGCTATAGAGAGAGTGCAGCGATGGATTACCCAACTGATTCCTGGGATGGCGGGACTGACAGATGTTGATAGATTGAGTCGATTAGGATTATATTCGCTGGAGCTCAGAAGGAAGAGGGGGGGATCTCATAGAAACCTATAAAATTTTAGCAGGACTGGACAGGGTAGATGCAGGAAGGATGTTCCCGATGGTGGGGTGTCCTGAACCAGGGGTCACAGTCTGAGGATATGGGGTAGACCTTTTTGGACTGAGATGAGGAGAAATTCCTTCACCCAGAGAGTGGTGAGCCTATGGAATTCATTACCACAGAAAGTAGTTGAGACCAAAACATTATATGTTTTCAATGAAGAGTTAGATATAGCTCTTGGGGTGAAAGGGATCAAAGGGTATGGGGAGAAAGCGGGAGCAGGCTATTGAGTTGGATGATCAGCTATGATCATAATGAATGGCGGAGCAGGCTCGAAGGGCCAATGGCCTACTCTTGCCCCGAGTTTCTATGTTTCTATGAAAGGGATAGCAGCATTGTGGATAGATAGGGAGAAGGAGCGAGGATGAGAGGGACACAGATTTCAGTTAATCGGTAAAAGAAGCAGTTGTGTTTTCCTGCTCATTGTGGTCACTTCCTGGATAAACATCAGGACACCGAACATGCCTAAGAGATTGGTTACAGCACAAGTACGTAGGCTGGTGTATGAAGGTATTGAGAAGTTGGGAGCAGTATTACAAAGTTGGAGATCATGTACACATGTCTGAGTTGGTAGCTTCCTCAGAATAAACTCTCCGGACAGGAGAGAGACAGGCAAACTGTACTTCTGTCTCTCACCAACTGTCCGTACGCAGAAGGTGTTTTGAATTCTTTGTGAAGTGTGTTGTGGTGTGTTTTCCCAAACCCTCAGTGTGTCTGATCCACTTTCCTCATCACTCACAGCAAACTCACATTATGATCAACTCTGGTTAGTTTATTTACATTTAAAACCCAGGGCAGAATGTTCACAATGTCAACCTCCACATTCACATTCACACACAATAACACACGCTCTCACACACCCACACACCCATCCATTCCCACACACACTGGCACACTGGCTCTCACACACACACCCATCCACACCCACACACACTGACACACCGGCTCTCACACACACACACCCATCCACAACCACACACACTCGCACACCAACTCTCTCACATACATACACACACACACACACACACACCCATCCACACCCACACACACTGGCACACCGTCTCTCACACACACATACCCATCCATACCCATACACACTCGCACACCAGCTCTCACACACACACACACACCCACACACCCATCCACACTTTTACATGCACTCACACAAACACACACACTCACACAAACATATTCTCACAAACACACATACATGCCTACTCACACACATTCATAAACACACACAAACACACTCACGCTCACACACACACATAAAAACACCTCACACTGTCACATTTAACACACACACACACACACACACACACACACACACACACACACACACACACACACACAGATGCATACACACAGATACACACACACACATATAGACGTATACACACACATACACACACACATACACACACACACATAGATGTTTACACACACACATACACACACACACACACATACACACACACACACACACACACACGTACACAAATGCACAGACACAGTAATGAATGATAGAAAAAGGAAACTTTTACAACTATGGATAGTAACAGTACAAAAACCGTGGAGATTGAAATGAGATCACATGATTTACAGAGTCCGAGAAGACTCACACCTCACACTGTCACATTCAAACACTCACACACACAAACACACACCCACACACATAGACGCATACACACACATACACACACACATTCACATAGACGTATACACACACATACACACACACACACACACACACATAGACGTTTACAAACACACACACGCACGCACGCACACACACACATACACAAATGCACAGACACAATAATGAAGGATAGAAAAAGGAAACTTTTACAAATATGCATAGTAACAGTATAAGAACCGTGGAGATTGAAATGAGTTCACGTGATTTACAGAGTCCGAGAAGAAAAAGTCCAAAGGGTATTTCAGATGTGATGGAATTTAATCCTGAGTCCAGTTAGTGCTTACTGCGTTCAAATTGAATGCCTCATTTCTGACATGACAACTATGAAAACATTGTAAGGAGTTGCTTCATTGGCTGCAAAAGCAGGTTGGGGATGATCTGAATAAGTGAAAGTTGCTAGAGAAATGCAGGACTTCTGTCCTGTTACATGTCGCCGGATTCATGCCTGGATTTATAATGGGGTTTTCCAAAGTCAACAGTCACACTGTCATTCCTACTTCCCACCACTAGTGGCGCTGCAGGAGACTCAACCTGGGAGAAAAGGGGAACAGATGAACTTTCACCTTTCGGATGTGGCCTCGGGCACTCAGGGATTGTGGGGAAGGGAGGAGGGGCTGGGGATCTTTGGACAATCCTGACATTCTGGTTTGGTGTCCCAGTCTCTCTTCAGGAACAATATTTCTCAATATCAGCTGCCTCGATGCAGGGCAGTGCCCTTTTCTCACAGATGAAACGGAACTGATCGGTACAACTGACATCATTCCAGTCAGTTCGTCTGATAATGGCGCAGTTTTCATTACCTTTCGAATTATTCGGTTCATCCTTATACCATTGAGTAAAACTGGGAAATGGGGGGGAAAAAAATACCAATAAAAATCCGACACATTCCTGCACAGGATCAACAAAATTCCTACAGCCCTGTACAAATCCCCAACTAATCCCACTGTCCCGCTCTCTCCCCATAGCCCTCTATCAATCCCCAAACTAATCCCACTGTCCCGCTCTCTCCCCATAGACCTGTATCAATCCCCAAACTAATCCCACTGTCCCGGCTCTCTCCCCATAGCCCTGTATCAATCCCCAAACTAATCCCACTGTCCCGGCTCTCTCCCTATAGCCCTGTATCAATCCCAAACTAATCCCACTGTCCCGCTCTCTCCCTATAGCCCTGTATCAATCCCCAAACTAATCCCACTGTCCCACTCTCACCCCATAGCCCTGTATCAATCCCAAACTAATCCCACTGTCCCACTCTCTCCCCATAGCCCTGTATCAATCCCAAACTAATCCCACTGTCCCACTCTCACCCCATAGTCCTGTATTAATCCCAAACTATTCCCACTGCCCCGCTCTCTCCCTATAGCCCTGTATCAATCCCCAAACTAATCCCACGGTCCCACTCTCTCCCCATAGTCCTGTACCAATCCCAAACTAATCCCACTGTCCCACTCCCTCTCCATAGCCCTGTATCAATCCCCAAACTAATCCCACTGCCCCGCTCTCTCCCCATAGACCTGTATCAATCTCCAAACTAATCCCACTGTCCCGCTTTCTCCCCATAGCCCTGTATCAATCCCCAAACTAATCCCACTGCCAACACTCTCCCCATAGCCCTGTAACAATCCCCATACTAATCCCACTGCCCAACTCTCTCACCATGGCCCTGTATCAATCACCAAACTAATCCTCCTGCCCAACTCTCTCCCTATAGCCCTGTATCAATCCCCAAACTAATCCCACTGTCCCACTCTCACCCCATAGCCCTGTATTAATCCCAAACTATTCCCACTGCCCCGCTCTCTCCCTATAGCCCTGTATCAATCCCCAAACTAATCCCACGGTCCCACTCTCTCCCCATAGTCCTGTACCAATCCCAAACTAATCCCACTGTCCCACTCCCTCTCCATAGCCCTGTATCAATCCCCAAACTAATCCCACTGCCCCGCTCTCTCCCCATAGACCTGTATCAATCCCCAATCTAATCCCACTGTCCCGCTCTCTCCCCATAGCCCTGTATCAATCCCAAACTAATCCCACTGTCCCACTCTCTCCCCATAGCCCTGTATCAATCCCCAAACTAATCCCACTGCCAACACTCTCCCCATCGCCCTGTATCAATCCCAAACTAATCCCACTGCCCCAGTCTCTCCCCATAGACCTGTATCAATCCCCAACTAATTCCACTGTCCCGCTCTATCCCCACAGCCCTGTATCAATCCCAAACTAATTCCACTGTCCCCCTCTCTCCCCATAGCCCTGTATCAATCCCAAACTAATCCCACTGTCCCCCTCTCTCCCCATAGCCCTGTATCAATCCCCAAACTAATTCCACAGTCCCCCTCTCTCCCCATAGCCCTGTATCAATCCCAAACTAATCCCACTGCCCCACTCTCTCCCCACAGCCCTGTATCAATCCCCAAACTAATCCCACTGTCCCGTTCTCTCCCCATAGACCTGTACGAATCCCAAACCAATCCCACTGTCTCACTCTCTCCCCATAGCCCTGTATCAATCCCAAACTAATCCCCCTGTCCCGCCCTCTCTCCATGCGACGCAGGGAGTCACCTCACTGGGTTCCCATCCACCCATTTCCAGTTTCCTTCACTCTCTCGATATGTTAGTCCGATCCAGTAATCCCCAGGATTGTTCTCGATAGATTTCTTTGTGAAATTCTGCAGCAGATACAATGATGGAATGTGATCAGTTAGTATGACTGCCTGAACTCACACACACACACACACACACACAACTGATACCCGAAAATACCGACAAACCCTTTCTCAGGAAATTCTCCCTCATTCCCTCTGATTAAATATCGGGAAGACTGAAGCTGTTGTTTTCCGTCTCTGTTCCAAACTCCATTCCCGAGTTACTGACTCCATCGTGGGACTCCCTGAGTCTGACCCAGACAGTTCAGAATCCTGGGATCGTGTTTAACCTGGAGATGGGATTCCCACCTCATATCCACATCGTCACCAAGACAGCCTCTTCCCAAATCTGTAATATCACCCAGAACCTCCCCGGTCTCAGCTCATCGACTGCTGAAACCCTCATCCATGTAGTGTAGAGGGAGCTTTACTCTGTGTCTAACCCCGTGCTGTACCTGTCCTGGGAGTGTTTGATGTGGACAGTGTAGAGGGAGCTTTACTCTGTATCTAACCCCGTGATGTACATGTCCTGGGAGTGTTTGATGGGGACGGTGTAGAGTGAGATTTACTCTGTATCTAACCCCGTGCTGTACCTGTCCTGCGAGTGTTTGATGGGAACAGTGTAGAGGGAGCTTTACTCTGTATCTAAACCCGTGCTGTACCTGTCCTGCGAGTGTTTGATGGGAACAGTGTAGAAGGAGCTTTACTCTGTATCTAAACCCGTGCTGTACCTGTCCTGTGAGTGTTTGATGGGGACAGTGTAGAGGGAGCTTTACTGTGTATCTAACCCTGTGCTGCACCTGTCCTGGGAGTTTTTGATAGGGACAGTTTCGAGGGATATTCTCTCTCTATCTCACTCTGACTGATGCATTTGTCATTCTCACCTGTTCCTGTTCTGTATTTATGATGATGAGGTGTGAAGTTTGGGATTCACATTGTTGTTTTGCCAAGTCCCAGTTTACTTCATTCGTTGAGAATCTATAACAATGATGATTATGAACTTTCCAGCCGCTCGGACAGGGAGAGTCTGCAAAATTATAAAGATTTAATTCAGAGAAATACATTGAAACATTAGGAACTGCAGGAGACCATTCAGACCCTCTCGAGCCTGTTACACAGGATCAGGAAGAGACCATGCAGCCCCTCTCGAGCCTGTTACACAGGATCATGAGGAGGCCATTCAGCCCCTCTTGAGCATGTTACACAGGAAAAGGAGGAGGCCATTCAGCCCCTCTCGAGCCTGTTACACAGGAACAGGAGGAGGCCTTTCAGCCCCTCTGGAGTATTTTACACCATGCTATTGGATCTGCTCTGTACCTTAACCCCATGGTTCCGTGACCCTCCATCCCCAACAACAATCTCTCAATCTCAGTTTTGACGTTTCCCTTTGACCTCCGGCCCCCACAGTTTATTTCGGGGTTTGGGTGGGGGGAGAGTTCCTGATTTCCGCTCCCCTTTGTGTGAAGAGGTGTTTCCTGATGTCCCCCCTGAACGTCCTGGCTCCAATTTTAACCTTCTTGCCCCTTGTTCCCGACTCCCCCTCCCCGGCTCCCCCACAACCCACCGGATCAGAGGAAATCGTTTCTCTCCATCCACCCAATCGAATCTCTTTATTGAGTTCAACGCCTCGGGTCCGGTCGCCGTGGTTTCGCCTGTAGGCCTCAGGCTTCGAGTATGGATCGCCCGCCTGCATCTTATCCAATCCCTTCAATCTGTCGGACAGACCCCCCCGATCGATTCATCCCCTCGTCTGTCCCAAACTCTGGGAGGCAGAGGCCGGGATAGTGCGGACTTCCCCCGCTTGGAGATTGAGGCCATGACTGGTGGATGGGGAGGGTGGGGATGGGGAGACAGAGGGTGGGGGTGGGGGTGGGGAGACAGGGGGTGGGGACACAGGGGGTGGGGGTGGGTGTGGGGAGACAGAGGTGGGGGTGGGGAGACAGGGGGTGGGGAGACAGGGGGTGGGGGTGGGGAGACAGGGGGTGGGGACACAGGGGGTGGGGGTGGGGAGACAGTGTTGGGGGTGGGCAGATTGGGGTGGGGGTGGTCAGACAGAGGGGTGGGGTGGGGAGACAGTGTGTGGGGGTGGGGGAAGGGCCGGGGAGATAGGAGCTGGGGGTGGGGAGACAGGGGGTGGGAGTGGGGAGACAGGGGGTGGGGAGACAGTGTGTGGGGGTGGGGGAAGGGCCGGGGAGATAGGAGCTGGGGGTGGGGAGACAGGGGGTGGGAGTGGGGAGACAGGGGGTGGGGAGACAGGTGTGGGGGTGGGGAGACAGGAGGTGGGGGTGGGGAGACAGGGGGTGGGGAGACAGGGGGTGGGGAGACAGGGGTAGGGGTGGGGATTTAGGGGGTGGGGGCTATCCCAACGGGACAGAGCGTGGGTGGATGGGAGAGTGGGCGAGGGGGTGGCGGCCGTCAACACCAACTCACCTGAGCAGCTTCGGAGGATGGCGCAGAAGGATCTTCGGTCCCTGAGCATCTGTTCAAGGGTCTCGGACATATTCCGGATCTTTCCGTTCAGCCCCGTCATGTCCTTGTCCATCTGTAGGACTGAGAGAATCACAAGGTCACAGAACTCACAGAGTCACAGAACCACAGGGTCTGAACCGCACAGAAAGAGGCCATTTGGCCCATCATGTCTACACTGTCTCTCCGAATGAGCGTTAGTACCCACTGTCATTGCCCTGCCTTTTCCCCCCTGTACCCCTGCACATTATATCGGTTCAAATAATCATCCAATGCCCCCTTGAATGCCTCGATTGAACCTGCCACCCCCACACAACCAGGCAGCACTTCCCAGACCCAAACCACTCGGCGTGTGAAAACATTTTCTCTCACATCGCATTTGATTCTTTCGCAAATCGCTTAAAAATCTGTGTCCTCTGGGCCCAGTGAGAACAGCTTCTCCCCGTCTCCTCTGTCCAGCCCCCTCTTGATTCTGAACGTCTCCATCAAATCCCCTCTCAGCCTCCTTCTCTCCAAGGAGAACAGTCCCAACCTCTCCCGTCTCTCCTAGGAACTGAAGCTTCTCATTCCCAGAACAATCCGTCTAAACCTCTCCTGCGTGTGACAGTGAGGGGTGTGACCTATATCAGAGTGTTACAGTGAGGGGTGTGGGATATATCAGAGTGTTACAGTGAGGAGTGTGGGATATATCAGAGTGTTACAGTGAGGGGTGTGGGATATATCAGAGTGTTACATTGAGGTGTGTGTGATATATCAGAGTGTTACAGTGAGGGGTGTGGGATATATCAGAGTGTTACAGTGAGGGGTGTGGGATATATCAGAGTGTTACAGTGAGGGGTGTGGGATATATCAGACTGTTACAGTGAGGGGTGTGGGATATATCAGAGTGTTACAATGAGGGATGTGGGATATATCAGTGTTACAGTGAGGGGTGTGGGATATATCAGGGTGTTACAGTGAGGGGTGAGGGATATATCAGTGTGTTACAGTGAGGGGTGTGGGATATATCAGAATGTTACAGTGAGGGGTGTGGGATATATCAGAATGTTACAGTGAGGGGTGTGGGGTATATCAGAGTGTTACAGTGAGGGATGTGGGGTATATCAGAGTGTTACAGTGAGGGGTGTGGGATATATCAGAGTGTTACAGTGAGGGGTGTGGGGTATATCAGAGTGTAACAGTGAGGGGTGTGGGATATATCAGAGTGTTACAGTGAGGGGTGTGGGATATATCAGAGTGTTACAGTGAGGGTTGTGGGGTATATCAGAGTGTTACAGTGAGGGGTGTGGGATATATCAGAGTGTTACAGTGAGGGGTGTGGGGTATATCAGAGTGTTACAGTGAGGGGTGTGGGATATATCAGAGTGTTACAGTGAGGGGTGTGGGATATATCAGAGTGTTACAGTGAGGGTTGTGGGGTATATCAGTTTGTTAGAGTGAGGTGTGTGGGATATATCAGAGTGTTGCAGTGCAGTGTGGGTTATACCAGGTTGTTACAATGAGGAGTGTGAGATATATCAAGTTGTTACAGTGAAGGGTGTCTGATATATCTGAGTGTTACGGTGAGCGTGTGTGATATATCTGAGTGTTACCGTGAGGCTGTGTGATATATCAGAGTGTTATTGTGAGGAGTGCGGGATATATCAGTCTGTTACAGTAAGGGGTGTGGGATATATCAGTGTGTTACTGTGAGGGGTGTGGGATATATCAGTCTGTTGCAGTGAGGGGTGTGGGATATATCAGGGTGTTAGAGTGAGGCCATGGGATATATCAGAGTGTTAGAGTGAGGGGCGTAGAATATGTCAGAATATTATAGTGAGGGGAGTGGGATATATCTGAGTGTTATTGTGAGGGTCTGTGATATATGTGAGTGTTACAGTGAGTCGTGTGGGATATATCAGTATTACAGTGAGGGGTGTGGGATATATCAGAGTGTTACAGTGAGGGGTGTGTGATATATAAGAGTGTTTCTGTGAGGGGTGTGGGGTATATCAGAGTGTGACAGTGAGAGGTGTGGGTGATATCAGAGTGTTACAGTTAGGATTGCGGGATATATCAGGGTGTTACAGTTAGGGGTGTGGGATATATCAGAGTGTTACAGTGAGAGGTGTGGGATATATCAGAATGTCACTGTGAGGGGTGTGGGATATATCAGAGTGTTACAGTGAGGGGAGTGGGATATATCAGAGTGTTACAATGAGGGGTGTGGGATGTATCAGGGTGTTACAGTGAGGGGAGTGGGATATATCAGAGTGTTACAGTGAGGGGTGTCGGAAATATCAGAGTGATAGAGTGAGGGCCGTGGGATACAGCAGAGTGTTAGGGTGAGGGGCGTAGAATATATCAAAGTGTTACAGTGATGGGTGTGGGATATATCAGAGTATTACTGTGAGCGTACATGATTTATCTGAGTGTTACAGTGAGGCTGTGTGATATATCAGATTGTTCACTGTGAGGACTGCGGGATATATCAGTGTGTTACAGTGAGTGTTGTGGGACATATCAGTGTGTTACAGTGAGGGGTGTGGGATATATCAGTGTGTTACATTGAGGGGTGTGGGATATGTCAGGGTGTAACAGTGAGGGGTGTGAGATATATCAGGGTGTTAGATTGAGGGGCATGGGATAAATCAGAGTGTCACAGTGAGTGGTTTGGGATATATCAGAGTGCTACATTGTGGGGTGTGTGATATATCAGAGTGTTACAGTGAGGGGTGTGGGATATATCAGAGTGTTACAGTGAGGGGTGTGGGATATATCAGAGTGTTACAGTGAGGGTGTGGGGTATATCAGAGTGTTACAGTGAGGGGTGTGGGATATATCAGAGAGTTACAGTGAGGGTGTGTGACATATCAGAGTGTTACAGTTAGGGGTGTGAGATATATCTGATTGTTACAGTGAGGGTGTGTGATATATCAGATTGTTACAGTGAAGAGTGTGGGATATATCAGAGTGTTACAGTGAGGGGTGTTTGATATATCAGTGTTACAGGAGGGGTGTGGGTTATATCAGAGTGTTACAGTGGGGGGTGTGGTATATATCAGATTGTGACAGTGAGGTGTGTGGGATATATCAGGGTGTTACAGTGAGGAGTGTGTGATATATCAGGGTGTTACAGTGAGGGGTGTGGGTTGTATCAGGGTGTTACAAGGAGGCGTGTGGGATATATCAGACTGTTACAAAAAGGGGTTTGTGGTATATCACAGTGTTACAATGTGGGGTGTAGGCTAAATCAGGGTGTTGTAGTGAGGGGTTTCGGATATATCAGAGTGTTCCAGTGAGGGGTGTGGTTTGTATCAGGGTGTTACAGTGAGGGGTGTGGGATATATCAGAGTGTTACAGCGAGGGGTGTGGGCAATATCAGAGTGGTACAGTGAGGGGTGTGGGTGATATCAGAGTGTTACATTGAAGGGTGTGGGATATATCAGTGTTACAGTGAAGGGTGTGGGATATATCAGAGTGTTACAGTGAGGGGTGTGGGATATATCAGAGTGTTACAGTGTGGGATGTGGGATATATCAGTGTGTTACAGTGAGGTGTGTGGAATATATCAGAGTGTTACAATGAGAAGTGTGGGATATATCAGAGTGTTACAGTGAGGGGTGTGGGTATATCAGTGTTACAGTGAGAGGTGTGGGATGTATCAGGGTGTTACAGTGAAGGGTGTGGGATATATCAGAGTGTTACAGTGAGGGGTGTGGGATATATCAGAGTGTTACAGTGAGCGGTGTGGGATATATCAGAGTGTTACAGTGAGATGTGTGGGATATATCACAGTGTTACAGTGAGGGGTGTGGGATATATCAGAGCGTTACAGTGAAGGTTGTGGGGTATATCAGAGTGTTACAGTGAGGGGTGTGGGATATATCAGTATGTTACAGTGAGGTGTGTGGAATATATCAGAGTGTTACATTGAGGGGTGTGGGATATATCAGAGTGTTACAGTGAGGGGTGTGGAGTATATCAGAGTGTTACAGTGAGGGGTGTGGGATATATCAGAGTGTTACAGTGAGGGGTGTGGGATATATCAGAGTGTTACAGTGAGGGGTGTGGGATATATCAGTGTTACAGTGAATGGTGTGGGATATATCAGTGTGTTACAGTGAGGGGTGTGGGGTATATCAGAGTGTTACCGTGAGGGGTGTGGGATATATCAGAGTGTTACAGTGAGGGGTATGGGATATATCAGAGTGTTACAGTGAGGGGTGTGGGATATATCAGAGTGTTACAGTGAGGGGTGTGGGGTATATCAGAGTGTAACTGTGAGGGGTGTGGGATATATCAGAGTGTTACAGTGAGGGGTGTGGGATATATCAGAGTGTTACAGTGAGGGTTGTGGGGTATATCAGAGTGTTACAGTGAGGGGTGTGGGATATATCAGAGTGTTACAGTGAGGGGTGTGGGGTATATCAGAGTGTTACAGTGAGGGGTGTGGGATATATCAGAGTGTTACAGTGAGGGGTGTGGGATATATCAGAGTGTTACAGTGAGGGTTGTGGGGTATATCAGAGTGTTAGAGTGAGGTGTGTGGGATATATCAGAGTGTTGCAGTGCAGTGTGGGTTATACCAGGTTGTTACAATGAGGAGTGTGAGATATATCAAGTTGTTACAGTGAAGGGTGTCTGATATATCTGAGTGTTACGGTGAGCATGTGTGATATATCTGAGTGTTACCGTGAGGCTGTGTGATATATCAGAGTGTTATTGTGAGGAGTGCGGGATATATCAGTCTGTTACAGTAAGAGGTGTGGGATATATCAGTGTGTTACTGTGAGGGGTGTGGGATATATCAGTCTGTTGCAGTGAGGGGTGTGGGATATATCAGGGTGTTAGAGTGAGGCCATGGGATATATCAGAGTGTTAGAGTGAGGGGCGTAGAATATGTCAGAGTATTATAGTGAGGGGAGTGGGATATATCTGAGTGTTATTGTGAGGGTCTGTGATATATGTGAGTGTTACAGTGAGTCGTGTGGGATATATCAGTATTACAGTGAGGGGTGTGGGATATATCAGAGTGTTACAGTGAGGGGTGTGTGATATATAAGAGTGTTTCTGTGAGGGGTGTGGGGTATATCAGAGTGTGACAGTGAGAGGTGTGGGTGATATCAGAGTGTTACAGTTAGGATTGCGGGATATATCAGGGTGTTACAGTTAGGGGTGTGGGATATATCAGAGTGTTACAGTGAGAGGTGTGGGATATATCAGAATGTCACTGTGAGGGGTGTGGGATATATCAGAGTGTTACAGTGAGGGGAGTGGGATATATCAGAGTGTTACAATGAGGGGTGTGGGATGTATCAGGGTGTTACAGTGAGGGGAGTGGGATATATCAGAGTGTTACAGTGAGGGGTGTCGGAAATATCAGAGTGATAGAGTGAGGGCCGTGGGATACAGCAGAGTGTTAGGGTGAGGGGCGTAGAATATATCAAAGTGTTACAGTGATGGGTGTGGGATATATCAGAGTATTACTGTGAGCGTACATGATTTATCTGAGTGTTACAGTGAGGCTGTGTGATATATCAGATTGTTCACTGTGAGGACTGCGGGATATATCAGTGTGTTACAGTGAGTGTTGTGGGACATATCAGTGTGTTACAGTGAGGGGTGTGGGATATATCAGTGTGTTACATTGAGGGGTGTGGGATATGTCAGGGTGTAACAGTGAGGGGTGTGAGATATATCAGGGTGTTAGATTGAGGGGCATGGGATAAATCAGAGTGTCACAGTGAGTGGTTTGGGATATATCAGAGTGCTACATTGTGGGGTGTGTGATATATCAGAGTGTTACAGTGAGGGGTGTGGGATATATCAGAGTGTTACAGTGAGGGGTGTGGGATATATCAGAGTGTTACAGTGAGGGTGTGGGGTATATCAGAGTGTTACAGTGAGGGGTGTGGGATATATCAGAGAGTTACAGTGAGGGTGTGTGACATATCAGAGTGTTACAGTTAGGGGTGTGAGATATATCTGATTGTTACAGTGAGGGTGTGTGATATATCAGATTGTTACAGTGAAGAGTGTGGGATATATCAGAGTGTTACAGTGAGGGGTGTTTGATATATCAGTGTTACAGGAGGGGTGTGGGTTATATCAGAGTGTTACAGTGGGGGGTGTGGTATATATCAGATTGTGACAGTGAGGTGTGTGGGATATATCAGGGTGTTACAGTGAGGAGTGTGTGATATATCAGGGTGTTACAGTGAGGGGTGTGGGTTGTATCAGGGTGTTACAAGGAGGCGTGTGGGATATATCAGACTGTTACAAAAAGGGGTTTGTGGTATATCACAGTGTTACAATGTGGGGTGTAGGCTAAATCAGGGTGTTGTAGTGAGGGGTTTCGGATATATCAGAGTGTTCCAGTGAGGGGTGTGGTTTGTATCAGGGTGTTACAGTGAGGGGTGTGGGATATATCAGAGTGTTACAGCGAGGGGTGTGGGCAATATCAGAGTGGTACAGTGAGGGGTGTGGGTGATATCAGAGTGTTACATTGAAGGGTGTGGGATATATCAGTGTTACAGTGAAGGGTGTGGGATATATCAGAGTGTTACAGTGAGGGGTGTGGGATATATCAGAGTGTTACAGTGTGGGATGTGGGATATATCAGTGTGTTACAGTGAGGTGTGTGGAATATATCAGAGTGTTACAATGAGAAGTGTGGGATATATCAGAGTGTTACAGTGAGGGGTGTGGGTATATCAGTGTTACAGTGAGAGGTGTGGGATGTATCAGGGTGTTACAGTGAAGGGTGTGGGATATATCAGAGTGTTACAGTGAGGGGTGTGGGATATATCAGAGTGTTACAGTGAGCGGTGTGGGATATATCAGAGTGTTACAGTGAGATGTGTGGGATATATCACAGTGTTACAGTGAGGGGTGTGGGATATATCAGAGCGTTACAGTGAAGGTTGTGGGGTATATCAGAGTGTTACAGTGAGGGGTGTGGGATATATCAGTATGTTACAGTGAGGTGTGTGGAATATATCAGAGTGTTACATTGAGGGGTGTGGGATATATCAGAGTGTTACAGTGAGGGGTGTGGAGTATATCAGAGTGTTACAGTGAGGGGTGTGGGATATATCAGAGTGTTACAGTGAGGGGTGTGGGGTATATCAGAGTGTTACAGTGAGGGGTGTGGGATATATCAGAGTGTTACAGTGAGGGGTGTGGGATATATCAGAGTGTTACAGTGAGGGTTGTGGGGTATATCAGAGTGTTAGAGTGAGGTGTGTGGGATATATCAGAGTGTTGCAGTGCAGTGTGGGTTATACCAGGTTGTTACAATGAGGAGTGTGAGATATATCAAGTTGTTACAGTGAAGGGTGTCTGATATATCTGAGTGTTACGGTGAGCATGTGTGATATATCTGAGTGTTACCGTGAGGCTGTGTGATATATCAGAGTGTTACAGTGAGGGGTGTGGGATATATCAGAGTGTTACAGTAAGGGGTGTGGGATATATCAGTGTGTTACTGTGAGGGGTGTGGGATATATCAGAGTGTTACAGTGAGGGGTGTGGGATATATCAGAGTGTTACAGTAAGGGGTGTGGGATATATCAGTGTGTTACTGTGAGGGGTGTGGGATATATCAGAGTGTTACAGTGAGGGTTGTGGGGTATATCAGAGTGTTACAGTGAGGGGTGTGGGATATATCAGAGTGTTACAGTGAGGGGTGTGGGGGAAACCAGAGTTTTACAGTGAGGGGTGTGGGATATATCAGAGTGTTACAGTGAGGGGTGTGGGATATATCAGAGTGTTACAGTGAGGGTTGTGGGGTATATCAGAGTGTTAGAGTGAGGTGTGTGGGATATATCAGAGTGTTGCAGTGCAGTGTGGGTTATACCAGGTTGTTACAATGAGGAGTGTGAGATATATCAAGTTGTTACAGTGAAGGGTGTCTGATATATCTGAGTGTTACGGTGAGCATGTGTGATATATCTGAGTGTTACCGTGAGGCTGTGTGATATATCAGAGTGTTACAGTGAGGGGTGTGGGATATATCAGAGTGTTACAGTGAGGGGTGTGGGATATATCAGAGTGTTACAGTGAGGGTGTGGGGTATATCAGAGTGTTACAGTGAGGGGTGTGGGATATATCAGAGAGTTACAGTGAGGGTGTGTGACATATCAGAGTGTTACAGTTAGGGGTGTGAGATATATCTGATTGTTACAGTGAGGGTGTGTGATATATCAGATTGTTACAGTGAAGAGTGTGGGATATATCAGAGTGTTACAGTGAGGGGTGTTTGATATATCAGTGTTACAGGAGGGGTGTGGGTTATATCAGAGTGTTACAGTGGGGGGTGTGGTATATATCAGATTGTGACAGTGAGGTGTGTGGGATATATCAGGGTGTTACAGTGAGGAGTGTGTGATATATCAGGGTGTTACAGTGAGGGGTGTGGGTTGTATCAGGGTGTTACAAGGAGGCGTGTGGGATATATCAGACTGTTACAAAAAGGGGTTTGTGGTATATCACAGTGTTACAATGTGGGGTGTAGGCTAAATCAGGGTGTTGTAGTGAGGGGTTTCGGATATATCAGAGTGTTCCAGTGAGGGGTGTGGTTTGTATCAGGGTGTTACAGTGAGGGGTGTGGGATATATCAGAGTGTTACAGCGAGGGGTGTGGGCAATATCAGAGTGGTACAGTGAGGGGTGTGGGTGATATCAGAGTGTTACATTGAAGGGTGTGGGATATATCAGTGTTACAGTGAAGGGTGTGGGATATATCAGAGTGTTACAGTGAGGGGTGTGGGATATATCAGAGTGTTACAGTGTGGGATGTGGGATATATCAGTGTGTTACAGTGAGGTGTGTGGAATATATCAGAGTGTTACAATGAGAAGTGTGGGATATATCAGAGTGTTACAGTGAGGGGTGTGGGTATATCAGTGTTACAGTGAGAGGTGTGGGATGTATCAGGGTGTTACAGTGAAGGGTGTGGGATATATCAGAGTGTTACAGTGAGGGGTGTGGGATATATCAGAGTGTTACAGTGAGCGGTGTGGGATATATCAGAGTGTTACAGTGAGATGTGTGGGATATATCACAGTGTTACAGTGAGGGGTGTGGGATATATCAGAGCGTTACAGTGAAGGTTGTGGGGTATATCAGAGTGTTACAGTGAGGGGTGTGGGATATATCAGTATGTTACAGTGAGGTGTGTGGAATATATCAGAGTGTTACATTGAGGGGTGTGGGATATATCAGAGTGTTACAGTGAGGGGTGTGGAGTATATCAGAGTGTTACAGTGAGGGGTGTGGGATATATCAGAGTGTTACAGTGAGGGGTGTGGGATATATCAGAGTGTTACAGTGAGGGGTGTGGGATATATCAGTGTTACAGTGAATGGTGTGGGATATATCAGTGTGTTACAGTGAGGGGTGTGGGGTATATCAGAGTGTTACCGTGAGGGGTGTGGGATATATCAGAGTGTTACAGTGAGGGGTATGGGATATATCAGAGTGTTACAGTGAGGGGTGTGGGATATATCAGAGTGTTACAGTGAGGGGTGTGGGGTATATCAGAGTGTAACAGTGAGGGGTGTGGGATATATCAGAGTGTTACAGTGAGGGGTGTGGGATATATCAGAGTGTTACAGTGAGGGTTGTGGGGTATATCAGAGTGTTACAGTGAGGGGTGTGGGATATATCAGAGTGTTACAGTGAGGGGTGTGGGGTATATCAGAGTGTTACAGTGAGGGGTGTGGGATATATCAGAGTGTTACAGTGAGGGGTGTGGGATATATCAGAGTGTTAGAGTGAGGTGTGTGGGATATATCAGAGTGTTGCAGTGCAGTGTGGGTTATACCAGGTTGTTACAATGAGGAGTGTGAGATATATCAAGTTGTTACAGTGAAGGGTGTCTGATATATCTGAGTGTTACGGTGAGCATGTGTGATATATCTGAGTGTTACCGTGAGGCTGTGTGATATATCAGAGTGTTACAGTGAGGGGTGTGGGATATATCAGAGTGTTACAGTGAGGGGTGTGGGATATATCAGAGTGTTACAGTGAGGGTGTGGGGTATATCAGAGTGTTACAGTGAGGGGTGTGGGATATATCAGAGAGTTACAGTGAGGGTGTGTGACATATCAGAGTGTTACAGTTAGGGGTGTGAGATATATCTGATTGTTACAGTGAGGGTGTGTGATATATCAGATTGTTACAGTGAAGAGTGTGGGATATATCAGAGTGTTACAGTGAGGGGTGTTTGATATATCAGTGTTACAGGAGGGGTGTGGGTTATATCAGAGTGTTACAGTGGGGGGTGTGGTATATATCAGATTGTGACAGTGAGGTGTGTGGGATATATCAGGGTGTTACAGTGAGGAGTGTGTGATATATCAGGGTGTTACAGTGAGGGGTGTGGGTTGTATCAGGGTGTTACAAGGAGGCGTGTGGGATATATCAGACTGTTACAAAAAGGGGTTTGTGGTATATCACAGTGTTACAATGTGGGGTGTAGGCTAAATCAGGGTGTTGTAGTGAGGGGTTTCGGATATATCAGAGTGTTCCAGTGAGGGGTGTGGTTTGTATCAGGGTGTTACAGTGAGGGGTGTGGGATATATCAGAGTGTTACAGCGAGGGGTGTGGGCAATATCAGAGTGGTACAGTGAGGGGTGTGGGTGATATCAGAGTGTTACATTGAAGGGTGTGGGATATATCAGTGTTACAGTGAGGTGTGTGGAATATATCAGAGTGTTACAATGAGAAGTGTGGGATATATCAGAGTGTTACAGTGAGGGGTGTGGGTATATCAGTGTTACAGTGAGAGGTGTGGGATGTATCAGGGTGTTACAGTGAAGGGTGTGGGATATATCAGAGTGTTACAGTGAGGGGTGTGGGATATATCAGAGTGTTACAGTGAGCGGTGTGGGATATATCAGAGTGTTACAGTGAGATGTGTGGGATATATCACAGTGTTACAGTGAGGGGTGTGGGATATATCAGAGCGTTACAGTGAAGGTTGTGGGGTATATCAGAGTGTTACAGTGAGGGGTGTGGGATATATCAGTATGTTACAGTGAGGTGTGTGGAATATATCAGAGTGTTACATTGAGGGGTGTGGGATATATCAGAGTGTTACAGTGAGGGGTGTGGAGTATATCAGAGTGTTACAGTGAGGGGTGTGGGATATATCAGAGTGTTACAGTGAGGGGTGTGGGATATATCAGAGTGTTACAGTGAGGGGTGTGGGATATATCAGTGTTACAGTGAATGGTGTGGGATATATCAGTGTGTTACAGTGAGGGGTGTGGGGTATATCAGAGTGTTACCGTGAGGGGTGTGGGATATATCAGAGTGTTACAGTGAGGGGTATGGGATATATCAGAGTGTTACAGTGAGGGGTGTGGGATATATCAGAGTGTTACAGTGAGGGGTGTGGGGTATATCAGAGTGTAACAGTGAGGGGTGTGGGATATATCAGAGTGTTACAGTGAGGGGTGTGGGATATATCAGAGTGTTACAGTGAGGGTTGTGGGGTATATCAGAGTGTTACAGTGAGGGGTGTGGGATATATCAGAGTGTTACAGTGAGGGGTGTGGGGTATATCAGAGTGTTACAGTGAGGGGTGTGGGATATATCAGAGTGTTACAGTGAGGGGTGTGGGATATATCAGAGTGTTACAGTGAGGGTTGTGGGGTATATCAGAGTGTTAGAGTGAGGTGTGTGGGATATATCAGAGTGTTGCAGTGCAGTGTGGGTTATACCAGGTTGTTACAATGAGGAGTGTGAGATATATCAAGTTGTTACAGTGAAGGGTGTCTGATATATCTGAGTGTTACGGTGAGCATGTGTGATATATCTGAGTGTTACCGTGAGGCTGTGTGATATATCAGAGTGTTATTGTGAGGAGTGCGGGATATATCAGTCTGTTACAGTAAGGGGTGTGGGATATATCAGTGTGTTACTGTGAGGGGTGTGGGATATATCAGTCTGTTGCAGTGAGGGGTGTGGGATATATCAGGGTGTTAGAGTGAGGCCATGGGATATATCAGAGTGTTAGAGTGAGGGGCGTAGAATATGTCAGAGTATTATAGTGAGGGGAGTGGGATATATCTGAGTGTTATTGTGAGGGTCTGTGATATATGTGAGTGTTACAGTGAGTCGTGTGGGATATATCAGTATTACAGTGAGGGGTGTGGGATATATCAGAGTGTTACAGTGAGGGGTGTGTGATATATAAGAGTGTTTCTGTGAGGGGTGTGGGGTATATCAGAGTGTGACAGTGAGAGGTGTGGGTGATATCAGAGTGTTACAGTTAGGATTGCGGGATATATCAGGGTGTTACAGTTAGGGGTGTGGGATATATCAGAGTGTTACAGTGAGAGGTGTGGGATATATCAGAATGTCACTGTGAGGGGTGTGGGATATATCAGAGTGTTACAGTGAGGGGAGTGGGATATATCAGAGTGTTACAATGAGGGGTGTGGGATGTATCAGGGTGTTACAGTGAGGGGAGTGGGATATATCAGAGTGTTACAGTGAGGGGTGTCGGAAATATCAGAGTGATAGAGTGAGGGCCGTGGGATACAGCAGAGTGTTAGGGTGAGGGGCGTAGAATATATCAAAGTGTTACAGTGATGGGTGTGGGATATATCAGAGTATTACTGTGAGCGTACATGATTTATCTGAGTGTTACAGTGAGGCTGTGTGATATATCAGATTGTTCACTGTGAGGACTGCGGGATATATCAGTGTGTTACAGTGAGTGTTGTGGGACATATCAGTGTGTTACAGTGAGGGGTGTGGGATATATCAGTGTGTTACATTGAGGGGTGTGGGATATGTCAGGGTGTAACAGTGAGGGGTGTGAGATATATCAGGGTGTTAGATTGAGGGGCATGGGATAAATCAGAGTGTCACAGTGAGTGGTTTGGGATATATCAGAGTGCTACATTGTGGGGTGTGTGATATATCAGAGTGTTACAGTGAGGGGTGTGGGATATATCAGAGTGTTACAGTGAGGGGTGTGGGATATATCAGAGTGTTACAGTGAGGGTGTGGGGTATATCAGAGTGTTACAGTGAGGGGTGTGGGATATATCAGAGAGTTACAGTGAGGGTGTGTGACATATCAGAGTGTTACAGTTAGGGGTGTGAGATATATCTGATTGTTACAGTGAGGGTGTGTGATATATCAGATTGTTACAGTGAAGAGTGTGGGATATATCAGAGTGTTACAGTGAGGGGTGTTTGATATATCAGTGTTACAGGAGGGGTGTGGGTTATATCAGAGTGTTACAGTGGGGGGTGTGGTATATATCAGATTGTGACAGTGAGGGGTGTGGGATATATCAGGGTGTTACAGTGAGGAGTGTGTGATATATCAGGGTGTTACAGTGAGGGGTGTGGGTTGTATCAGGGTGTTACAAGGAGGCGTGTGGGATATATCAGACTGTTACAAAAAGGGGTTTGTGGTATATCACAGTGTTACAATGTGGGGTGTAGGCTAAATCAGGGTGTTGTAGTGAGGGGTTTCGGATATATCAGAGTGTTCCAGTGAGGGGTGTGGTTTGTATCAGGGTGTTACAGTGAGGGGTGTGGGATATATCAGAGTGTTACAGCGAGGGGTGTGGGCAATATCAGAGTGGTACAGTGAGGGGTGTGGGTGATATCAGAGTGTTACATTGAAGGGTGTGGGATATATCAGTGTTACAGTGAAGGGTGTGGGATATATCAGAGTGTTACAGTGAGGGGTGTGGGATATATCAGAGTGTTACAGTGTGGGATGTGGGATATATCAGTGTGTTACAGTGAGGTGTGTGGAATATATCAGAGTGTTACAATGAGAAGTGTGGGATATATCAGAGTGTTACAGTGAGGGGTGTGGGTATATCAGTGTTACAGTGAGAGGTGTGGGATGTATCAGGGTGTTACAGTGAAGGGTGTGGGATATATCAGAGTGTTACAGTGAGGGGTGTGGGATATATCAGAGTGTTACAGTGAGCGGTGTGGGATATATCAGAGTGTTACAGTGAGATGTGTGGGATATATCACAGTGTTACAGTGAGGGGTGTGGGATATATCAGAGCCTTACAGTGAAGGTTGTGGGGTATATCAGAGTGTTACAGTGAGGGGTGTGGGATATATCAGTATGTTACAGTGAGGTGTGTGGAATATATCAGAGTGTTACATTGAGGGGTGTGGGATATATCAGAGTGTTACAGTGAGGGGTGTGGAGTATATCAGAGTGTTACAGTGAGGGGTGTGGGATATATCAGAGTGTTACAGTGAGGGGTGTGGGATATATCAGAGTGTTACAGTGAGGGGTGTGGGATATATCAGTGTTACAGTGAATGGTGTGGGATATATCAGTGTGTTACAGTGAGGGGTGTGGGGTATATCAGAGTGTTACAGTGAGGGGTGTGGGATATATCAGAGTGTTACAGTGAGGGGTATGGGATATATCAGAGTGTTACAGTGAGGGGTGTGGGATATATCAGAGTGTTACAGTGAGGGTTGTGGGATATATCAGAGTGTTACAGTGAGGGGTGTGGGATATATCAGTGTTACAGTGAGGGGTGTGGGATATATCAGAGTGTTACAGTGAGGGGTGTGGGATATATCAGTGTTACAGTGAGGGGTGTGGGATATATCAGAGTGTTACAGTGAGGGGTGTGGGATATATCAGAGTGTTACAGTGAGGGGTGTGGGATATTTCAGAGTGTTACAGTGAGGGGTGTGGGATATATCAGAGTGTTACAGTGAGGGTTGTGGGATATATCAGAGTGTTACAGTGAGGGGTGTGGGATATATCAGAGTGTTACAGTGAGGGGTGTGGGATATATCAGAGTGTTACAGTGAGGGGTGTGGGATATATCAGTGTTACAGTGAGGGATGTGGGATATATCAGAGTATTACAGTGAGGGGTGTGGGATATATCAGTGTTACAGTGAGGGGTGTGGGTTATATCAGTGTGTTACAGTGAGGGGTGTGGGATATATCAGAGTGTTACAGTGAGGCGTGTGGGATATATCAGAGTGTTACAGTGAGGGGTGTGGGATATATCAGAGTGTTACAGTGAGGGGTGTGGGATATATCAGAGTGTTACAGTGAGGGGTGTGGGATATATCCGAGTGTTACAGTGAGGGGTGTGTGATATATCAGTGTTACAGTGAGGGGTGTGAGATATATCAGAGTGTTACAGTGAGGGGTGTGGGATATATCAGAGTGTTACAGTGAGGGGTGTGGGATATATCAGAGTGTTACAGTGAGGGGTGTGGGATATATCAGAGTGTTACAGTGAGGGGTGTGGGATATATCGGAGTGTTACAGTGAGGGGTGTGGGATATATCAGAGTGTTACAGTGAGGAGTGTGGGATATATCAGAGTGTTACAGTGAGGGGTGTGGGATATATCACTGTTACAGTGAGGGGTGTGGTGTGTATCAGGCTGTTACATTGAGATGTTCCTCCCCGTACCGTGAACTGTGAGACCTATAATAACTGCCAGGCCACAGATTAAGACAATAAGTCCGACCACGATGAGACATCTGGATTTTTTTGAGCTTCTTCCTCCAGCTGTTTTCTGTCCAGTTTGACCTGGAATAGAGAAGTACAGATTGACCCATGTTGAGCAGCCTGTGGAACTGTACGGAACAGACAATGGTGACGTATCTACCTCCCTTATCGAGAGGAACAACAGCCACGTTACTCGTTTATATCCCTGGTTTCACATCCCAGCGCACGGTACAGGAGGGTTATCAAAGAGAATCGAACACCGAGTCACACAGGGAGATATTAGGGACAGGAAAGCAAAAGCTCAGACACAGAGATCGGTACAAGGAGCGTCTTAAAGTAGAGAGAAACAGAGAGAAAGAGACAGAGAGAAAGAGGCAGAGAGAGAGAGACTTAGGGAGACAGAGAGAGCGAGAGAGACAGAGGTGTGTAGGGGTTGGAGGAGGTTACAGAGATAGGGAGGGGTATAGGGGCTGGAGGAGGTTACAGAGGAAGGGAGGGTTATAGGGGCTGGAGGAGTTTACAGATATAGGGAGGGTTGGAGGGGTTGGAGGAGGTTACTGATATAGGGAGGGTTGTAGGGTCTGGAGGACTTTACAGATATAGGGAGGGTTGTAGGTGTTGGAGGACTTTACAGAGATAGGGAGGAGTGTAGAGGCTGGAGGGAGTTACAGAGATGGGAGAGTTGTAGCGGCTGGAGGAGTTTCCAGAGATAGGGAGGGCTGTAGGAGCTGGAGGAGGTTACAGAGATAGGGAGGGCTGTTGGGGCTGGAGGAGGTTACAGAGATAGGGAGGGTTGTATGGGCTGGAGGAGGTTACAGAGAGAGGGAGGGTTGTAGGGGCTGGAGGAGGTTACAGAAATAGTGAGAGTTGTAGTGGCTGGGGGAGGTTACAGAGTTAGTGAGAGTTGTAGGGGCTGGAGGCGATTACAGAGATAGGGAGGGTTGTAGGGGCTGGAGGAGGTTACAGAGGAATGGAGGGTTGTAGGGGCTGGAGGAGGTTACAGAGATAGGGAGGGATGTAGGGGCTGGAGGAGTTTCCAGAGATAGGGAGGGCTGTAGGAGCTGGAGGAGGTTACAGAGAAAGGGAGGGCTGTTGGGGCTGGAGGAGGTTACAGAGATAGGGAGGGTTGTATGGGCTGGAGGAGGTTACAGAGATAGTGACAGTTGTAGGGGCTGGAGGAGGTTATAGAGATAGGCAGGGGTGTAGTGGCTGGGGGAGGTTACAGAGTTAGTGAGAGTTGTAGGGGCTGGAGGCGATTACAGAGATAGGGAGGGTTGTAGGGGCTGGAGGAGGTTACAGAGGAATGGAGGGTTGTAGGGGCTGGAGGAGGTTACAGAGATAGGGAGGGGTGTAGTGGCTGGAGGAGGTTACAGAGGAAGGGAGGGTAAGAGGGGCTGGAGGAGGTTACAGATATAGGGAGGGTTGGAGGGGTTGGAGGAGGTTACTGATATAGGGAGGGTTGTAGGGGCTGGAGGATGTTACAGAGATAGGGAGGGGTTTAGGGGCTGGAGGAGGTTACAGGGATAGGGAGGGGTGAAGGGGCTGGAGGAGGTTACAGAGATAGGGAGGGGTGTAGTGGCTGGAGGAGGTTACAGAGGAAGGGAGTGTTGTAGGGGCTGGAGGAGTTTACAGAGATAGGGAGGGCTGTAGTGGCTGGAGGAGGTTACAGAGATAGGGAGCGGTGTAGGGTCTGAAGGAGGTTACAGAGGAAGGGAGGGTTATAGGGGCTGGAGGAGGTTACAGATATAGGGAGGTTTGGAGGGGTTGGAGGAGGTTTCAGATATAGGGAGGTTTGTTCGAGTCTGGAGGAGGTTACAGAGATAGGGAGGGTTGTAGGGGTTGGAGGAGGTTACAGAGATAGGGAGGGGTGTAGGGGCTGGAGGAGGGTACAGAGATAGGGAGAGGTTTAGGGGCTGGAAGAGGTTACAAGGATAGGGATGGGGTTTAGGGGCTGGAGGAGGTTACAGAGATAGGGAGGGATGTAGGTGCTGGAGGAGGTTACAGATATAGGGAGGGGTGTAGGGGATGGAGGAGGTTACAGAGATAGGGAGGGATGTAGGGGCTGGAGGAGGTTACAGAGATAGGGAGGTTTGGAGGGGTTGGAGGAGGTTACAGAGATAGGGAGGGTTGTAGGGTTAGAGGAGTTTACAGAGATATTGAGGTTTGTAGGGGTTGGAGGAGGTTACAGAGATATTGAGGGTTGTAGGGGCTGGAGGAGGTTGCAGAGATAGGGAGGGGTGCAGGGGATGGAGGAGGTTACAGAGATAGGGAGGGATGTAGGGGCTGGAGGAGGTTACAGAGATAGGGAGGGGTGTAGGGGCTGGAGGAGGTTACAGAGATAGGGAGGGGTGTAGGGGCTGGAGGAGGTTACAGAGATAGGGAGGGGTGTAGGCGATGGAGGAGGTTACAGAGATAGGGAGGGATGTAGGGGCTGGAGGAGGTTACAGAGATAGGGAGGGGTGTAGGGGCTGGAGGAGGTTACAGAGATAGGGAGGGGTGTAGGGGCTGGAGGAGGTTACAGAGATAGGGAGGGGTGTAGGGGCTGGAAGGGGTTACAGAGATAGGGAGGGGTGTAGGGGCTGGAGGAGGTTACAGAGATAGGGAGGGGTGTAGAGGCTGGAGGAGGTTACAGAGATAGGGAGGGGTGTAGGGGCTGGAGGAGGTTACAGAGATAGGGAGGGGTGTAGGGGCTGGAGGAGGTTACAGGGATCGGGAGGTGAATCTCTTCATCCTTCAGCATATCCCTCCCTCCCTGTCTGTCCTGAATATTGTGACCTCTGACCCCACACTCCCAGGATGACTGACCTTTATTCGGGGTCACCTCCGGGACTTGGTTCTGCTGCGGACTCTGCGGAGTGAAGTTGACTTGGGCGTAACTTGGTTCCTGTTCACCTAAGAGAGTTGCAGAGAGACGGAGAGAGGGAGTGAGAAGGGATGAAGAATGTGAGGACAGTTTGGTCAGTACGTGTGACGTAGGTGGGAAGCAGAGGCCAACGACAGACCAACAACACGCACACCGACATGACAATCAGCTCTGGAGCACGCCAAGACGTAACTAGAACGTAGCCAGGTGCATCTCAACTGCAACTACAGGCAGTTGAGAAGTAAATGCGACTTAGCAGACACTTAATTCACCAATAGAACAAGTGTAACACAAAATGAGCAGGCATGGAATCCGAGCAACAGCAGGCACGTAGCTACGGTGCGATCGTCACGTGGCTGAGGTCTAACAGAAACGCAGCTAAGATACAACGGATGTGTGATGGACGTGTAAGCGAAGTGTAATTGAGACGTAACACACAGGCAACTAAGAAGCAACTGACATACTACAGGTGTACAACAGGGTCAGGACTCTTGCTTAACTGTGACGTTACTACGATGCAACAGAAATGTAACTGAGATGTAACTGACAGGGAAGAGAACAGTTGTGACAGGAGGAGTGTATTTGATTTCCAAACAGAGATTAGCAGACCCATAACTAAGGTCTAACAGATACGAAATTAAGGTGTAACAAGCAGAGAGGAGATGGATCAGCTATGATATTGACTCAGACGTAACTTAAGATGAAACTGAAAGAATCAGGGTCTACCTAATGCATCATGTTCAACGCAATTGAGAAACGAATAAAGTGCAGCAGGTTGGGCACAAATCAGTATCTTACGACCGACATACAATATCTGTAACTGACCTGTTGTATGGAGCTTAGATGTGCCGGAGGCAGGAAGAAGATTCAGCTCCGTGTATGAGATCTCCAGATCGTCTGGAAAATGGAAACAGAAACTATACAATGGATGAGAGTTAGATACAGAGTAAAGATCCCTCTACACCGTCCCCATCAAACACTCCCAGGACAGGTACAGCACTAAGATAGATACAGAGTAAAGCTCCTTCTACACCGTCCCCATCAAACACTCCCAGGACAGGTATAGCACGGGGTTAGATACCGTGTAGTTACCCCTCCATCTCAATCTCACTATGTTGCCCCCTCACTCTCTCCATCTCACCCTCTGTTTCTATCCCTCTCGCTCTGTCCCTCTCACTCTCAATCTCTCTCTCTCTCCCTCCATTGAACAGTTTAACCTACATTTTCTGTCTCTCTATGTCACTCTCTCTGTCTCTCTCACCCTTAATCTCTCTCACCATCTCTCTCTCTCTGCCTGACTCTCTCTTTTTCATTCCTTTCCTCCCTCTCTCTGAGTCTCATTTTTTTTTATAAATTTCATAATCTTTCTGTCTTTCTGACTCTATCTCTCTCTCTCTTGCACTCTCAGTCCCTTCACCTGTCCTCCAAACCATAATTCTCTCTCTCCCTCTCCATCTAGTGTAAATGTTAACCAATGTTCACTAGGCGCTGTCCTGTCAGTTCTGATGTGTCTCATATTCATGTAGTTGCCGTTACAGAATCACACAGTGCAGAAGAGGCCCTTTGGCCCATCAAGTATGCATTGTGCACCATCTCTCTCACGATCTCTCTCTGTCTCCCTCTGTCTCAATCTCTCTCACCATCTCTCTCTCTGTCTCTCTCTCTCTCAATCACTCACCATCTCTCTCTCTGTTTTTCTCTTTCTCTCGCACCGTCTCTCTCTCAGTCTTTCTCGCTCTCAAACTCTCCAACCCTACCTCTCTCTGTCTTTCTCATTCTCAATGTCTCTCACTATCTCTCTCTCTCTTTCTCCCACACTCTCAATATATCTCTCCATTTCTCTTCCTCTCCCTAACTCAATCTCACTCACCATCTCTCTCTCCCCATCTCTCTCTCTCTGTCTGATTGTCTGTCTCTCTTTTTCATTCCTTATCTTGCTCTCTTTGTCTCTCGGTGTCTTTATAATTGTCATACTCTTTCTGTCTCTCTCTCTCTCTCCCACCCTCAATCGCTGTCCCACCATCTGTACCTGCAACCCCTCAGTCTCTCTCTTTCTCCCTCCCCTCTCTCTCTCTCCCTCTAATGAGCAGTTCAACCTACGTTCACTGGGGTCTGCCGTGTTGTTTTTGATGTGTCTCATATTCATGTAGTCGGTGTCCTGCTCCATGGTTTGTGTCTGAGGGGTCTCTCTCCTCCGTTCCTCTTCTGTCTGCTTTTCTCTCTCTCTGTCAGATGTGTCTCAGTCTTTCCTCAGACTCAATGTCAGGGCGAAAACTTCCTTAAAACTGATTCTGCCTCTTGGTTCCATTTCACAATGACACTTCCCCTGAGATCAGAATGAGAGGCTGGTTGTACTGACTCCAGGGGCAGCAGTCCCTCTCTCTCAATCTCTCTCACCATCTCTCTCTCTGTCTCCCTCTCTCTCAATCTCTCTCACCATCTCTTTCTCTGTCCCCCTCTCTCTCAAACTCTCTCACCATCGCTCTCTCTGTCTGTCTCTCTCTCAATCTCTCTCACCATCTCTCTCTGTCTCCTTCTCTCTCAAACTCTCTCACCATCTCTCTCTCTGTCTCTCTCTCTCTCAATCTTCCTCACCATCTCTTTCTCTGTCTCCCTCTCTCTCAATTTCTCTCACAATCCCACTCTCTGTCTCCCTCTCTCTCAATCTCCATCACCAGCGCGCTCTCTGTTTGCCTCTCTCTCTCTTGCCCTCACTCCCTGTCCCTCCATCTGCCCCCCAACCCCTGTCTCTCTCTCTGACCCTCTCCCTCTGTTGAACAGTTTAACCTATGTTCACTGGGCCCTGTCATATTGTTTTTGACGTGTCTCATATTCATGTAGTCGGTGTCCTGCTCCATGGTTTGTGTCTGAGGGGTCTGTCTACTCAATTCCAGTCCTGTCTGCTGCTCTCTCTCTCTCTCTCTCTCTCTCAGATGTGTCTCAGTCTTTCCTCAGACTCAATGTCAGGGCGAAAACTTCCTCAAAACTGTTTCTGCCTCTTGGTTCCATTTCACAATGACACTTCCCCTGAGATCAGAATGAGAGGCTGGTTGTACTGACTCCAGGGGCAGCAGTACCTCTCTCTCAATCTCTCTCACCATCTCTCTCTCTCTGTCTCCCTCTCAATCTTTCTCAAAATCTCTCTCTCCGTCTCCCTCTCTCTCAATCTCTCTCACCATCTCTCTCTCTGTCTCCTTCTGTCTCAATATCTCTCACCATCTCTCCCTCTGTCTCCCTCTCTCTCAATTTCTCTCACCATCTCTCTCACTGTGTCCCTCTCTTTCAATCTCTCTCACTATCTCTCTCTCTGTCTCCCTCTCTCTCAATCTCTCTCACCACCTCTCTCTCTCTGTCTCCCTCTCTCTCAATCACTCTCACCATCTCTCTCTCTGTCTCCTTCTCTCTCAACCTCTCACCATCTCTCTCTCTGTCTCTCTCTCTCTCAATCTCTCTCACCATCTCTCTCTCTGTCTCCATCTCTCTCACCATCTCTCTCTCTCTCCCTCTCAATCTCTCTCACCATTTCTCTCTCTCTCAATCTCTCTCACCATCTCTCTCTCTCTGTCTCCCTCTCAATCTTTCTCAAAATCTCTCTCTCCGTCTCCCTCTCTCTCAATCTCTCTCACCATCTCTCTCTCTGTCTCCTTCTGTCTCAATATCTCTCACCATCTCTCCCTCTGTCTCCCTCTCTCTCAATTTCTCTCACCATCTCTCTCACTGTGTCCCTCTCTTTCAATCTCTCTCACTATCTCTCTCTCTGTCTCCCTCTCTCTCAATCTCTCTCACCACCTCTCTCTCTCTGTCTCCCTCTCTCTCAATCACTCTCACCATCTCTCTCTCTGTCTCCTTCTCTCTCAACCTCTCACCATCTCTCTCTCTGTCTCTCTCTCTCTCAATCTCTCTCACCATCTCTCTCTCTGTCTCCATCTCTCTCACCATCTCTCTCTCTCTCCCTCTCAATCTCTCTCACCATTTCTCTCTCTCTCAATCTCTCTCACCATCTCTCTCTGTCTCCCTCTCTCTCAATCTCTCACCATCTCTCTCTCACTGTCTCCCTGTCTCTCAATCTGTCTCACCATTTCTCTCTGTCTCACTCTCTCTCAATCTCTCTCAATCTCTCTCACCGTCTCTCTTTGTCTCCCTCTCTGTCAATCTCTCTCACCATTTATCTCTCTGTCTCCCTCTCTCTCAATCTCTCTCACCATTTCTCCCTCTCTCTCAATCTCTCTCAAACTCTGTCAATCTCTCTCACCATCTCTCTCTGTCTCACTCTCTCTCAATCTCTCTCACCATTTCTCTCTCTGTCTCCTCCTCTCAATCTCTCTCACCATCTCTCTCTCTGTCTCCCTCTCTCTCAATCTCTGTCTCTCTCTCTGTCTCAATTTCAATCTATCTCACGATCTCTACCTCTGTCTCACTCTCTCAATCTCTCTCACCATCTCTCTCTCTGTCTCCCTCTCTCAATCTCTCTCACCATCTCTCTCTCTCTCTCTGTCCCTCTCTGTCAATCTCTCTCACTATCTCTCTCTGTCTCCCTCTCTCTCTCAATCTCACTCAACATTTCTCTCGCTGTCTCCCTCTCTCTCAATCTCTCTCACCATCTCTCTCTCTGTCTCCCTCTCTCTCAATATCTCTCACCATCTCCCTCTCTGTCTCCCTCTCTCTCAATCTCTCTCACCATCTCTCTCTCTGTCTCCCTCTCTCTCAATCTCTCTCACCATCTCTCTCTCTCAGTACCTCTCTGTCAATCTCTCTCCCTATCTCTCTCTGTCTCCCTCTCTCTCTCAATCTCACTCAACATTTCTCTCGCTGTCTCCCACTCTCTCAATCTCTCTCACCATCTCTCTCTGTGTCCCTCTCTCTCAATCTCTCTCACCATCTCTCTCTCTGTCTCTCTCTCTCTCAATCTCTGTCACCATCTCTCTCTCTGTCTCCCTCTCTCTCAATCTCTCTCACCATCTCTCTCTCTCTGTCTCCCTCCCTCTCAATCTCTCTCAAAATCTCTCTCCGTCTCACTCTCTCTCAATCTCTCTCACCATCTCTCTCTCTGTCTCCTTCTGTCTCAATATCTCTCACCATCTCTCCCTCTGTCTCCCTCTCTCTCAATTTCTCTCACCATCTCTCTCACTGTGTCCCTCTCTTTCAATCTCTCTCACTATCTCTCTCTCTGTCTCCCTCTCTCTCAATTACTCTCACCATCTCTCTCTCTGTCTCCCTCTCTCTCAACCTCTCACCATCTCTCTCTCTGTCTCCCTCTCTCTCAATCTCTCTCACCATCTCTCTCTCTGTCTCCCTCTCTCTCACCATCTCTCTCTCTCTCCCTCTCTCTCAATCTCTCTCACCATCTCTCTCTCTGTCTCCCTCTCTCTCAATCTCTCTCACCATCTCTCTCTCTGCCTTCCTCTCTCTCAATGTCTCTCAACATTTCTCTCTCTGTCTCCCTCTCTCTCAATCTCTGTCACCATCTCTCTCTCTGTCTCCCTCTCTCTCAATCTCTCTCACCATCTCTCTCTCTGTCTCCCTCTCTCTCAATCTCTTTCACCATCTCTCTCTCTGTCTCCCTCTCTCTCTCTTGCCCTCACTCCCTGTCCCTCCATCTGTCCCCCAAACCCTGTCTCTCTCTCTCTCTCCCTTTCCCTCTGTTGAACAGTTTAACCTATGTTCACTGGGCCCTGTCTTATTGTTTTAGATGTGTCTCATATTCATGTAGTTGCTTTCCTGTTGCATGGTTTGTGTCTGAGGGGACTCTCTCGTCCGTTCCTGTCCTGTCTGCTTCACTCTCTCTCTCAGATGTGACTCAGTCTTTCCTCAGACTCAATGTCAGTGCGAATACTTCCTCAAACTGTTCCTGCCTCTTGGTTCCATTTCACAATAACACTTCCCCTGAGATCAGAATGAGAGGCTGGTTGTACTGACTCCAGGGGCAGCAGTCCCTCTCTCTCAATCTCTCTCACCATCTCTCTCTCTGTCTCCCTCTCTCTCAATCTCTCTCACCATCTCTCTCTCTGTCTCCCTCTCTCTCAATCTCTCACCATCTCTCTCTCACTGTCTCCCTGTCTCTCAATCTGTCTCACCATTTCTCTCTGTCTCACTTTCTCTCAATCTCTCTCAATCTCTCTCACCGTCTCTCTTTGTCTCCATCTCTGTCAATCTCTCTCACCATTTATCTCTCTGTCTCCCTCTCTCTCAATCTCTCTCACCATTTCTCGTTCTCTCTCAATCTCTCTCAAACTCTGTCAATCTCTCTCACCATCTCTCTGTCTCACTCTCTCTCAATCTCTCTCACCATTTCTCTCTCTGTCTCCTCCTCTCAATCTCTCTCACCATCTCTCTCTCTGTCTCCCTCTCTCTCAATCTCTCACTGTCTCTCTTTCTGTCTCAATTTCAATCTCTCTCACGATCTCTACCTCTGTCTCACTCACTCAATCTCTCTCACCATCTCACTCTCTGTCTCCCTCTCTCAATCTCTCTCACCATCTCTCTCTCTCTGTCCCTCACTGTCAATCTCTCTCACTATCTCTCTCTGTCTCCCTCTCTCTCTCAATCTCACTCAACATTTCTCTCGCTGTCTCCCTCTCTCTCAATCTCTCTCACCATCTCTCTCTGTCTCCCTCTCTCTCAATATCTCTCACCATCTCCCTCTCTGTCTCCCTCTCTCTCAATCTCTCTCACCATCTCTCTCTCTGTCTCCCTCTCTCTCAATCTCTCTCTCTCTCTGTCCCTCTCTGTCAATCTCTCTCACTATCTCTCTCTGTCTCCCTCTCTCTCTCAATCTCACTCAACATTTCTCTCGCTGTCTCCCTCTCTCTCAATCTCTCTCACCATCTCTCTCTGTGTCCCTCTCTCTCAGTCTTTCTCACTATCTCTCTCTGTCTCCCTCTCTCTCAATCTCTCTCACGATCTCTACCTGTCTCTCTCTCTCAATCTCTCTCACCATCTCTCTCTCTGTCTCCCTCTCTCTCAATCTCTCTCACCATCTCTCTCTCTGTCTCCCTCTCTCTCAATCTTTCTCACTATCTCTCTCTCTGTCTCCCTCTCTCTCTATCTCTCTCACCATCTCTCTCTCTGTCTCCCTCTCTCTCAATCTCTCTCACGATCTCTCTCTGTCTCCCTCTGTCTCAATCTCTCTCACCATCTCTCTCTCTGTCCCTCTCTCAATCTCTGTCACCATCTCTCTCTCTGTCTCCCTCTCTCTCAATCTCTCTCACCATCTCTCTCTCTGTCTCCCTCTCCCTCAATCTCTCTCACCATCTCTCTCTCTGTCTGTCTCTCTCAATCTCTCTCACCATCTCTCTCTCTGTCTCCCTCTCTCTCAATCTCTCTCACCATCTCTCTCTGTCTCCCTCTCTCTCAATCTTTCTCACCATCTCTCTCTCTGTCTCCTTCTCTCTCACTCTCTCTCACTATCTCTCTCTCTGTCTCCTTCTCTCTCACTCTCTCTCACCATCTCTCTCTGTCTCCCTCTCTCTCAGTCTTTCTCACTATCTCTCTCTCTGTATCCCTCTCTCTCAATTTCTCTCACAATCTCTCTCTCTGTCTTCCTCTCTCTCAATCTCCCTCACCATCTCTCTCTCTGTCTCCAGCTCTCTCTCTCTATCTCCCCCTCTCTCAAGCTCTCTCATCATCTATCTCTCTCACTCTCTCACTCTCAATCTCTCTCACCATCTCTCTCTCCGTTACTCACTCTCTCAATCTCTCTCACCGTCTCTCTCTGTCTGACTCTCTCTCTCTTTTTCATTTCTTTCCTCTCTCTCTTTGTCTCTCGGTTTCTTTATAATTTTCATACTCTTTCTGTCTTTCTGTATCTCTCTCTCGCCCTAACTCTCAGTACCTCCATCTGCACTAACTGCTAGAGTGTCACAGAATGCCGTAGCTTTATGCAGTGTATAGTCGTAGCAGAGTATCTCTGGCCTGGTTTTTTTTACATACCAACCCCTCATTCTCTCTCTTTCCCTCTCCCTCTCTCTCTCCCTCTCTCTCCCTGTCCTTTACTTTACTGCTCTCTCTCCCTCTAGTGTAAATGTTAACCTATGTTCACTTGGTGCTATCCTGTCGGTTCTGATGTGTCTCATATTCATGTAGTTGCTGCCACAGAATCGCACAATGCAGAAGAGGCCCTTTGGCCCATCGAGTATGCACTGTGCACCATCTCTCTCGCTGTCTCTCTCACTCTCAGTCCCTCGCACCATCTCTCTCGCTGTCTCTCTCACTCTCAGTTCCTCTCACCATTTCTCTCACGTCTCAGCCTCAATGTCTGTAACGATCTCTCTCTAAGTGCCTCTCTCTCTCAATCTCTCGCACCATCTCTCTCTCTGTCTCTCTATGTCACTCTCTCTGTCTCTGTCACTCTTAATCTCTCTCACCATCTCTCTCTCTTTCTCTCTCAGGCTCAATGTCTGTGACGATCTCTCTTTCAGTGCCTCTCTCAAACTCTGGCACCATGTCTCTCTCTATCTCTCTATGACACTCTGTCTCTCTCAATCTTAATCTCTCTCACCATCTCTCGCTCTGTCTCTGTCAATCTCTCTGTCTCTCTCATTACCTGTCTCTCTGTCTCTCCCACTCTCAATATTTATTTCCATTTCTCTGCCTCTCTCTTTCTCAATCTCTCTCATCTCTCTCTATCTGCCTGACTCTCTCTTTTTCATTCCTTTCCTCCCTCTCTCTGTGTCTCGGTTTTTTTTATAGTTTTCATAATCTTTCTGTCTTTCTGTCTCTATATCTGTCTCTCCTGCAATCTCAGTCCCTTCACCTGTCCCCCACCCCATTATTCTCTCTCTCTCTCTCTCTCACCCCCTCTAGTGTAAATGTTAACCTATGTTCACATGGCGCTGTCCTGTCAGTTCTGATGTGTCTCATATTCATGTAGTTGCCGTGACAGAATCACACAGTGCAGAAGAGGCCCTTTGGCCCATCAAGTATGCACTGTGCAGCATCTCTCTCACTGTGTCTCTCACTCTCAGTCGCTCTCACCATTTCTCTCTCTGTCCCTCTCAGCCTCAATGTCTGTCACGATCTCTCTCTGTCTCCCTCTCTCTCAATCTCTCTCACCATCTCTCTGTCTCTCTCTCAGTCACTCTCACCATCTCTCTCTCTGTTTTTCTCTTTCCCTCGCACCATCTCTCTCTCAGTCTCTCTCGCTCTCAAACTCTCTAACCCTACCTCTCTCTGTCTTTCTCATTCTCAATGTCTCTCACTATCTCTCTCTCTCTTTCTCTCACACTCTCAATATATCTCTCCATTTCTCTTCCTCTCCCTTACTCAATCTCACTCACCATCTCTCTCTCCCCATCTCTCTCTCTCTGTCTGATTGTCTGTCTCTCTTTTTCATTCCTTATTTTGCTCTCTTGTCTCTCGGTGTCTTTATAATTGTCATACACTTTCTGTCTTTCTGTCTCTCTCTCGCTCTCTCTCTCTCTCTCTCTCACACCCTCAGTCTCTGTCCCACTATCTGTACCCCCAACGGCTCAGTCCCTCTCTTTCTCCCTCCCCTCTCTCTCTCTCTCCCTCTATTGAACAGTTTAACCTACGTTCACTGGGAGCTGTCGTGTTGCTTTTGATGTGTCTCATGTTCATGTAGTCGGTGTCCTGCTCCATGGTTTGTGTCTGAGGGGTCTCTCTCCTCCGTTCCTGTCCTGTCTGCTTCTCTCTCTCTCTCAGATGTGTCTCAGTCTTTCCTCAGACTCAATCTCAGGGCGAAAACTTCCTCAAAACTGTTCCTGCCTCTTGGTTCCATTTCACAATGACACTTCCCCTCAGATCAGAATGAGAGGCTGGTTGTACTGACTCCAGGGGCAGCAGTCCCTCTCTCTCAATCTCTCTCACCATCTCTCTCTCTGTCTCCCTCTCTCTCAATCTCTCTCACCATCTCTCTCTGTCTCCCTCTGTCTCAATCTCTCTCACCATCTCTCTCTCTCTGTCTCCCTCTCTCTCAATCTCTCTCACCATCTCTCTCTCTGCCTTCCTCTCTCTCAATGTCTCTCAACATTTCTCGCTCTGTCTCCCAACTCTTATTCTCTCTCACCATCTCTCTCTCTGTCTCCCTCTCTCTCAATCTCTCTCACCATCTCTCTCTGTCTCCCTCTCTCTCAATCTCTCTCACCATCTCTCTCTCTGTATCCCTCTCTCTCAATCTCTCTCACCATCTTTCTCTCTGTCTCCGTCTCTCTCAATCTCTCTCACCATCTCTCTTTCTGCCTTCCTCTCTCTCAATGTCTCTCAACATTTCTCTCTCTGTCTCCCTCTCTCTCAATCTCTGTCACCATCTCTCTCTCTGTCTCCCTCTCTCTCAATCTCTCTCACCATCTCTCTCTCTCTCTCCCTCTCTCTCAATCTCTCTCACCATCTCTCTCTCTGTATCCCTCTCTCTCAATCTCTCTCACCATCTCTCTCTCTGTCTCCCTCTCTCTCAATCTCTCTCAACATCTCTCTGTCTCCCTCTCTCTCAATCTCTCTCACCATTTCTCTCTCTGCCTCCCTCTGTCTCCCTCTCTCTCTCTTGCCCTCACTTCCTGTCCCTCCATCTGTCCCCCAATCCCTTTCTCTCTCTCTCTCTCCCTCTCCCTCTTTTGAACACTTTAAACTATGTTCACTGGGCCCTGTCATATTGTTTTTGATGTGTCTCATATTCATGTTGTCACTTTCCTGCTCCATGGTTTGTGTCTGAGGGGTCTCTCTCCACCGTTCCTATCCTGTCTGCTTCTCTCTCTCTGTCAGATGTGTCTCAGTCTTTCCACAGACTCAATCTCAGGGCGAAAACTTCCTCAAAACTGTTCCTGCCTCTTGGTTCCATTTCACAATGACACTTCCCCTGAGATCAGAATGAGAGGCTGGTTGTACTGACTCCAGGGGCAGCAGTCCCTCTCTCTCAATCTCTCTCACCATCTCTCTCTCTGTCTCCCTCTCTCTCAATCTCTCTCTCTGTCTCCCTCTCACTCAATCTCGCTCACCATCTCTCTCACTGTCTCCCTCTCTCTCAATCTCTCTCACTATCTCTCTCTCTGTCTCCCTCTGTCTCAATCTCTCTCACCATCTCTCTCTCTCTGTCTCCCTCTCTCTCAATCTCTCTCACCTTCTCTCTCTCAGTCTCCCTCTCTCTCAATCTCTCTCACCATCTCTCTCTCTCTCCCTCGCTCTCAATCTCTCTCACCATCTCTCTCTCTATATGCCTCTCTCTCAATCACTCTCACCATCTCTCTCTCTGTTTCCCTCTCTCTCAATCTATCTCACCATCTCTCTCTCTGTCTCCCTCTCTCTCAATCTCGCTCGCCATCTCACTCTCTGTCTCCCTCTCTCTCAATCTCTTTTACCATCGCTCTCTCTGTCTCCCTCTCTCTCTCTTGCCCTCACTCCATTTCCATCCATCTTCCCCCCAACTCCTGTCTCTCTCTCTCTCTCCCTGTCCCTCTGTTGAACAGTTTAACCTATGGTCACTGGGCCCTGACAAATTGTTTTAGATGTGTCTCATATTCATGTACTTGCTTTCCTGCTCCATGGTTTTTGTCTGGGGGACTCTCCCCACCGTTCCTGTCTGTCTGCTTCTCTCTCTCTCTCTCAGATGTGTCTCAGTCTTTCCTCAGACTCAATGTCAGGGCGAAAACTTCCTCAAAACTGTTTCTGCCTCTTGGTTCCATTTCACAATGACACTTCCCCGGAGATCAGAATGAGAGGCTGGTTGTACTGACTCCAGGGGCTGCAGTCACTCTCCCTCAATCTCTCTCGCCATCTCTCTCTCTCTGTCTCCCTCTCTCTCAATCTCTCTCACCATCTCTCTCACTGTCTCCCTCTCTCTCAATCTCTCTCACCATCTCTCTCTGAGTCTCCCTCTCTCTCAATCTCTCTCACCATCTCTCTCACTGTCTCCCTCTGTCTCAATCTCTCTCACCATCTCCCTCTCTGTCTCCCTCTCTTTCAATCTCTCTCACCATCTCCCTCTCTGTCTCCCTCTCTCTCAATCTCTCTCACCATCTCTCTCTCCTTATCCCTCTCTCTCAATCTCTCTCACCTTCTCTCTCTCTGTTTCCCTCTCTCAATCTATCTCACCATCTCTTTCTCTGTCTCCCTCTCTCTCAATCGCTCTCACCATCTCTCTCTCTATCTTCCTCTCTCTCAATCTCTCTCGCCATCTCTCTCTCTGTCTCTTTCTCTCTCAATCTCTTTTACCATCGCTCTGTCTGTCTCCCTCTCTCTCTCTTGCCCTCACTCCCTTTCCATCCATCTTCCCCCCAACCCCTGTCTCTCTCTCTCTCTCCCAGTCCCTCTGTTCAACAGTTTAACCTATGTTCACTGGGCCCTTACATATTGTTTTAGAAGTATCTCATATTCATGTAGTTGCTTTCCTGCTCCATGGTTTGTGTCTGAGGGGTCTCTCTCCTCCATTCCTGTCCTGTCTGCTTCTCTCTCTCTCTCTCAGATGTGTCTCAGTCTTTCCTCAGACTCAATGTCTGGGCGAAAACTTCCTCAAAACTGTTTCTGACTCTTGGTTCCATTTCACAATGACACTTCCCCTGAGATCAGAATGAGAGGCTGGTTGTACTGACTCCAGGGGCAGCAGTCCATATCTATCAATCTCTATCACCATCTATCTCTCTGTCTCCCTCTCTCTCAATCTCTCTCACCAACTTTTTCACCATCTCCCTCTCTCTCAATCTCTCTCACCATCTCTCTCTCTGTCTCCCTCTCTCTCAATCTCTCTCACCATCTCTCTCTCTGTCTCCCTCTCTCTCAATCTCTCTCACCATCTCTCTCACTGTCTCGCTCTCTCTCAATCTCTCTCACCATCTCTCCCTCCATCTCCCTCTCTGTCTCCCTCGCTCTCAATCTCTGTCATCATCTCTCGCTCTTTCTCTCTCTCTCAATATCTCTCACCATCTCTCTCTCTGTCTCCCTCTCTCTCAATCTCTCTCACCATCTCTCTCTCTCTCTCCCTCTCTCTGATTCTCTCTCACCATCTCTCTCGCTGTCTGCTTCTCTCTCAGTCTCTCTCACCATCTCTCTCTGTCTCCCTCTCTCTCAATCTCTCTCACCAACTTTTTCACCATCTCCCTCTCTCTCAATCTATCTCACCATCTCTCTCTCTGTCTCCCTCACTCTCAATCTCTCTCACCTTCTCTCTCTCTGTCTCCTTCTCTCTCAATCTCTCTCACCATCTTTCTCTGTCTCCCTCTCTCTCAATCTCTCTCACCATCTCTCTCTCTGTCTCCCTCTCTCTCAATCTCTCTCACCATCTCTCTCTCTGTCTCCCTCTCTCTCTATCTGTCTCACCTTCTCTCTCTCTGTCTCCATCTCTCTCAATCTCTCTCACCATCTCTCTCTCTCTCACTCGCTCTCAATCTCTCTCACCATCTCTCGCTCCATATCCCTCTCTCTCAATCACTCTCACCATCTCTCTCTCTGTCTCCTTCTCTCTCAATCTCTCTCACCATCTCTCTCTGTCTCCCTCTCTCTCAATCTCTCTCACCATCTCTCTCTCTGTCTCCCTCTCTCTCCATCTATCTCACCATCTCTCTCTCTGTCGCCATCTCTCTCAATCTCTCTCACCATCTCTCTCTCTCTCACTCGCTCTCAATCTCTCTCACCATCTCTCGCTCCATATCCCTCTCTCTCAATCACTCTCACCATCTCTCTCTCTGTTTCCCTCTCTCTCAATCTATCTCACCATCTCTCTCTCTGTCTCCCTCTCTCTCAATCTCTCTCACTATATCTCTCTCTGTCTCCCTCTCTCTCAATCTCGCTCGCCATCTCACTCTCTGTCTCCCTCTCTCTCAATCTCTTTTACCATTGCTCTCTCTGTCTCCCTCTCTCTCTCTTGCCCTCACTCCATTTCCATCCATCTTCCCCCCAACTCCTGTCTCTCTCTCTCTCTCCCTGTCCCTCTGTAGAACAGTTTAACCTATGTTCACTGGGCCCTGACAAATTGTTTTAGATGTGTCTCATATTCATGTACTTGCTTTCCTGCTCCATGGTTTTTGTCTGGCGGACTCTCTCCATCGTTCCTGTCTGTCTGCTTCTCTCTCTCTCTCTCAGATGTGTCTCAGTCTTTCCTCAGACTCAATGTCAGGGCGAAAACTTCCTCAAAACTGTTTCTGCCTCTTGGTTCCATTTCACAATGACACTTCCCCGGAGATCAGAATGAGAGGCTGGTTGTACTGACTCCAGGGGCTGCAGTCCCTCTCCCTCAATCTCTCTCACCATCTCTCTCACTGTCTCCCTCTCTCTCAATCTCTCTCACCATCTCTCTCTCTGTCTCCCTCTCTCTCAATCTCTCTCACCATCTCTCTCACTGTCTCCCTCTGTCTCAATCTCTCTCACATCTCTCTCTGTCTCCCTCTCTCTCAATCTCTCCCTCCATCTCCCTCTCTGTCTCCCTCTCTTTCAATCTCTCTCACCATCTCCCTCTCTGTCTCCCTCTCTCTCAATCTCTCTCACCATCTCTCGCTCTGTCTCTCTCTCTCAATCTCTCTCACCATCTCTCCCTCTGTCTCCCTCTCTCTCAATCTCTCTCACCATCTCTCTCTCTCTGTCTCCCTCTCTCTCAATCTCTCTCACCATCTCTCTCTCTGTATGCCTCTCTCTCAATCTCTCTCACCGTCTCTCTCTCTGTCTCCCTCTCTCTCAATCCATCCCACCATCTCTCTCTCTGTCTCCTTCTCTCTCAATCTCTCTCACCATCTCACTCTATGTCTCCCTCTCTCTCAATCTCTCTCACCATCTCTCTCTGTCTCCCTCTCTCTCAATCTCTCTCACCATCTCTCTCTCTGTCTTCCTCTCTCTCAATCTCTCTCACCATCTCTCTCTCTGTCTCCCTCTGTCTCAATCTCTCTCACCATCTCTCGCTCTGTCTCTCTCAATCTCTCTCACCATCTCTCGCTCTGTCTCCCTCTCTCTCAATCTCTCTCACCATCTCTCTCTCTGTCTCCCTCTCTCACAATCTCTCTCACCATCTCTCTCTCTGTATGCCTCTCTCTCAATCTCTCTCACCATCTCTCTCTCTGTATGCCTCTCTCTCAATCTCTCTCACCATCTCTCTCTCTGTCTCCCTCTCTCTCAATCTCTCTCGCCATCTCACTCTCTGTCTCCCTCTCTCTCAATCTCTTTTACCATCTCTCTCTCTGTCTCCCTCTCTCTCTCTTGCCCTCACTCCATTTCCATCCATCTTCCCCCCAACTCCTGTCTCTCTGTCTCTCTCCCTGTCCCGCTGTTGAACAGTTTAACCTATGTTCACTGGGCCCTGACAAATTGTTTTAGATGTGTCCCACCCCCTGTCTCCCGACCCCCACCCCCACCCTCTGTGTCCCCATCCCCACCCTCCCCATCCACCAGTCAGGGCCTCAATCTCCAAGCGGGGGAAGTCCGCACTATCCCGGCCTCTGACTCCCGGAATTTGGGACAGGCGAGGGGATGAATCGATCGGGGGGGTCTGTCCGACAGATTTAAGGGATTGGATAAGGTGCAGGCGGGCGATCCAAGCTCGAAGCCTGAGGCCTACAGGCGAAACCACGGCGACCGGACCCGAGGCGTTGAAATCAATAAAGAGATTCGATTGGGTGGATGGAGAGAAACGATTTCCTCTGATCCGGTGGGTTGTGGGGGAGCCGGGGAGGGGGAGTCGGGAACAAGGGGCAAGAAGGTTAAAATTGGAGCCAGGACGTTCAGGGGGGACATCAGGAAACACCTCTTCACACAAAGGGGAGCGGAAATCAGGAACTCTCCCCCCTCCCAAACCCCGAAATAAACTGTGGGGGCCGGAGGTCAAAGGGCAACGTCAAAACTGAGATTGAGAGATTGTTGTTGGGGATGGAGGGTCACGGAACTGAGGGGGTTAAGGTACAGAGCAGATCCAAAAACATGGTGTAAAATACTCCAGAGGGGCTGAATGGCCTCCTCCTGTTCCTGTGTAACAGGCTCAAGAGAGGCTGAATGGGCCTCCTCCTGTTGCTGTGTAACAGGCTCGAGTGAGGCTGAATGGATTTCCCCCTTTCCTGTCCAACAGGCTCTAGAGGGGCTGAATGGCCTCCTCCTGTTCCTGTGTAACAGGCTCGAGTGAGGCTGAATGGATTTCCCCTTTTCCTGTCCAACAGGCTCTAGAGGGGCTCAATGGCCTCCTCCTGTTCCTGTGTAACAGTCTCGATAGGTGCAGAATGGCCTCCTCCTGTTCCTGTGTAACAGGCTCGAGAGGGGCTGAATAGCCTCCTCCTATTCCTGTCCAACAGGCTCTAGACCAACAGGCTCTAGACGGGCTGAATGGTCTCCTCCTGTTCCATTCCACTAGGCTCTAGATGGGCTAAATATCCTCCTCCTGTTCCTGTCCAACAGGTTCAAGGGCGGCTGAATGGCCTCCTCCTGTTCCTGTGTAACAGCCTCGAGAGGGGCTGAATGGCATCTTCCTGTTCCCGTGTAACATGATTGAGAGGGACTGATTGGCCTCTTCCTGTTCCTGTGTAACATGCTTGAGAGGGGCTGAATGGCCTCTTCCTGTTCCTGTGTAACATGCTTGAGAGGGGCAGAATGGCCTCTTCCTGTTCCTGTGCAACATTCTTGAGAGGGGCTGAATGGCCTCTTCCTGTTCCTGTGTAACATGCTTGAGAGGGGCAGAATGGCCTCTTCCTCTTCCTGTGTAACATGCTTGAAAGGGGCTGAATGACCCTCTCCTGTTCCTGTGTAACAGGCTCGAGAGGGGCTGAATGGCCTCCTCCTGTTCCTTATGTCCTGATGTATTTGTCTGAATTAAGCCTTTATAATTTTGCAGAGTCTCCCTGTCCGAGCGGCTGGAAAATTCACAATCAACGTTGCTACAGATTCTCAAAAAAGAAAATGAACTGGGAATCGGCGAAACTACATTGTGAATCCCAAACTTCACACCTCATCATCATAAACACAGAACAGGAACAGATGAGAATGACAGACGCATCAGTCAGAATGAGATAGAGAGATAATATCCCTCTACACTGTCCCCATCAAACACTCCCAGGACAGGTACAGCACGGGGTTAGATACAGAGTAAAGCTTCCTCTACACTGTCCACATCAAACACTCCCAGGACAGGTACAGCATGGGGTTAGATAGAGAGTAAATCTCCCTCAACACCATCCCCATGAAACACTCCCAGGACAGGTACAGCACGAGGTTAGATACAGAGTAAAGCTCCCTCTACACTGTCCCCATGAAATACTCGCAGGACAGGTATAGCACGGGGTTAGATACAGAGTAAAGCACCCTCTACACCGTCCCCATCAAACACTCCGAGGACAGGTACAGCACGGGGTTAGATAGAGAGTAAAGCTCCCTCTACACTGTCCCCATCAAACACTCCCAGGACAGGTTTGGCACGGGGTTAGATACAGAGTAAAGCTCCATCTACACCATCCCAATCAAACACTGCTAGGACAGGTACAGCACGGGGTTAGATACAGAGTAAAGCTCCCTCTACACTGTTCCCATCAAATACTCCCAGGACAGGTACGGCACGGGGTTAGATACAGAGTAAAGCTCCATCTCCACCGTCCCCATCAAACACTCCCAGGACAGGTACAGCACGGGGTTAGATACAGAGTAAAGCTCCCTCCACACCGTCCCCATCAAACACTCCCAGGACAGGTACAGCACGGGGTTAGATACAGAGTAAAGCTCCCTCTACACCGTCCCCATCAAACACTCCCAGGACAGGTACAGCACGGGGTTAGATACAGAGTAAATCTCCCTCTACACCGTCCCCATCAAACACTCCCAGGACAGGTACAGCACGGGGTTAGATACAGAGTAAAGCTCCCTCCACACCGTCTCCATCAAACACTCCCAGGACAGGTATAGCATGGGGTTAGATACAGAGTAAAGCTCCCTCTACACCGTCCCCATCAAACACTCCCAGGACAGGTACAGCACGGGGTTAGATACAGAGTAAAGCTCCCTCTACACCGTCCCCATCAAACACTCCCAGGACAGGTACAGCACGGGGTTAGATACAGAGTAAAGCTCCCTCTACACTGTCCCCATCAAACACTCCCAGGACAGGTACAGCACGGGGTTAGATACAGAGTAAAGCTTCCCCTGCACTGCCTTTATCAAACTCTCAATCTCCCTTTGTGTCTCTCTGTCTCTCCTTCTCTGTTTCTGTTTTTCCCTCTCTCTATATGCATATTTGTCTCCCTTACTCTCCGTGTCTTTCTGTCTCTCTCTCACTCACTCTTGTCATTCTCTCTCTCGTTCTTGCTCTATTTCTCACTCTGTTTCTCCATCTCCACCTCTCTTTCTCTCTCTCTATCTCGCTGTCCCTCTCCCTGCATCTCCGTCTCTCTCCCTCCTTTGAACAGCTTAATCTACCTTTACTGGGGACTGTCATGCTGTGTTTCATATTCATGTCCTCAGTGTCCTGCTCCATGGTTTGTGTCTGAGGGGTCTCTCTCCTCCGTTCGTGTCCTGTCTGCTTCTCTCTCTCTCTCTCTCAGATGTGTCTCAGTCTTTCCTCAGACTCAATGTCAGGGCGAAAACTTCCTCAAAACTGTTTCTGCCTCTTGGTTCCATTTCACAATGACACTTCCCCTGATAGCAGAATGAGAGGTTGGTTGTACTGACTCCAGGGGCAGCAGTCCCTCTCTCACCATCTCTCTCTCTGTCTCCCTCTCTCTCAAAATCTCTCACAATCTCTCTCTCTGTCTCCCTCTCTCTCAATCTCTCTCACCATCTCTCTCTCTGTCTCCCTCTCTCTCAATCTCTCTCACCATCTCTCTCTCTGTCTCCCTCTCTCTCAATCTGTCTCACCATATCTCTCTTTGTCTCCCTCTCTCTCAATCTCTCTCACCATCTCTCTCTCTGTCTCCCTCTCTCTCACCATCTCTCTCTCTGTCTCCCTCTCTCTCAATCTCTCTCACCATCTCTCTCTCTGTCTCTCCCTCTCTCTCAATCTCTCTCACCATCTCTCTCTCTGTCTCCCTCTCTCTCAATCTCTCCCTCAATCTCTCTCACCATCTCTCTCTCTGTCTCTCTCTCTCTCTCAATCTCTCGCACCATCTCTCTCTCTGTCTCCCTCTCTCTCAATCTCTCTCACCATCTCTCTCCGTGTCTCCCTCTCTCTCAATCTCTCTCACCATCTCTCTCTGTCTCCCTCTCTCTCAATCTCTCTCACCATCTCCATATCCCTCTCAATCTCTCACCATTTCTGTCTCTCTCTGTCCCTGTCAATCTCTCTCACCCTCTCTCCCTCTCTGTCAATCTCTCAATGTCCCCCTCACCGCCTCCCACTCACTGACTCCCTCTCTCTCAGTCTCTCTCAATATCTCACTGTGTCTCTCGCTTTGCCTCTCCCTGTCTCTAGTTGAACACCTGACTGACTGATGTCAGTGATACGCCATCATCTGCATCATACTTTGGCATATCCCACATCTTAAACCGTTATACTGCACCTCCCCCAATCAACTAAGCCACTTTCAATGATGGCGTCGACATATGCCTTTCACTATCGACATTGTGTTTCTGTGGCTCCCCTTTTACAGCCACAGGTTTGAGCCAACTCCAAACCCTACTCTACCCACAGCCCTCCCCCTCCCATCTCCCCCACAAGTCACAGCCCCGGGAGATTCAATCACCCACAGATTTCTGGGCCCTGAGGCACGGTGTCTCGGAGGCAGGTGTGGGTGTTCCTCCCAGGTCTGGCAGGACATCATCCTTCATGGAATGGGAGAGCACATCAGCAGCTGTTCCTGGAAGCAGAGTATAGCTCGCGGGTTGTCTGAGCTGCAAGAGACTGATGTAGGATGCCACCTCTGAGACCCAGACTGTCTGTTGGCTGTCCCTGTCTAACGAGCAATCGCAGAGGTTAAGATGACTGAAGGCTTAGAATGTGCAGTGAGGAAAATTGGCATTTTTAGATCCATCAGAGTAGTTTGAATTTCAAAGTGACAGTATGATGTTTACACCTTGCCAGAGAAGCAAGGCCAAGCAGTGTGTTTATTTTTCCCAACAGATACTGATAATATTAGCACCATAAAGAGATTTCTATTATGAGAAAGGTAAAGTTCCAAAGACTTATGGGAACAATGGGATTTACATTAAAAGGGAGAAACATGTATAAAGGAGAACAATCTGTGTCAGAGAGAAAGGCATTGCAAGATCTCCCAGAAGTGTGAAAAGCTGCTGTCTACAGAAACTGAAGCTGGGAAAAGCCACTTTGGATTCGACTGTCCAGCATAATGTGGTGATTTGGCTGGAACTGTTTTAAAATCGAATTGAATTTTCCTGTTGCCTGAATGGAGGTGTAGCTGGAAGCTGGATTAATTAGAGGTTTTTTGGAGTTATTATAGCAGTAATTTGTCGAACTGTGTCGGTGCTTGTAATCTTTTTTGTTAATGAGAGTTTAATTTAGGTTTGTAAAGAATCTCCAGAATCTTGGTGGACTTATTATTACTGAATTCAGGGCAGGCATCTCGAATTAAAATATAAATTGCAACACAGTTGTGACCACATGATCAGGATTCCCTCATGGATTTGATCCATCTGGCACACATCATCTGCTGTGTCATAACAGAGCGTTGGGAGTGGAATGGTTAAAGCAAAAGTATGTAGGCTGGTGTATGAAGGAATTGAGAAGTTGGGAGCAGTATTACAAAGTCGGAGATCTTGTACACATGTCTGAGTTGGTAGGTTCCTCAGAATGAACTGTTCCGGACAGGAGAGAGACAGACAAACTGTACTTGCGTCTGTCACCAACTGTACATATGCAGAATTTTGAATTCTTTGTGAAGTATGTTGTGGTGTGTTTTCTCAAACCCTCAGTGTGTCTGATCCACTTTACTAATCACTCACAGCAAACTCACATTATGATCAGCTCAGGTTAGTTTATTTATATTTAAAGGCCGGGGCAGAAATGTTCACAATATCACACACACTCAGGCAACTCACACCACACATATACACAGCACATACACTCACACAAACAAATACTCACACAAAGAAACGCACAAACATACATGCGCACAAACAAACACAAAAAAACAAACACACACAAAAAACATGTACCTACATACACACACACACGCACACGCACACACATACACATACACTCACACACAGACACAATAATGGAGGAAAAACAAAGGAAACATTTACAACTATGGATAGTAACAGTACAAGAACCTCGGAGATGAAACATGATTTCACATGATTTCCAGAGTCCGAGATGAAAAAGTCCAAAGGGTATTTCTGATGTGACCGAGTTCAATCCGAAGTCCAGCGGGAGCTTACTGCACGCAAATTTAATGCCTCGTTTCCGACATAAGAGTTGTGAAAATGCTGTAAGGAGTTGATTGATTGGCTGCAAAAGCAGGTTGGGGATCTCCTGAGTTAGTGAAAGTTGCTAGACAAATGCAGGACATCTGTCCTGTTACATTTCGCCGAATTCCTGCCTGGATTTATAATGGGGTTTTCCAATGTCAACCGTCACACTGTCATTCCTGCCTCCCACCACTGGGGGCGTTGCAGGAGGCTCCACCTGGGAGAAAAGGGGAACAGATGAACTTTCACCTTTCCGACATGGCCTCGGAGAGTTGGGGATTATGGGGAAGGGAGGAGAGGCTGGGGATCTTTGGACAATCCTGACACTCTCGTTCTGTGTCCCAGTGTCTCTTCAGGAACAATATGTCTCAATATCAGCTGCCTCGACACAGGGCAGTGCCCTTTTCTCACAGATGAAAGGGAAGTGATCAGAACAACTGTGATCATTCCATCCGCTGGTTTTGATAATGGCGCAGTTTTCATGACCATTCCAATTATTCGTTTCACCCTGATCCCATCGAGTAAAACTGGGAATTGGGGAAATAAAAAATACCAAAAAAGTTCCGACACATTCCTGCACAGAATCAACAAGATTCCGACAGCCCTGTACAAATCCCCAACTAATCCCACTGTCCCCTCTCTCCCCATAGCCCTGTACAAATCCCCAACTAATCCCACTGTCCCGCTCTCTCCCCATAGCCCTGTACAAATCCCCAACTAATCCCACTGTCCCCTCTCTCCCCATAGCCCTGTCCAAACCCCCAACTAATCCCACTGTCCCCTCTCTCCCCATAGCCCTGTATCAATCCCCAAACTAATCCCACTGTCCCACTACCTCCCCATAGCCCTGTACAAATCCCAAACTAATCCCACTGTCCCACTTTCTCCCCATAGCCCTGTATCAATCCTCAAACTAATCCCACTGCCCCAATCTCTCCCCATAGCCCTGTATCAATCCCCAAACTAATCCCACTGTCCCACTACCTCCCCATAGCCCTGTACAAATCCCAAACTAATCCCACTGTCCCACTCTCTCCCCATAGCCCTTTATCAATCCCCAAACTAATCCCAATGTCCCGCTCTCTCCCCATAGCCCTGTATCAACACCAAACTAATCCCACTGCCCCAATCTCTCCCCATAGCCCTGTATCAATCCCCAAACTAATCCCACTGTCCCGCTCTCTCCCCATAGCCCTGTACAAATCCCCAACTAATCCCACTGTCCCACTCTCTCCCCATAGCCCTGTATCAATCCCCAAACTAATCCCAATGTCCCGCTCACTGGGGTCCCATCCACCCTTTTCCAGTTTCCTTCACTCTCTCGATCTGTTAGTCTGATCCAGTAATACCCAGGATTGTTCTCAATAGATTTCTTATTGAAATTCTGCAGCAAATATAATGATATGGTGTGACCAGTTAATATTACTGCCTTAATTCACACACATACAGTCATTCATATACTCACACAGACAGACGCTCATATACACCCACACATACACACCCACACAAACACACGCTCACACACACACAGACACAGACACTCACACACATGCCCTCACACCGACACATATTCTCTCACACACACACTCTCTCTCACATAGACACACACCTGATGCACAGAAGGCCCCAAAAAATTTCTCAGGAAATTCTCCCTCATTCCCTCTGGTTAAATATCGGGAAGGCTGAAGCTGTTGTTTTCCGTCTCTGTTCCAAACTCCATTCCCGAGTTACCGACTCCATCCTGGGACTCCCTGCGTCTGACCCAGACAGTTCACAACCCTGAGGTCATGTTTAACCTGGAGATGGGATTCCCACCTCATATCCACATCGTCACCAAGACGGCCTCTTCCCAACTACGTAACATCGCCCAGTACCACCCCGGTCTCAGCTCATTGACTGCTGAAACCCTCATCCATGTAGTGTAGAGGGAGCTTTACTCTGTATCTAACCCGTGCTGTACCTGTCCTGGGAGTGTTTTTTAGGGACAGTGTAGAGGGACCTTTACTCTGTATTTAACCCCATGCTGTACCTGTCTTGGGAGTGTTTGATGGGGACAGTGTAGAGGGAGCTTTACTCTGTATCTAACCCCGTGCTATACCTGTCCTGGGAGTGTTTGATGGGAACGGTGTAGAGGGAGCTTTACTCTGTATCTAACCCCGTGCTGTACCTGTCCTGGGAGTGTTTGATGGGGACAGTGTAAAAGGAGCTTTACTCTGTATCTAACCCCGTGCTGTACCTGTCCTGGGAGTGTTTGATGGGGACGGTGTAGAGGAAGTTTTACTCTGTATCTAACCCCGTGCTGTACCTGTCCAGGGAGTGTTTGATGGGGACAGTGTAGAGGGAGCTTTACTCTGTATCTAACCCCGTGCTGTACCTGTCCTGGGAGTGTTTGATGGGGACGGTTTAGAGGGAGCTTTACTGTGTATCTAACCCCGTGCTGTACCTGTCCTGGGAGTGTTTGATGGGGACAGTGTAGAGGGAGCGTTACTCTGTATCTAACCCCGTGCTGTACCTGTCCTGGGAGTGTTTGATGGGGACGGTGTAGAGGGAGATTTACTCTGTATCTAACCCCGTGCTGTACCTGTCCTGGGAGTGTTTGATGGGGACGGTGTAGAGGAAGTTTTACTCTGTATCTAACCCCGTGCTGTACCTGTCCTGGGAGTGTTTGATGGGGACGGTGTAGAGGGAGATTTACTCTGTATCTAACCCCGTGCTGTACCTGTCCTGGGAGCGTTTGATGGTGACAGTGTAGAGGGAGCTTTACCCTGTATCTAACCCTGTGCTGTATCTGTCCTGGGAGTGTTTGATGGGGAGGGTGTAGAAGGATCTTTACTCTGTATATATCCCCGTTCTGTACCAGTCCTGGTAGTGTTTGATGGGGACAGTGTAGAGGGAGCTTTAGTCTGTATCTAACCCCGTGCTGTACCTGTCCTGGGAGTGTTTGATGGGCACAGTGTAGAGGGAGCTTTACTCTGTATCTAACCCCGTGCTGTACCTGTCCTGGGAGTGTTTGATGGGGATGGTGTAGTGGGATATTATCTGTCCATCTCATTCTGACAGATGCGTCTGTCATTCTCACCTGTTCCTGTTCTTTATTTACGATGATGAGGTGTGAATTTTTGGATTCACATTGTAATTTTGCCGAGTTCCAGTTTACTCTCTTCGTTGAGAATCTATAACAATGACGATTATGAACTTTCCAACCACTCGGACAGAGAGACTGTGCAGAATTATAAAGACTTAATTCAGAGAAATGCCTCGAAACATTAGGAACAGGAGGAGACCATTCAGCCCCTCTCGAGTTGTTACATAGGAACAGGAGGAGGCCATTCAGCCCTTCTCGAGCCTGTGACACAGGAACATGAGGAGGCCATTCAGCCCCTCTCGAGCCTGTTACACCGGAACAGGAGGAGGTCATTCAGCCCCTCTCGAGCCTGTTACACAGGAACAGGAGGAAGCCATTCAGCCCCTCTGGAGTATTTTACACAATTCTATTGGATCTGCTCTGTACCTTAAACTCCTCGGTTTGGATCGCCCACCTGCAGCTTATTCAATCCCTTCAATCTGTCGGACAGACCCCCCCGATCGATTCATCTCCTCGCCTGTCCCAAAATCCGGGAGGCAAAGGCCGGGATAGTGCGGACTTCCCCCGCTTGGAGATTGAGGCCTTGACTTGTGGATGGGGAGGGTGGGGGTGGGGAGACAGGGGGTGGGGGGTGGGGAGACAGTGTCTGGGGGTGGGGAGACAGGGGGGTGGGGGTGGGGAGGGTGGGGGTGGGGAAACAGTGTTGCGGGGTGGGGACACAGTGTGTGGAGGTGGGGAGACTGGGGGGTGGAGGTGGGGAGATAGTGTGTGGGGGTGGGGAGACAGTGGTGGGGGTGGGGAGACAGGGGGTGGTTGTGGAGAGACAGGGGAGGGGGGTAATCCCAATGGGACAGAGCATAGGACTTTGCGGGAGGGTCAGGAGTACGGAAGGCAGCTCCCACTCACCTGAACAGGTTCGGTGCTTTGGGCAGAGGGATTGCGCAGTCTCGGACAATTTCTGGAACTTTCCATTCAGCTCTGTCATGTTCCGCGGGGCAACAGCCAAGGTCCGGTTCAGGGGGTCAGCTTCATCGTGCTCCTTGTTCATCTGTAGAACTGAGAGACAGAGTCAGAATGAGTGATAGTGTGGGTTATATCAGTGTGTTACAGTGAGGGGTGTGGGATATATCAGAGTGTTACCGTGAGGGATGTGGGATCTATCAGTGTGTTACCGTGAGGGGTGTGGGATATATCAGAGTGTTACAGTGAGGGGTGTGGGATATATCAGAGTGTTACAGTGAGGGGTGTGGGATATATCAGAGTGTTACAGTGAGGGGTGTGGGATATATCAGAGTGTTACCGTGAGGGATGTGGGATCTATCAGAGTGTTACAGTGAGGAGTGTGGGATATATCAGAGTGTTACAGTGAGGGGTGTGGGATATATCAGTGTGTTACAGTGAGGGGTGTGGGATATATCAGAGTGTTACAGTGAGGGGTGTGGGATATATCAAGTGTTACAGTGAGGGGTGTGGGATATATCAGAGTGTTACAGTGTGGGGTGTGGGATATATCAGAGTGTTACAGTGAGGGGTGTGGGATATATCAGAGTGTTACAGTGAGGGGTGTGGGATATATCAGAGTGTTACAGTGAGGAGTGTGGGATATATCAGAGTGTTACAGTGAGGAGTGTGGGATATATCAGAGTGTTACAGTGAGGGGTGTGGGATATATCAGAGTGTTACAGTGAGGGGTGTGGATATATCAGTGTGTTACTGTGAGGGGTGTGGGGTATATCAGAGTGTTACAGTGAGGGGTGTGGGATATATCAGAGTGTTACAGTGATGGATGTGGGATATATCAGAGTGTTACAGTGATGGATGTGGGATATATCAGAGTTTTAACATGAGGGGTGTGGGATATATCAGAGTGTTACAGTGAGGGGTGTTGGGTATATCAGAGTGTTACAGAGAGGGGTGTGGGGTATATCAATATGTTACAGTGAGGGGTGTTGGATATATCAGAGTGTGACAGTGACGGGTGTGGGGTATATCAGAGTGTTACAGTGAGGGATGTGGGATATATCAGAGTGTTAGAGTGAGGGGTGTGGGATATATCAGAGTGTTACAGTGAGGAGTGTGGGATAGATCAGTGTTACAGTGAGGGGTGTTGTGTGTATCAGAGTGTTACAGTGAGGGGTGTGGGATATTTCAGAGTGTTACAGTGAGGGGTGTGGTATATATCAGTGTTACAGTGAGGGGTGTGGGATATATCAGTGTTACAGTGAGGGGTGTAGGATATATCAGTGTGTTACAGTGAGAGGTGTGGGATATATCAGTGTTACAGTGAGGGGTGTGGGATATATCAGTGTTACAGTGAGGGGTGTGGGGTATATCAGAGTGTTACAGTGAGGGGTGTGACATATATCAGAGTGTTACAGTCAGGGGTGTGGGAAATATCAGAGTGTTACAGTGAGGGGTGCGGGTTATATCGGAGTGTTACCGTGAGGGATGTGGGACCTATCAGATGTGTGACAGTGAGGAGTGTGGGATGTATCAGTGCGTTACAGTGAGGGGTGTGGAATATATCAGTGTTACAGTGAGGGGTGTGGAATATATCAGAGTGTTACAGTGTGGGGTGTGGGGTATATCAGAGTGTTACAGTGAGGGGTGTTTCATATATCAGAGTGTGACAGTGAGGTGTGTGGGATATATCAGAGTGTGACAGTGAGGCGTGTGGGATATATCAGAGTGTTACTGTTAGGGGTGTGGTGTATATCAGAGTGTTACTGTGAGGGGTGTGGGATATGTCAGTGTGTTACAGTGAGGGCTGTGGGGTATATCAGAGTGTTACAGTGAGGTGTGTGGTATGTATCAGGGTGTTACAGTGAGGGCTGTGGGATATATCAGAGTGTTACAGTGAGGGGTGTGGTATGTATCAGGGTGTTACAGTGAGGGTTGTGGTGTGTCTCAGAGTGTTACAGTGAGGGGTGTGGGATATATCAGAGTTTTAACGTGAGGGGTGTGGGATATATCAGAGTGTTACAGTGAGGGGTGTGGGGTATATCAGAGTGTTACAGTGAGGGGTGTGGGGTATATCAATATGTTACAGTGAGGGGTGTGGGATATATCTGAGTGTGACAGTGAGGGGTGTGGGGTATATCAGAGTGTTACAGTGAGGGATGTGGGATATATCAGAGTGTTAGAGTGAGGGGTGTGGGATATATCAGAGTGTTACAGTGAGGGGTGTGGGATATATCAGTGTTACAGTGAGGGGTGTTGTGTGTATCAGAGTGTTACAGTGAGGGGTGTGGGATATTTCAGAGTGTTACAGTGAGGGGTGTGGGGTATATCAGAGTGTTACAGTGAGGGGTGTGTGCTATCTCAGAGTGTTACAGTGAGGCCTGTGGGATATATCAAGAGTGTTACAGTGAGGGGTGTGGGATTTATCAGAGTGTTACAGTGAGGGGTGTTGTGTGTATCAGAGTGTTACAGTGAGGGGTGTGGGATATATCAGTGTTACAGTGATGGGTGTAGGATATATCAGTGTGTTACAGTGAGAGGTGTGGGATATATCAGTGTTACAGTGAGGGGTGTGGGATATATCAGTTTTACAGTGAGGGGTGTAGGATATATCAGAGTGTTACAGTGAGGGGTGTGGGATATATCAGAGTGTTACAATGAGGGGTGTGGGATATAACAGAGTGTTACAGTGAGGGGTGTGGGGTATATCAGAGTGTTACAGTGAGAGGTGTGCGATATATCTGAGTGTTACAGTGAGGAGTGTGGGATGTATCAGGGTGTTACAGTGAGGGTTGTGGTGTGTCTCAGAGTGTTACAGTGAGGGGTGTGGGATATATCAGAGTGTTACAGTGAGTGGTGTGGGATATATCAGAGTGTGACAGTGACGGGTGTGGGGTATATCAGAGTGTTACAGTGAGGGATGTGGGATATATCAGAGTGTTAGAGTGAGGGGTGTGGGATATATCAGAGTGTTACAGTGAGGAGTGTGGGATATATCAGTGTTACAGTGAGGGGTGTTGTGTGTATCAGAGTGTTACAGTGAGGGGTGTGGGATATTTCAGAGTGTTACAGTGAGGGGTGTGGGATATATCAGTGTTACAGTGAGGGGTGTGGGATATATCAGTGTTACAGTGAGGGGTGTAGGATATATCAGAGTGTTACAGTGAGGGGTGTGGGATATATCAGAGTGTTACAGTGAGGCCTGTGGGATATATCAAGAGTGTTACAGTGAGGGGTGTGGGATTTATCAGAGTGTTACAGTGAGGGGTGTTGTGTGTATCAGAGTGTTACAGTGAGGGGTGTGGGATATATCAGTGTTACAGTGATGGGTGTAGGATATATCAGTGTGTTACAGTGAGAGGTGTGGGATATATCAGTGTTACAGTGAGGGGTGTGGGATATATCAGAGTGTTACAGTGAGGTGTGTGGGATATATCAGAGTGTTACAGTGAGGGGTGTCGGATATATCAGAGTGTTACAGTGAGGGGTGTGGGATATATCAGAGTGTTACAGTGAGGGGTGTGGGATATATCAGAGTGTTACAGTGAGGGGTGTGGGATATATCACAGTGTTACAGTGAGGGGTGTGGGATATATCAGAGTGTTACAGTGAGGTGTGTGGGATATATCAGTGTTACAGTGAGGGGTGTGGGATATATCAGTGTTACAGTGAGGGGTGTGGTATATATCAGGGTGTTACAGTGAGGGGTGTGAGATCAGTACAAGGGGCGTCTTAAAGGAAAAGAAGGAGAGAGAGACAAAGAGAGAGAGACAGAGAAAGAGAGGTGGACAGAGGGAAAGACTGAGAGAGAATGGAACAGAGAGAGAGAGAGAGAGGGAGGTAGACAGAGAGAGAGTCAGAGAGAGAGTGTGGGAGACAGAGAGAGAGAAGGAGACAGAGTGAGAGACAGAAGGAGGGAAAGAGAGGGAGAGACAGAGAGATAGGGAGTGACAGAGAAAGAGAGATAGGGGGAGAGGCATAGAAAGGCAGGGAGAGAGCGACAGAAAGAAAGAGCCAGAAGGAGAAAGAGAGAGAGAGACAGAGTGAGAGAGAGTGAGACGGATGAATGAAGTAATGATGCATACAATATTGGGTAAAGCTTCCTCTACATTATCCCATACAACACTCACAGGGCAGATACAGCACAGGATTAGATACAGAGTAAATCTCCCTTTGCACTGTCCCCGTCAAACACTCCCAGGACAGGTGCAGCCCGGGATTAGATACAGAGTAAAGCTCCCTCTACACTGTCCCCGTCAAACACTCCCAGGACAGGTACAGCACAGGGTTAGATACAGAGTAAAGCTCCCTATACAACGTCCCCATCAAACACTCCCAGGACAGGTACAGCACGGGGTTAGATACAGAGTAAAACTCCCTCTACACCGTCCCATCAAACACTCCCAGGACAGGTACAGCATGGGGTTAGATACAGAGAAAAGCTCCCTCTACACCGTCCCCAACAAACACTCCCAGGACAGGTACAGCACGGGGTTAGATACAGAGTAAAGCTCCCTCTACACTGTCCCCATCAAACACTCCCAGGACAGGTACAGCACAGGGTTAGATACAGAGTAAAGCTCCCTCTACACCGTCCCCATCAAACACTCCCCGGGCAGCTACAACACAGGGTTAGCTAACATTAAACCTGCCTCTGCAACGTCCCCATCAACACTCCTAGGACAGGTACAGCACGCGGACAGATACAGAGTAAAGCTCCCTCTACACCGTCCCCATCAAACATTCCCAGGACAGGTACAGCACGGGGTTAGATACAGAGTAAAGCTCCCTCTACACTGTCCCCATCAAACACTCCCAGGACAGGTACAGCACGGGGTTAGATACAGAGTAAACCTCCCTATACAACGTCCCCATCAAACACTCCCAGGACAGGTACAGCACGGGGTTAGATACAGACTAAAGCTCCCTCTACACCGTCCCCATCAAACACTCCCAGGACAGGTACAGCACGGGTTAGATACAGAGTAAATCTCCCTCTACACCGTCCCCATCAAACACTCCCAGGACAGGTACAGCACGGTGTTAGATACAGAGTAAACCTCCCTCTACACCGTCCCCATCAAACACTCCCAGGACAGGTACAGCACGGGATTAGACACAGAGTAAATCTCACCTCTCTCTCTCACTCTCTCTCAATCTCCCTCACCATCTCTCTCTCTCTGCCTCTGCCTCTCTCCATCTCTCTCTCACCATCTCTCTCTGTCTCTCTCATTCAATCTCTCTCGTCTTCCTGTCTCTCACTCTCTCAATCTCTCTCTCTCTCTCTCTCTCACCATTTCTCTCTCTTTCTCTCGCATCTCAATATCTCTCTGCATTTTTCGGCCTCTCTCTCAATCTCTCTCACCATCTCTCTCTGTCTCTTGAACAGTTTAACCTACGTTTGCTGGGGGCTGTCATGTTGTTTTTGATGTGTCTCATATTCATGTAGTCACTGTCCTTCTCCATGGTTTGTGTCTGAGGGGTCTCTCTCCTCCGTTCCGGTCCTGTCTGCTTCTCTCTCTCTCTCTCAGATGTGTCTCAGTCTTTCCTCAGACTCGATGTCAGGGCGAGAACTTCCTCAAAACGGTTTCTATTTTCTTCCTTTTTGTAATACCACTTCCCCTGTGATCTGTGCCACAAAGTTGGTCAGTTAACCATGTACAGCAGCTGACGAAGGCTTTGTATTTTTGCCAAGCACAGGGAGAGCCAACCTGGCTTCAGGGAACATCGGCAGAATTCAAAATCATTTCGCAAGCCTCTCGACTGTTCGTTACAACTGGAACAGGTCTATACGCGCGCACACACACACACACACACACACACACACACATGCTCACACACACACACGCTGACACACAAACACACACACACACACACACACGCTGACACATAAACACACACACGCTGACACATAAACACACACACACACACACGCTGACACACTAAACACACCCACACACACACACACACAACACACACACGCTCACACACATGCTCACATACACACGCTCAGACACACAATCTCACACAAACACACTCACCTACAAACACACACGCACACACATACACACACTCTCTCTCACACAGACGCACACACTCTCTCTCTCACACACACGTGCACACACACACACACATATGTGCACACACACACAGACAAACTCTCTCACACACACAGAGACACACACACTCATATGTGCACACACACTCACACAGAGACACACGCACCCTCTCACACACACAATCTCAATGATCCTCAGAACCCTCTTGGAATCACTAACCAAAAACCTGGGAGCAAATATCACTTGTCGTTTTATTCCAGAGTGGGAAGTTTTTCTTCCTATTGGACCTCCCGGTGAGCATTGAGGTCCGACCTTGCCTTCACTGACCAGGCAGTGAGCGTAGGTACAAACATAGGAACCAGGAGCAGCAGGAGACCACTCAGCCCGTTGTGCCTGTCCCATCATTCAGTAAGACCATGTCCGATCTGAAAGTAACCTTATTACATCACAGCCAAGGGGAAAGGCTGAGGGCTTCAAATTCAAACCCCAGAGGGAAACTTGAAACAACTGTTATAACCCATTGTTGCAATTTTTAAGTTTCCAGAAACAGTCTTTGAGTTCAGTAAGTGTTTGATGGGGACAGTGTAGAGTCTTTGATATATCTTTGAGGAAGGGAGTTCCAATGGTTCACAACCCTCTGAGAGAAAAAATTTCCCCTCATCTCTGTCTTCAATGTGTGACCCCTGATTTTTAAACAGTGACCTGTCATTCTAGATTCTCCCGCAAGAGGAAACATCCTCTCCACACTCACCCTGTCAAATCCCCTCAGGATCTTATTTGTTTCAATCAAGTCACCTCTCACCCTTCTAATCTCCAACGGATACGAGCCTAACCTGTCCAAACTTTCCTCATAAGTCAACCCACCAACTCCAGGGATTAGTCTAGTAAACCTTCCCTGAATTGCTCCCAATGCATTTACATCCTTCCTTAAATAAGGAGACCAGTACTGTGCACAATACTCCAGATGTGGTCTGACCAGTGCCCTGTACAACTGAAGGTCATAGAGTTAATTTTCTTTCATTTGTTGAGATAAGACAGAGCTATGCTTTATTCTTTGATTATTATCAGCTTAAACATCATGCATTATTTGTTTGAATCTTTTGCATTTATTTTAAGGTGGATTTGAGCCTCTTGCATTTATTTACAGGTGGATTTGTTATTCTGCATGTAGTTCTACATTGGTTTGCTATTCTGTGTTTACTTTTAGGCGAATTTGCATCTCTGTTTAAGAACAACAAAGAACAAGGAAAAGTACAGCACAGGAACAGGCCTTTCGGCCCTCCAAGTCTGCGCTGATCATATTTCCAGTCAAATGGATTTCAATCTCCTGCATTTATTCTTAGGTGGATTTGAATCTCCATTATTTATTCTTTAGTGGATTTGTTATCCTGCATTGCTTTTCTGGTGGCACAATCCTCAGAGAAAAAAAATTCTCCTCATCTCTGTCCTAAAAGGGCAACCTCTAATTTTAAAACAGTGGCCCCTATTTCTGGACTCATCCACAAGAGGCAACATCCTTTCCAAGTTCATCTTATCAAGACCATTCAGGATCATATACACTTCAATCAAGACAAGCCTCACTTTTCAAAGCTCCAGTAGAATCAAGCCCAGTCTGTCCAACCTTCCCTCATAAGGCAACCCACTTATCCAGGTATCAATCTAGCAAACCTCCTCTGAACCGTCTCAAATGCATTTACATCCTTCCTGAAATAAGGAAGCCAAAACTGCACACAGTATTGGAGATATCATCTCACCAATGCCCTGTACAACTGAAGCATAGCATTCTTACTTTAATAGGCCTTCTCCTGTTCCTGTGTAACAGGCTCGAGAGGGGCTGATTGGCCTCCTCCTGTACCCGTGTAACAGGCTCAAGAGGGGCTGAATGGCCTCCTCCTGTACCTGTGTACAGGCTTGTGATGGGCTGAATGGCCTCATATTGTTCCTGCGTAACAGGCTGAAGTGGGGCTGAATGGCCTCCTGCTGTACCTGTGTAACAGGGTCGAGAGGGGCTGCACAACAGGTCTGTCCCTCGAGCGAGCAGCCATTGTGGGCGGTGATATTTTTCGCACAAGATTCTGTGAGACGTTGCGCTGCATCAGCATGAATCATGGCCACATTGCACTGCCCACAGTTCAGCAACAAAACCACACAGAACGATGAGTTCATCAACGTTCACCAGGAACACAAAACCTCAATAACCTGAGCGTCTTTCAGGATAAAGAGAGCAAAAGTTCAACGGAGAGAGGAGTTGGCTTGAGATTCACTTTGATGATAAACTATCTTCCTCTCTCTGTCTGTCTCTCTCTCTCTCTCGCTGTCTGTCAGGGAGAGATCTAAACATTGACCGATGCCTCCCAGTCTCTCTCTCAGGGAGGTACCTGTACACTGACTGGTGTCTCTCAGTCCCCTCTCTCTCAGGGAGATATCTGCACACTGACTGGTGTCTCTCAGTCCCCTCTCTCTCAGGGTTATATCTGTACACTGACTGGTGTCTCTCAGTCTCCTCTCTCTCAGGGAGATATCTGTACACTGACTGGTGTCTCTCAGTCCCCTATCTCTCAGGGTTATATCTGTACACTGACTGGTGTCTCTCAGTCTCCTCTCTCTTAGGGAGATATCTGTACACTGACTGGTGTATCTCAGTTTCCTCTCTCTCAGGGAGAGATCTGAACGCTGACTGGTGTCTCTCAGTCCCCTCTCTCTCAGCGAGATACTGTATACTGACTGGTGTCTTTCAGTCCCCTCTCTCTCAGGTAGATACTGTATACTGAATGGTGTCTCTCAGTCCCCTCTCTCTCAGGGAGATACTGTATACTGACTGGTGTATCTCATTCCCCTCTCTCTCAGTGAGATATCTGTACACTGACTGGTGTCTTTCAGTCCCTCTCTATCAGTGAGATATCTGCCCACTGACTGGTGTCCCTCAGTCCCCTCTCTCTCAGGGATATATCTGTACACTGACTGGTGTCTCTCAGTCCCCTCTCTCTCAGTGAGATATCTGTACACTGACTGGAGTCTTTCAGTCCCTCTCTCTCAGTGAGATATCTGCACACTGACTGGTTTCTCTCAGTCCCCTATCTCTCAGGGAGATATCTGTACACTGACTGGTGTCTCTCAGTCTCTCTCTCTCTCTCAGGGAGATATCAGTACACTGACTGGTGTCTCTCAGTCTCTCTCTCTCTCAGGGTTATATCTGTACACTGACTGGTGTCTCTCAGTCCCCTCTCTCTCAGGGATATATCTGTACACTGACTGGTGTCTCTCAGTCCCTCTCTCTCAGGGAGATATCTGTACACTGACTGGTGTCTCTCAGTCTCTCTCTCTCTCTCAGTGAGATATCAGTACACTGACTGGTGTCTCTCAGTCCCTCTCTCTCAGGGAGATATCTGTACACTGACTGGTGTCTCTCAGTCCCCTCTCTCTCAGGGAGATATCTGTACACTGACTGGTGTCTCTCAGTCTCCACTCTCACAGGGAGATATCTGTACACTGACTGGTGTCTTTCAGTCTCTTCTCTCTCAGGGACATATCTGTACACTGACTGGTGTCTTTCAGTCCCTCTCTCCCAGTGAGATATCTGTACACTGACTGGTGTCTCTCAGTCCCCTCTCTCTCAGGGAGATATCTGTACACTGACTGGAGTCTCTCAGTCTCTGTCTCTCTAAGGGAGATATCTGTACACTAACTGGTGTCTCTCAGTCTCCTCTCTCACAGGGAGATATCTGTACACTGACTGGTGTCTTTCAGTCCCTCTCTCTCAGTGAGATATCTGTACACTGACTGGTGTATCTCAGTCCCCTCTCTCTCAGGGAGATACTGTACACTGACTGGTGTCTCTCAGTCCCCTCTCTCTCAGTGAGATATCTGTAAACTGACTGTTGTCTTTCAGTCCCTCTCTCTCAGTGAGATATCTGTACACTGACTGGTGTCTCTCAGTCCCCTCTCTCTCAGGGAGATATCTGTACACTGACTGGTGTCTCTCAGTCTCTGTCTCTCTAAGGGAGATATCTGTACACTGACTGGTGTCTCTCAGTCCCTCTCTCTCAGTGAGATATCTGTACACTGACTTGTGTATCTCAGTCTCCTATCTCTCAGGGAGAGATCTGAACGCTGCCTGGTGTCTCTCAGTCCCCTCTCAATCAGCGAGATACTGTATACTGACTGGTGTCTTTCAGTCTCCTCTCTCTCTGGGAGATACTGTATACTGAATGGTGTCTCTCAGTCCCCTCTCTCTCAGGGAGATACTGTATACTGACAGGTGTATCTCAGTCCCCTCTCTCTCAGTGAGATATCTGTACGCTGACTGGTGTCTTTCAGTCCCTCTCTCTCAGTGAGATATCTGCACACTGATTGGTGTCTCACAGTCTCCTCTCTCTCAGGGATATATCTGTACACTGACTGGTGTCTTTCAGTCCCTCTCTCTCAGTGAGATATCTGCCCACTGACTGGTGTCTCTCAGTCCCCTCTCTCTCAGGGATATATCTGCACACTGACTGGTGTCTCTCAGTCCCCTCTCTCTCAGTGAGATATCTGTACACTGACTGGAGTCTTTCAGTCCCTCTCTCTCAGTGATATATCTGCACACTGACTGGTGTCTCACAGTCCCCTCTCTCTCAGGGATATATCTGTACACTGACTGGTGTCTCTCAGTCCCCTATCTCTCAGGGAGATATCTGTACACTGACTGGTGTCTCTCAGTCTCCTCTCTCTCAGGGAGATATATGTACACTGACTGGTGTCTCTCAGCCCCCTCTCTCTCAGGGAGGTATCTGTACACTGACTGGTGTCTCTCAGTCCCCTCTCTCTCAGGGTTATATCTGTACACTGACTGGTGTCTCTCAGTCTCCTCTCTCTCAGGGAGATATCTGTACACTGACTGGTGTATCTCAGTCCCCTCTCTCTCAGGGAGATATCTGTACACTGACTGGTGTCTCTCAGTCCCTCTCTCTCAGGGAGATATCTGTACACTGACTGGTGTATCTCAGTTTCCTCTCTCTCAGGGAGAGATCTGAACGCTGACTGGTGTCTCTCAGTCACCTCTCTCTCAGCAAGATACTGTATACTGACTGGTGTCTTTCAGTCCCCTCTCTCTCAGGGAGATACTGTATACTGAATGGTTTCTCTCAGTCCCCTCTCTCTCAGGGAGATACTGTATACTGACTGGTGTATCTCAGTCCCCTCTCTCTCAGTGAGATATCTGCATACTTACTGGTTTCTCTCAGTCCCCTATCTCTCAGGGAGATATCTGTACACTGACTGGTGTCTCTCAGTCTCTCTCTCTCTCTCTCAGGGAGATATCAGTACACTGACTGTTGTCTCTCAGTCCCTCTCTCTCAGTGAGATATCTGTACACTGACTGGTGTATCTCAGTCCCTCTCTCTCAGGGAGATATCTGTACACTGACTGGTGTCTCTCAGTCACTGCTCTCTCAGGGTTATATCTGTACACTGACTGGTGTCTCTCAGTCTCCTCTCTCTCAGGGAGATATCTGTACACTGACTGGTGTCTCTCAGTCTCCTCTCTCTCAGGGAGATATCTGTACACTGACTGGTGTCTCTCAGTCCCTCTATCTCAGGGTTATATCTGTACACTGACTGGTGTCTCTCAGTCTCTTCTCTCTCAGGGAGATATCTGTACACTGACTGGTGTCTTTCAGTCCCTCTCTCCCAGTGAGATATCTGTACACTGACTGGTGTCTCTCAGTCTCCTCTCTCTCAGTGAGATATCTGTACACTGACTGGTGTATCTCAGTCCCCTCTCTCTCAGGGAGATATCTGTACACTGACTGGTGTCTCTCAGTCCCCTCTCTCTCAGTGAGATATCTGTACACTGACTGGAGTCTTTCAGTCCCTCTCTCTCAGTGATATATCTGCACACTGACTGGTGTCTCACAGTCCCCTCTCTCTCAGGGATATATCTGTACACTGACTGGTGTCTCTCAGTCCCCTATCTCTCAGGGAGATATCTGTACACTGACTGGTGTCTCTCAGTCTCCTCTCTCTCAGGGAGATATATGTACACTGACTGGTGTCTCTCAGCCCCCTCTCTCTCAGGGAGGTATCTGTACACTGACTGGTGTCTCTCAGTCCCCTCTCTCTCAGGGTTATATCTGTACACTGACTGGTGTCTCTCAGTCTCCTCTCTCTCAGGGAGATATCTGTACACTGACTGGTGTATCTCAGTCCCCTCTCTCTCAGGGAGATATCTGTACACTGACTGGTGTCTCTCAGTCCCTCTCTCTCAGGGAGATATCTGTACACTGACTGGTGTATCTCAGTTTCCTCTCTCTCAGGGAGAGATCTGAACGCTGACTGGTGTCTCTCAGTCACCTCTCTCTCAGCAAGATACTGTATACTGACTGGTGTCTTTCAGTCCCCTCTCTCTCAGGGAGATACTGTATACTGAATGGTTTCTCTCAGTCCCCTCTCTCTCAGGGAGATACTGTATACTGACTGGTGTATCTCAGTCCCCTCTCTCTCAGTGAGATATCTGCATACTTACTGGTTTCTCTCAGTCCCCTATCTCTCAGGGAGATATCTGTACACTGACTGGTGTCTCTCAGTCTCTCTCTCTCTCTCAGGGAGATATCAGTACACTGACTGTTGTCTCTCAGTCCCTCTCTCTCAGTGAGATATCTGTACACTGACTGGTGTATCTCAGTCCCTCTCTCTCAGGGAGATATCTGTACACTGACTGGTGTCTCTCAGTCACTGCTCTCTCAGGGTTATATCTGTACACTGACTGGTGTCTCTCAGTCCCCTCTCTCTCAGGGAGATATCTGTACACTGACTTGTGTCTCTCAGTCCCCTCTCTCTCAGGGAGATATCTGTACACTGACTGGTGTCTCTCAGTCTCCTCTCTCTCAGGGAGATATCTGTACACTGACTGGTGTCTCTCAGTCTCCTCTCTCTCAGGGAGATATCTGTACACTGACTGGTGTCTCTCAGTCCCTCTATCTCAGGGTTATATCTGTACACTGACTGGTGTCTCTCAGTCTCTTCTCTCTCAGGGAGATATCTGTACACTGACTGGTGTCTTTCAGTCCCTCTCTCCCAGTGAGATATCTGTACACTGACTGGTGTCTCTCAGTCTCCTCTCTCTCAGTGAGATATCTGTACACTGACTGGAGTCTCTCAGCTTCTGTCTCTCTTAGGGAGATATCTGTACACTGACTGGTGTCTCTCAGTCCCCTCTCTCTCAGGGAGATATCTGTACACTGACTGGTGTCTCTCAGTCTCCTCTCTCTCAGGGAGATATCTGTACACTGACTGGTGTCTCTCAGTCCCCTCTCTCTCAGTGAGATATCTGTACACTGACTGGTGTATCTCAGTCCCCTCTCTCTCAGGGAGATATCTGTACACTGACTGTTGTCTTTCAGTCCCTCTCTCTCAGTGAGATATCTGTACACTGACTGGTGTCTCTCAGTCCCCTCTCTCTCAGGGAGATATCTGTACACTGACTGTTGTCTCTCAGTCTCTGTCTCTCTTAGGGAGATATCTGTACACTGACTGGTGTCTCTCAGTCTCCTCTCTCTCAGGGAGATATCTGTCCACTGACTGGTGTCTCTCAGTCCCCTCTCTCTCAGTGAGATATCTGTACACTGACTGGTGTCTTTCATTCCCTCTCTCTCAGTGAGATATCTGTACACTGACTGGTGTCTCTCAGTCTCCACTCTCTCAGGGAGATATCTGTACACTGCCTGGTGTATCTCAGTCTCCTCTCTCTCAGGGAGAGATCTGAACGCTGACTGGTGTCTCTCAGTCCCCTCTCTCTCAGCGAGATACTGTATACTGACTGGTGTCTTTCAGTCCCCTCTCTCTCAGGGAGATACTGTATTCTGAATGGTGTATCTCAGTCCCCTCTCTTTCAGTGAGATATCTGTACACTGACTGGTGCCTTTCAGTCCCTCTCAGTGAAATATCTGCACACTGACTGGTGTCTCTCAGTCCCCTCTCTCTCAGGGATATATCTGTACACTGACTGGTGTCTCTCAGTCCCTCTATCTCAGGGAGATATCTGTACACTGACTGGTGTCTTTCAGTCCCCTCTCTCTCAGGGAGGTATCTGTACACTGACTGGTGTCTCTCAGTCTCCTCTCTCTCAGGGAGATATCTGTACACTGACTGGTGTATCTCAGTTCCCTCTCTCTCAGTGAGATATCTGTACACTTACTGGTGTCTTTCAGTCCCTCTCTCTCAGTGTGATATCTGTACACTGACTGGTGTCTCTCAGTCCCCTCGCTCTCAGGGAAATATCTGTACACTGACTGGTGTCTCTCAGTCCCCTCTCTCTCAGGGAGATATCTGTACACTGACTGGTGTCTCTCAGTCTCCTCTCTCTCAGGGAGATATCTGTACACTGACTGGTGTGTCTCAGTCACTGCTCTCTCAGGGTTATATCTGTACACTGACTGGTGTCTCTCAGTATCTTCTCTCTCAGGGAGATATCAGTACACTGACTGGTGTCTCTCAGTCTCCTCTCTCTCAGGGAGATATCTGTACACTGACTGGTGTATCTTAGTCCCCTCTCTCTCAGTGAGATATCTGCACACTGACTGGTATCTTTCAATCCCTCTCTCTCAGTGAGATATCTGTACACTGACTGGTGTATCTCAGTCCCCTCTCTCTCAGGGAGATAACTGTACACTGACTGGTGTCTCTCAGTCCCCTCTCTCTCAGGGAGATATCAGTACACTGACTGGTGTCTCTCAGTCCCCTCTCTCTCAGTGAGATATCTGTACACTGACTGTTGTCTTTCAGTCCCTCTCTCTCAGTGAGATATCTGTACACTGACTGGTGTCTCTCAGTCCCCTCTCTCTCAGGGAGATATCTGTACACTGACTGGTGTCTCTCAGTCCCTCTATCTCAGGGAGATATCTGTACACTGACTGGTGTCTCTCAGTCCCCTCTCTCTCAGCGAGATACTGTATACTGACTGGTGTCTTTAAGTCCCCTCTCTCTCAGGGTGATACTGTATACTGAATGGTGTCTTTCAGTCCCCTCTCTCTCAGGGAGATACTGTATACTGACTGGTGTATCTCATTCCCCTCTCTCTCAGTGAGATATCTGTACACTGACAGGTGTCTTTCAGCCCCTCTCTCTGTGAGATATCTGCACACTGACTGGTGGCTCTCAGTCCCCTCTCTCTCAGGGATATATCTGTACACTGACTGGTGTCTTTCAATCCCGTATCTCTCAGGGAGATATCTGTACACTGACTGGTGTATCTCAGTCCTCTCTCTCTCTCCGGAAATGCCAGAGGATGATCCTTTGAATGCGGAGGCTGGTGGGGTGATAAGTGAGGACAAGGGGGACCCTATCATGTTTCTGGGAGGGAGGAGAAGGCGTGAGGGCGGATGAGCAGTAGATGGGCCGGACACGGTTGAGGGCCCTGTCAGCGACCGTGGGTGGAAAACCTCGGTTAAGGAAGAAAGAGGACATGTCAGAGGAACTGTTTTTGAAGGTAGCATCATCGGAACAGATGCGACAGAGGCGAAGGAACTGGGAGAATGGGATGGAGTCCTTACAGGAAGCAGGGTGTGAGCAGCTGTAGTCGAGGTAGCTGTGGGAGTCAGTGGTTTTGTAATGGATATTGGTGGACAGTCTATCACCAAAGATTGAGACAGAGAGGTCAAGGAAGGGAAGGGAAGTGTCAGAGATGGACCACGTGAAATTGATGGAGGGGTGGAGATTGGAAGCAAAATTAATAAATTTTTCCAAGTCCCGACGAGAGCATGAAGCGGCACGGAAGTAATCATCGAGAAAAAGTTGTGGAAGGGGGCCAGAGTAGGACTGCAACAAGGAATGTTCCACATACCCCATAAAGAGGCAGGCATAGCTGGGGCCCATGCGGGTACCCATAGCCACACCTTTTATTTGGAGGAAGTGAGAGGAGTTGAAGGAGAAATTGTTCAGTGTGAGAACAAGTTCAGCCAGACAGAGGAGAGTAGTGGTGGATGGGGATTGTTCGGGCCTTTGTTCGATGAAGAAGCTAAGGGCCATCAGACCATCCCGGTGGGGAATGGAGGTGTAGCGGGATTGGACATCCGTGGTGAAGAGGAGGAGAGCCATCAGACCATCCCGGTGGGGGATGGAGGTGTAGCGGGATTGGACATCCATGGTGAAGAGGAGGAGAGCCATCAGACCATCCCGGTGGGGAATGGAGGTGTAGAGGAATTGGACATCCATGGTGAAGAGGAGGAGAGCCATCAGACCATCCTGGTGGGGGATGGAGGTGTAGCGGGATTGGACGTCCATGGTGAAGAGGAAGCGGTTGGGGCCAGGGAACTGGGAATTGTTGATGTGACGTAAGGTGTCAGAGGAATCACGGATGTAGGTGGGAAGGGACTGGACAAGGGGAGAGAGAGAAGGGAGTCAAGATAACGAGAAATGAGTTCTGTGGGGCAGGAGCAAGCTGAGACGATCGGTCTACCGGGGCAGTTCTGTTTGTGGATTTCACTGGGCTGATTCCTGGGACGATGGGGTTTGTCTCATGAGGAAAAACCCGCTCTGTATAACCCCGCCCCCTGCCCGCTCAGTGTGACCCCGCCCCCTGCCCGCTCTGTGTCACCCCGCTCCCTGCCCGCTCTGTGTGACCCCGCCCCCTGCCCGCTCTGTGTGACCCTGCCCCCTCCCCGCTCTGTGTGACCCCGCCCCCTGACAGCCCTGTGTGACCCCGCCCCCTGCCCGCTCTGTGTGACCCCGCCCCCTGCCCGCTCTGTGTGACCCCGCCCCCTGCCGTCATTGTGCGACCCCCGCCCCCTGCCCGCTCTGTGTGACCCCGCCCCCTGCCCGCTCTGTGTGACCCCGCCCCCTGCCCGCTGTGTGACCGAGCCCCCTGCCCGCTGTGTGACCCCGCCCCCTGACCGCCCTGTGTGACCCCGCTCCCTGCCCGCCCTGTGTGACCCCGCCCCCTGCCCGCCCTGTGTGACCCCGCCCCCTGCCCGCCCTGTGTGACCCCGCCCCCTGCCCGCCCTGTGTGACCCCGCCCCCTGCCCGCTCTGTCTGACCCCGCCCCCTGCCCGCTCTGTCTGACCCCGCCCCCTGCCCGCTCTGTGTGACCCTGCCCCCTGCCCGCCCTGTGTGACCCCGCCCCCTGCCCGCCCTGTGTGACCCCGCCCCCTGCCTGCTGTGTTACCCCGCCCCCTGCCGTCATTGTGCGACCCCGGCCACTGACAGTTTAGTGCGACCCCACCCCCCGCCGGCTCTGTGCGACCCCGCCCACTGCCTGCTCTGTGCGACCCCTCCCACTGTAAGTTCTGTGTGACCCCGCCCACTGTCGGCTCAGTGCGACCCCGCCCCCTGTCGTCGCTATGAGAACCCGGCCGCTACCGGCTCTGTGCGACCCCGCCCCTTTGCCGGCTCCCTGCGACCCCGTCCCCGGCCGTCTGTGTGCGACCACGCCCACTGCCCGCTCTGTGTATCACCCAGGCCCCTGCCCGCTCTGTATCACCCCGCCCCCTGACCGCTCCTTGTCCCCCTGACCGCTTGTGTCACCACGCCCCCTGCCCGATCTGAGCGACCCCGCCCCTGCCCGCTCTGTGTGACCCCGCCCCCTGTCCGACCTGTCAACCTGCCCCCTGTCCGGTCTGTCATCCCGCCCCCTTTCCGCTCTGTGTGACACCGCCCACTACCCGCTCTGTGTGACTACACCCCCACACCGCTCTGTGTGACTCCGCCCACTCCTCGCTTTGTGTGTCTCCTCCCCCCATTCTCCGCTCTGTTTGACTCCGCCCTCTCCCCGCTCTGTGTGACTCTGCACCCTTCCCGCTCAGTGTGACTCCGCCCCCTCCCTGCTCTATGTGACCCCGCCCCCTCCCTGCAGTGTGTGACTCCGCCCCCTCCCTGCTCTATGTGACACCGCCCCCTCCCTGCTCTGTGTGACGTCGCCCCCTCCCTGCTCTGTGTGACGTCGCCCCCTCCTCGCTCTCTGTGACTCCGCCCACTCTCCTCTCTCTGTGACCCCGCCTGCTGCCCGCTGTGTCACCCCGCCCCCTCCCCGCTCTCTGTGACCCCGCCCCCTGAGCGCTCCGCAAAGCCCCACATCCCCGCGGATTCCGTGTCAACCCGCCCCTTGCACCCTCTCTGATACCCCGCCCACTGCCCACTCTGTGTGACCCCGCCCATTGCCCGTTCTGTGTGTCTCCGCCCCCTGCTCGCTGTATGTCAACCCACCCGCTGCCCGCCCTGTATCACCCCGCCTCCTGCCCGCACTGTGCGACCCCGCCCCCTGACTGCTCTATGCGACCCCGCCCCTACCCGCTCGTTGTAACCCCGCCCTCTGCCCGCTCCGTGTCACACCGACCCCTGCTCGCTCTTTGCCACCCCGCCCCCTTCCCGCTCTGTGTCACCCCGCCCCCTGCCCGCTTTGTGTCACCCCGCCCCCTGCCCGCTTTGTGTCACCCCGCCACCTGCCCGCTTTGTGTCACCCCGCCCACTGCCCGCTCAGTGTGACCCCGCCCCCTTTCGGCTCTCTGACTCCGCCCACTGCCCGCTCTGTGAAACCACGCCCCCTTCACCCTCTGTGTGACCCCGCCCCTTGCACGCTCTGTCAACCCGCCCCCTAACCGCTCTGTGTCACCCCGCCCCCTGGCCGCCCTGTGTGACCCCGCCCCCTGCCCGCTTTGTGTCACCCCCGCCCCCTGCTCGCTCTGTGTGACCCCGCCCCCTGCTCGCTCTGTGTCACCCCGCCCCCTGCCCTCTTTGTGTCACCCCGCCCACTGCCCGCTCTGTGTGACCCCGCCCCCTTTCGTCTCTCTGACCCCGCCCCCTGCCCGCTCTGTGACACCCCGCCCCCTGCACGCTCTGTCACCCCGCCACCTGCCCGCTCTGTGTGTCCCCGACCCCTGTCCGCTCTGTCAACCCGCCCGCTGTCCGCTCTGTGTCACCCCACCCCCTGCCCGCTCTCTGTGACTCCTCCCCCTGCCCGCTCTCTGTCTCCGCCCCCTGCGCGCTAAGTGTCACCCCGCCCCCTGCTCGCTGTGTGTGACCCCGACCCCTTCCCGTTCTGTGTGACCCCGCCCCCTGCCCTCTCTGTGTGACCTCGCCCCTGCCCGCTCTGTATCACCCCGCCCCCTGCCCGCTCTGTGTGACACCGCCTCCTCCTCGCTCTGTATCACCCCGCCCCCAGCCCGCTCTGTGTGACTCCGCCCCCTCCCCGCTCTGTGTCACCCCGCCCCCTCCTCGCTCTGTGTCACCCCGCCCCCTGCCCGCTCTGTGTGACCCCGCCCCCTGCCCGGTCTGTGTGACCCCGCCTCCTGCGCGCTCTGTGTGACTCCGACTTCTCCTCGCTCTGTATCACCCCGCCCCCTGCCCGCTCTCTGTGACTCCGCCCCCTGCCTGCTCTCTGTGACCCCGCCCCCTCCCCGCTGTGTGTCTCCGCCCCCTGTGCGCTGTGTCACCCCGCCCCTGCTCGCTGTGTGTGACCCCGACCCCTTCCCGTTCTGTGTGACCCCGACCCCTGCGCGCTCTGTGTGACCCCGCCCGCTGCGCGCTCTGTGTGACCTCGCCCCCTGCCCGCTCTGTATCACCCGCCCCCTGCCCGCTCTGTGTGACACCGCCTCCTCCTCGCTCTGTGTCACCCCGCCCTCTGTCCGCTCTGTGTCCCCGCCCCCTGCGCGCTCTGTATCACCCCGCCCCCTGCTCGCTCTGTGTCACCCCGCGCCCTCCCCGTTCTGTGTCACCCCGCCCCCTTCCCGTTCTGTATCACCCCGCCCCCTGCTCGCTCTGTGTCACCCCGCCCCCTCCCCGTTCTGTGTCACCCCGCCCCCTTCCCGTTCTGTATCACCCCGCCCCCTTCCCGTTCTGTGTCACCCCGCCCCCTGCTCGCTCTGTGTCACCCCGCCCCTTGCCCGCTCTGTGTCACCCCGCCCCCTCCCCGTTCTGTGTCACCCCGCCCCCTTCCCGTTCTGTATCACCCCGACCCCTGCGCAGTCTGTGTCACCCCGCCCTCTGTCCGCTCTGTGTGACTCCGTCCCCAGTCCGGTCTATGCGACCCCGCCCCCTATCCATCTGTGTCACCCCGACCCCTGCTCGCTGTGTGACCCGCACCCTTCCCGCTCTGTGTGACCCGCCGCTTCCCGCACTGTGACTCGCCCACTGCCCAATCTGTGACTCGCCCACTGCCCAATCTGTGACCCCGCCCACTGCCCGCTCTGTGTCACCCCGCCCCCTGCCTGGTCTCTGTGTCTCCGCCCCCTGCCCGCCCTCTGTGACTCCGCCCCCTGCCCGCTCTGTGTGTCTCCGCTCACTCCTCGCTATGTGACTCCGCCCCCTCCCCACTCTGTGTGACCTCGCCCCCTGCCCGCTCTGTATCACCCCGCCCCCTTCGCGCTCCGTGTGACCCCGCCCCCTATTCGCGCTGTGTGACTCCGCCCCGTCCCGCTCTGTGTGACTACGACCCCTCCTCGCTCAGTGTGACTCCGCCCCCTACCCGCTCTGTGTGACTAGGACCCCACCTCGCTCAGTGTGACCCCGCCCCCTACCCGCTCTGTGACCCCGCCCCTTCCCGTACTGTGACCCCGCCCACTGCGCACTCTGTGACCCCGCCCCCTGCCCGCTCTGTTTCACCCCGCCCCCTGCCCGCTCTGTGCGTCTCCTCCACCTGCCCGCTCTCTGTGACTCCGCCCCCTGCGCGCTCTGTATCACCCCGCACCCTGACAGTTCTGTGTGACCCCGCCCCCTGCTCGGTCTGTACGACCTCGCCCCCTGACCGCTCTGTGTGACGCCGACACCTGCCCGCTTGTATCACCCCGTCCCCTGCCCGCTCTGTGTGACCCCGCCCCCTGCCCGCTCCGTGTGACCCCGCCCCCTGCCCGCTCTCTGTGACCCAGCCCCCTGCCCGCTCTGTGTGACCCCGCCCCTTGCCCGCTCTGTGTCAACCCGCCCCCGACCGCACTGTGTGACTCCGCCCCCACCCCGCTCAGTGTCACCCCTCCCCCTTTCCGCTCTGTTTCCCCGCCCCTTCCGCGTTCTCTGTGACTACACCCCCTCTCCGCTCTGTGTGACTCCGACCCCTCCCCGCTCTATGTGACTCCGCCCCCTGACCACTCTGTTTCACCCCCACACCCTGCCCGCTCTGTGTGACCCCGCCCCTGCGCGCACTCAGTAATCCTGCCCACTTCGGGCTCCGTAAAACCCCAGAGCCCCGCGGATTCCGTGTCAACCCGCCACGTCCCCGCTCTGTGTCACAGAGCCCCCACCCGCTGTGTGACCCCGCCCACTGCCCGCTCTCTGTGACCACGCCCACTGCACGCTCTGTATCACGCCGCCCCCTGAACGCTTTGTGTCACACCGCCCACTGCCCGCTCTGTGTGACCCCGCCCCCTCCCCGCTCTGTGTCACCCCGCCCCTTGACCGCTCTGTGTGTACCTGCCCCCTACCCGATCTGTGACCCCGCCCACTGCCCGCTCTGTGTGACTACGCCCACTGCCCGCTCTGTGTGACTACGCACCCTCGTCTCTCTGCGTGACCCCATCCCCTACCCACTCTGTGTCACCACGCCCCCTGCGCGCTGTGTCACCCCGCCCCCTGCGCGCTCTGTATCACCCCACCCCCTGCCCAGTCTGTGTGACCCGACCCCAGCCCGCTCTGTGTGAGCCTGCCCCCAGCCCGCACTGTGTCACCCCGCCTCCTTCCCGCTCTGTGTCACCCCGCCCCCTGCCAGGTCTGTGTAACCCCGCCCCCTCCTCGCTCTGTGGCACCCCGCTACCAGCCTGCTCTGTGTAACCCTAACCCATCCCCGCTCTGTGGCACCCCGCCCCCTGCCCGCTCTTTGTGACCTCGACCCCTTCCCGCTCTGTGTGACCCCGCCCCCTGCCCGCTCTGTGTGACCCCATCCCCTGCCCGCAATGTGTGTTCCCGTCCCCAACGCGCTCTGTGTCACCCCACCCCCTGCGCACTCTGTGGCACTCCGCCCCCTGCCCGATCTGTGTCTCCCCGACCCCTGCGCGATCTCTGTGACACCAGTTCCCTCCCCGTTCGGTGTGACTCCGCCCCCTCCCCGCTCTGTGTGACTCCGCCCCCTCCCCGCTCTTTGTGACACCGCCCCCTCCTCGCTCTGTGTGACTCCGCCCCCTCCCCGCTCTTTGTGACACCGCCCCCTCCTCGCTCCGTGTGACTCCGCCCCCTCCCTGCTCTGTGTGACCCCGCCCTCTCCTTGGCTCTGTGTGACTCCGCCCGTTTCCCGCTCTGTGACTCCGCCCCCTTCCCGCTCTGTGACACCGCCCCCTCCCCGCTCTGTGTGACTACGACCCTCCTCGCTCTGTATCAACCTGCCCCTGCACGCTCTCTGTGACTCCGCCCCCTCCTCTCTGTGTGACCCCGCCCCCTGCGCAGTCTGTATCTTCCCGCCCCCTGAACGCACTGTGTGACCCCGCCCCCTGAACGCACTGTGACCCCGCTCCCTGACCGCACTGTGTGACCTCACCCCCTGCCGCTCTGAGACCTCGCCCCCTGCCCCGCTCTGTGTGACCCCGCCCCCTGCACCCTGTTGTATCACCCCGCCCCCTGCGCGCTCTGTGTGACTCCGCCCTCTTCCCGCTCCGTGTGACCCCGCCCCCTCACTCTGTGTGACTCCACCCCCTTCCCGCTCTGTGTGACTCCGCCCCCTCCCCGCTCTTTGTGACTCCGACTTCTCCTCGCTCTGTATCACCCCGCCCTTTGCCCGCTGTCTGTAATTCCGCCCCCTGCCTGCACTCTGTGTCTCCGCCCGCTGCCCGCTCTCTGTGACCCCGCCCCCTGCTCGCTCTGTGTATCCCCGCCCGCTTCTGGCTCTGTGTCACCCCGCCCCCTGCGCACTCTCTGTCACCCCGGCCCCGGTCCGCTCTGTGTGACTCCGCCCCCTGCCCGCTCTATGTGACCCCGCCCCCTCCCCGCTCTGTGTGACCCCGCCCCCTTCCCGCACTCTGACCCCACCCACTTCCCAAACTGTGACCCCGCCCCCTGCCCGCTCTGTGTGACACCGCCCACTACCCGCTCTGTATCACCCCGCCCCCTGAACGCTCTGTGTCACCCCGCCCCTTGACCACTCTGTGTGTACCTGCCCCCTACCCGCTCTGTGAACCCGCCCTCTGCCCGCTCTGTGTGACTACGGCTCCTGCCCACTCTGTGTGACTACGCCCCCTCGTCGCTCTGTGTGACCCCATCCCCTACCCGCTCTGTGTCACCACGCCCCCTGCGCGCTCTGTGTCACCCCGCCACCTGCGCGCTCTGTATCACCCCACCCCCTGCCCACTCTGTCTGACCCGGCCCCAGCCCACTCTGTGTGAGCCTGCCCCCTGCGCCCTCTGTATCACCCCGCCCCCTGCACGTAATGTGTCACCCCGCCCCCTGCCCGCTAGGTTTGACCCCGCCATCTGCCCGCTCTGCTTGACACGGCCCCCTGCCCGCTCAGGTTGACCCCGCCAAGTGACCGCTCTGTGTGACCCGCCCCCTGCCCGTTCTGCGTGACCCCGCCACCAGCCCGCTCTGTGTGATGCCGCCCCTGCCCGCTCTGTGTGACCCCGCCCACTGCTCGCTCTGTGTGATGCCGCCCCTGCCCGCTCTGTGTGACTACGCCACCAGTCCGATCTGTGTGATGCCGCCCCTGACCGCTCTGTGCGACCCCGCCCCCTTCCCACTCTGTGTGACCCCGCCCCCTGCCCGCAATGTGTGTTCCCGTCCCCAACGCGCTCTGTGTCACCCCATCCCCTGCGCACTCTGTGGCACCCCGCCCCCTGCCCGCTCTGTGTCTCCCCGACCCCTGCCCAATCTCTGTGACACCCGTTCCCTCCCGTTTCGGTGTGACTCCGCCCCCTCCCCGCTCTGTGTGACTCCGCCCCCTCCCCGCTCTTTGTGACACCGCCCCCTCCTCTCTCTGTGTGCCTCCGCCCCCTCCCTGCTCTGTGTGACCCCGCCCTCTCCTTGGCTCTGTGTGACTCCGCCCGTTTCCCGCTCTATGTGACTCCGCCCCCTTCCCGCTCTGTGACTCCGCCCCCTCCCCGCTCTGTGTGACTACGACCCTCCTCGCTCTGTATCAACCTGCCGCTGCCCGCTCTCTGTGACTCCGCCCACTGCCCGCTCTGTGTGTCTCCGCTCACTCCTCGCTGTGTCTCCGCCCCCTCCTCGCTCTGTGTGACCCCGCCCCCTGCGCAGTCTGTATCTCGCCGCCCCCTGAACGCACTGTGTGACCCCGCCCCCTGACCGCAGTGTGACCTCGCCCCCTCCCGCTCTGTCCTCGCCCCCTGCCCCGCTCTGTGTGACCCCGCCCCCTGCACCCTGTGTATCACCACGCCCCCTGCGCGCTCTGTGTGACTCCGCCCCCTTCCCGCTCCGTGTGACTCCGCCCCCTCGCTCCGTGTGACTCCACCCCCTTCCCGCTCTGTGTGACTCCGCCCCCTCCTCGCTCTCTGTGACTCCGCCCCCTCCCCGCTCTTTGTGACTCCGACTTCTCGCTCTGTATCACTCCGCCCCCTGCCTGCACTCTGTGTCTCCGCCCGCTGCCCGCTCTCTGTGACCCCGCCCCCTGTCCGCTCTATATCACCCCGCCCCCTGCTCGCTCAGTGTAACCCCGCCCCCTTCTGGCTCTGTGTCACCCCGCCCCCTGCGCACTCTGTCACCCCGGCCCCGGTCCGCTCTGTGTGACTCCGCCCCCTGCCCGCTCTCTGTGACCCCGCCCCCTGCGCGCTCTGTGTGACCCCGCCCCCTGCGGGCTCAATGAAACCTACCCGTGCCTATTCTGTGTCCCCGCCCCCTGACAGCTCCGTGTGACTCCGCCCCCTCAACGCTCCGTGTGACTCCGCCCCCTGCGCGCTCCGTATATCCCCGCACCCTATGCGCTGTGTCACCCCGCCCGCTTCCCGCTCCGTGTCACCCCGCCCAAACCCCGCACTGTCACCCCGCCCCTTGCGTGCACTGTGTCACCCCGCACCCTCCTAGCTCTGTGTGATTCCGCCCCCTCCCCGCTCTGTGTGACTCCGCCCCCTCCTCGCTCTGTGACTCCGCCCCTCCCCGCTGTGTGACTCCGCCCCCTCCCCGCTCTGTGTGACTCTGACCCCTCCTCACTCTCTGTGACTACGACCCCTTCCCGCTCTGTGTGACTCCGCCCCCTCCCCGCTCTGTGTGACTCTGACCCCTCCTCGCTCTGTGTGACTCCGCCCCTCCCCGCTCTGTGTGACTCCGCCCCCTCCCCGCTCTGTGTGACTTCGCCCCTCCCCGCTCTCTGTGACTCCGCCCCTCCCCGCTCTGTGTGACTGTGCTCCCTCCCCGCTCTGTGTGACTCTGAGTGACTATGCCCTTCTCCCCGCTCTGCGTGACTCCGCCCCCACCCCGCTCTGTGTGACTCTGCCCCCTCCCCGCTCTGTGTGACTCTGACCCCTCCTCACCCTCTGTGACTATGCCCTTCTCACCGCTCTGTGAGACTCCGCCCCCAACCTGCTCTGTGTGACTCCGCCTCCTCTTCGCTCTGCGTGACTCCGCCCCATCCCCGCTCTGCGTTACTCCGCCCCCGCCCCGCTCTGCGTGGCTCCGCCCCCTCCTCGCTCTGTGTGACTCCGCCCCCTCCTCGCTCCGTGTGACTCCGCCCCCTCCCCGCTCTGTGTGACTCTGACCCCTCCTCGCTCTGTGTGACTCCGCCCCTCCCCGCTCTGTGTGACTCTGCCCCCTCCCCGCACTGTGTAACTCTGGCCCCTCCTAATTCTCTGTGACTCTGCCCCCACCCCGCTCTGTGTGACTCTGCCCCCACCCGCTCTGTGTGACTCTGCCCCTTCCCCGCTCTGTGTGACTCTGACCCCTCCTTACTCTCTGTGACTATGCCCTTCTCACCTCTCTGTGACACTCCGCCCCCACCCCGCTCTGTGGGACTCCGCCTCCTCTTCGCTCTGCGTGACTCCGCCCCATCCCCGCTCTGCGTGACTCCGCCCCCTCCCCGCTCTGCGTGGCTCCGCCCCCTCCTCGCTCTGTGTGACTCCGCCCCCTCCCCGCTCTGTGTGACTCTGACCCCTCCTCGCTCTCTGTGACTCCGCCCCTCCCCGCTCTGTGTGACTCCGCTCCCTCCCCACTCCCTGTGACTCCGCCCCCTCCTCGCTCCATGTGACTTCGCCCCTCCCCGCTCTGTGTGACTCCGCCCTTCCCGCTCTGTGTAACTCTGACCCCTCCCTGCTCTCTGTGACTTCGCCCCCTCCCCGCTCTCTGTGACTCCGCCCCCTCCCCGCTCTCTTTGACTCCGCCCCCTCCTCGCCCTGTGTGACTCCGCCCCCTCCTCGCTCTGTGTGACTCCGCCCCCTCCCCGCTCTGTGTGACTCTGACCCCTCCTCGCTCTGTGTGACTCCGCCCCTCCCCGCTCTGTGTGACTCTGCCCCCTCCCAGCTCTGTGTGACTCTGACCCCTCCTCGCTCTGTGACTCTGCCCCCTCCCCGCTCTGTGTGACTCCGCCCCCTCCCCGCTCTGTGTGACTCCGCCCCCTCCTCGCTCTGTGTGACTTCGCACCTCCCCGCTCTGTGTGACTCCGCCCTCCCCTCTCTGTGACTCCGCCCCCTCCTCGCTCAGTGTGACTCCGCCCCCTCCTCGCTCTGTGTGACTCCGCCCCTCCCCGCTCCCTGTGACTCCGCCCCCTCCCCGCTCCCTGTGACCCCGCCCCCGCCCGGTTTCTGTGACCCCGCGCCCTCCCCGCTCTCTGTAATCCCCTCACTAGAGCACTCTGTATCACCCCTCCCTCTCTGCGCTCTGTATGATCTGGCCCCCTGCCCGGTCTATGTTATCCTGTCCCCTGCGGGCTCAGTGAATCCAACCACTGCCCATTCTGTGTCTCCCCGCCCCCTGCCCGCTCTGTGTGACTCCGCCCCCTCCTCGCTCTGTGTGACTCCGCCCCCTCCTCGCTCCGTGTGACTCCGCCCCCTGCCCGCTCTGTGTCACCCCGCCCCCTGCCCGCTCTGTGTCACCCCGCCCCCTGCCCGCTCTGTATCACCCCGCCCCCTGCGCGCTCTGTGTCTCCCCGCCCACTGCCCGCTCTGTGTCACCCCGCCCCCTGCGCTCTCTGTGTAACCCCGCCCCCTGCCCGCTCTGTGTGACCCCGCCCCCTGCCCGCTCCGTGTCACCCCGCTCCCTGCCCGCTCCGTGTCACCCCGCCCCTACCCTCTCTGTGTGACCCCGCCCCTGTCCGCCCTGTGTGACCCCGCTCCCTCCTCGCTCTGTATCACCCCGCCCCCTACCCGCTCTGTGTGACTCTGACCGCTCCTCGCTCTCTGTGACTAGACCCCTCCCCACTCTCATTGACTCCGCCCACTCCATGCTCTGTGTGACTCCGCCCTCTCATCGTTCTGTGTGACTCCGCCCCTCCCCGCTCTGTATGACTTCGCCCCCTCCACGTTCTGTATCACCCCGCCCCCTGCCCACTCTGTATCAGCCCGCCCTCTGCCCGCTCGGTATCAGCCCGCCCCATGCCCGCTCTATGTGACCCCACCCCCTGCCCGCTCTGTATCACCCCGCCCCCTGCCCGCTCTGTATCACCCCACCTCCTGCCCGCTCTGTCACCTCGCCCCCTGCCCGCTCTGTATCACCCCGCCCCCTGCCCGCTCTGTATCACCCCACCTCCTGCCCACTCTGTATCACCCCGCCAGCTGCCCGCTCTGTATCACCCCACCTCCTCCCCGCTCGTATCACCCCACCTCCTGCCCGCTCTGTGTATCCCCGCTCCCTGCCCGCTCTGTGTCTCCCCACCCCCTGTGCACTCTGTGGCACCGCACCCACTCCCCGCTCTGTGTGACTCCGACCCTTGCCCGCTCCGTGTCACCCCGCCCCTGCCCGCTCTGTGTATCCCCGCCCCCTGCCCACTCTGTGTCACCCCACCCCCTGCCCGCTCTGTGTCACTCAGCCCCTGCCCATTCTGTGTCACCCCGCCCCCAGCCCGCTCCGTGTCACCCCGCCCCTACCCTCTCTGTGTGACCCCGCCCCCTGTCCGCCCTGTGTGACCCCGCTCCCTCCTCGCTCTGTATCACCCCGCCCCCTACCCGCTCTGTGTGACTCTGACCGCTCCTCGCTCTCTGTGACTAGACCCCTCCCCACTCTCATTGACTCCGCCCACTCCATGCTCTGTGTGACTCCGCCCTCTCATCGTTCTGTGTGACTCCGCCCCTCCCCGCTCTGTATGACTTCGCCCCCTCCACGTTCTGTATCACCCCGCCCCCTGCCCACTCTGTATCAGCCCGCCCTCTGCCCGCTCGGTATCAGCCCGCCCCATGCCCGCTCTATGTGACCCCACCCCCTGCCCGCTCTGTATCACCCCGCCCCCTGCCCGCTCTGTATCACCCCACCTCCTGCCCGCTCTGTCACCTCGCCCCCTGCCCGCTCTGTATCACCCCGCCCCCTGCCCGCTCTGTATCACCCCACCTCCTGCCCACTCTGTATCACCCCGCCAGCTGCCCGCTCTGTATCACCCCACCTCCTCCCCGCTCGTATCACCCCACCTCCTGCCCGCTCTGTGTATCCCCGCTCCCTGCCCGCTCTGTGTCTCCCCACCCCCTGTGCACTCTGTGGCACCGCACCCACTCCCCGCTCTGTGTGACTCCGACCCTTGCCCGCTCTGTGTATCCCCGCCCCCTGCCCACTCTGTGTCACCCCACCCCCTGCCCGCTCTGTGTCACTCAGCCCCTGCCCATTCTGTGTCACCCCGCCCCCAGCCCGCTCCGTGTCACCTCGCCCTCTGCCCACTATCTGTGACCCCGCCTCCAGCCCGCTGCGTGTGATCCCGCCCCCTCCCCATTCAGTGTCTCCCCGCCCCCTGCCTGCTATGTGGCACCCCGCCCCCTCCCCGATCTGTGACTCCGCCCCCTCCCCGCTCTGTGTGACTCCGCCCTGTTCCCGCTCTGTATCACCACGCCCCTGCCCGCTCGGTATCACAGCACCTCCTGCCCGCTCTGTGTATCCCCGCCCCCTGCCCGCTCTGTGTCTCCCCACCCCCTGCGCACTCTGTGGCACCCCGCCCCCTGCCCTCTCTGTGTGCCCCCTCCCTCAGCCCGCTCTGTGTGACTCCGCCCCGTGCCCGCTCTGTGTGACTCCGCCCCCTCCACGCTCTGTGTGACTCCGCCCCCTTCCCGCTCTGTGTGACTCCGCCCTGTTCCCGCTCTGTATCACCCCGCCCCTGCCCGCTCGGTATCACAGCACCTCCTGCCCGCTCTGTGTATCCCCGCCCCCTGCCCGCTCTGTGTCTCCCCACCCCCTGCGCACTCTGTGGCACCCCGCCCCCTGCCCTCTCTGTGTGCCCCCTCCCTCAGCCCGCTCTGTGTGACTCCGCCCCGTGCCCGCTCTGTGTGACTCCGCCCCCTCCACGCTCTGTGTGACTCCGCCCCCTTCCCGCTCTGTGTGACTCCGCCCTGTCCCCGCTCTGTATCACCCCGACCCCTGCCCGCTCTGTGTGACTCCGCCCCCTGCCCGCTCTGTAACTCCCCGCCCCCTGCCCGCTCTGTATCACCCCGCTCCCTGCCCGCTCTGTATCACCCCACCTCCTGCCCACTCTGTGTATCTCTGCTCCCTGCCCGCTCTGTGTCTCCCCATCCCCTGCGCACTCTGTGGCACCCCGCCCCCTTGCGCGCTCTGTGTGTCCCCGCCCCCTGCGCGCTCTGTGTGACCCCGCCCCCTGCCAGCTCTGTGTCACCCCACCCCCTGCCCGCTCTGTGTCACCCCGTCCCCTCTCCGCTCTGTGTGACTCCGCCCCCTCTCCTCTCTGTGTGACTCCGCCCCCTCCACGCTCTGTGTGACTCCGACCCCCCCGCTCTGTGTGACCCCGCCCCGTGCCCGCTCTGTGTGACCTCGCCCCCTCCCCGCTCTGTATCACCCCGCCCCCTGCCGATCTCTGTGACTCCGCCCCCTTCCCGCTCTCTGTAACCCCCTCTCTTGAGCACTCTGTATCACCCCGCCCTCTGTGCGCTCTGTCTGATCTGGCCCCCTGCCCGCTCTTTGTTATCCTGCCCATCAACCGGCCACCTGCCCGCTCTCTGTGACCCCGCCCCCTGCCCGCTCTCTGTGACCTCGCCCCCTGCCCGCTCTGTGTGACCCCGCCCCCTGCCCGCTCTCTGTGACTCCTCCCCCTGCGCGCTCTGAGGCACCGCGCCCCTGTCCATTCTGTGTATCACCGCCCCTGCCCGCTCTGTGACCCCGCCCCCTTCCCGCACTGTGTGACTCCTCCCCCTGCGCGCTCTGTGGCACCGCGCCCCCTGCCCATTCTGTGTAACACCGCACCCTGCCCGCTCTGTGACCCCGCCCCCTGACCGCACTGTGTGACCCCGCCCCCTGACCGCTCTGTGTGACCCCCCCCCTGCCCGCTCTTTGTGACTCCTCCTCCTGCGCGCTCTGTGGCACCGCGCCCCCTGCCCATTCTGTGTATCACCGCCCCCTGCCCGCTCTGTGACCCCGCCCACTGCCCTCTCTGTGTGACTCCTCCCCCTGCGGGCTCAGTGAGTCCAACCACTGCCCATTCTGTGGATCCCCGCCCCCTGCGCGCTCTGTGGCACCCCGACCCCTGCCCATTCTGTGTATCCCCTCCCCCTGCCCGTTCTGTGTGACTCCGCTCCCTCCCCGCTCTGTGTGACCCCGGCCCCTGCCCGCTCTGTGTGACTCCGCCCCCTGCCCGCTATGTGTGACTCTGCCACCCCCGCAATGTGTGACTCCGCCCCCTGCCCGCTCTGTGTGACTCCGCCCCCTCCCCGCTCTGTGTGACCCCGGCCCCTGCCCGCTCTGTGTGACTCCGCCCCCTGCCCGCTATGTGTGACTCTGCCACCCCCGCAATGTGTGACTCCGCCCCCTGCCCGCTCTGTGTGACTCTGACCCCTCCTCACTCTCTGTGACTCTGCCCCCTCCCCGCTCTGTGTGACTCCGCTCCCTCCCCGCTCTCTGTGACTCCGCCCCCTCCCCCGCTCTCTGTGACTCCGCCCCCTCCCCGCTCTCTTTGACTCTGCCCCCTCCTCGCTCTGTGTGACTCCGCCCCCTCCTCGCTCTGTGTGACTCCGCCCCCTGCCCGCTCTGTGTGACTCTGACCCCTCCTCGCTCTGTGTGACTCCGCCCCTCCCCGCTCTGTGTGACTCTGCCCCCTCCCAGCTCTGTGTGACTCTGACCCCTCCTCACTCTGTGACTCTGCCCCCTCCCCGCTCTGTGTGACTCCGCCCCCTCCTCGCTCTGTGTGACTCCGCCCCCTCCTCGCTCTGTGTGACTTCGCCCCTCCCCGCTCTGTGTGACTCCGCCCTCCTCGCTCTGCATGACTCTGCTCGCTCCCCGCTCTGTGAGACTGCGCCCCATCCCCGCTCTGCGTGACTCCGCCCCCTCCCCGCTCTGCGTGGCTCCGCCCCCTCCTCGCTCTGTGTGACTGCGCCCCCTCCTCGCTCTGTGTGACTCCGCCCCTCACCGCTCCCTGTGACTCCGCCCCCTCCCCGCTCCCTGTGACCCCGCCCCCGCCCGGTTTCTGTGACCCCGCGCCCTCCCCGCTCTCTGTAAACCCCTCTCTTGAGCACTCTGTATCACCCCGCCCTCTCTGCGTTCTGTATGATCTGGCCCCCTGCCCGCTCTGTTATCCTGTCCCCTGCGGGCTTAGTGAATCCAACCACTGCCCATTCTGTGTCTCCCCGCCCCCTGCGCCCTCTGTGTCTCCCCGCCCCCTGCGCACTCTGTGTCACCCCACCCGCTGCCCGCTCCGTGTAACCCCACCCGCTGCGCACTCTGTGTCTCCCCGCCCCCTGCGCGCTCCGTGTAACCCCGCCCCCTGCACGCTCTGTGTGACCCCGCCCCCTCCCCGCTCCCTGTGACCCTGCCCCCTCCCCGCTCCCTGTGACCCCGCCCCCGCCCGGTTTCTGTGACCCCGCGCCCTCCCCGCTCTCTGTGACCCCGCCCCCTCCCCGCTCTCTGTAACCCCCTCTCTAGAGCACTCTGTATCACCCCGCCCTCTCTGCGTTCTGTACGATCTGGCCCCCTGCCCGCTCTATGTTATCCTGTCCCCTGCGGGCTCAGTGAATCCAACCACTGCCCATTCTGTGTCTCCCCGCCCCCTGCCCGCTCTGTGTGACTCCGCCCCCTCCTCGCTCTGTGTGACTCCGCCCCCTTCCCGCACTGTGTCACCCCGCCCCCTGCCCGCTCTGTGTCACTCCGCCCCCTGCCCGCTCTGTATCACCCCGCCCCCTGCCCGCTCTGTGTCACTCCGCCCCCTGCCCGCTCTGTATCACCCCGCCCCCTGCGCGCTCTGTGTCTCCCCGCCGACTGCCCGCTCTGTGTCACCCCGCCCCCTGCGCTCTCTGTGTAACCCCGCCCCCTGCGCGCTCTGTGTGACCCCGCCCCCTGCCCGCTCAGTGTGACCCCGCCCCCTGCCCACTCCGTGTGACTCCTCCCCCTGCAGGCTCAGTGAATCCAACCACTGCCCATTCTGTGGATCCCCGCCCCCTGCGCGCTCTGTGTGACTCCGACCCCCCCGCTCTGTGTGACCCCGCCCCCTGCCCGCTCTGTGTGACCTCGCCCCCCTCCCCGCTCTGTATCACCCCGCCCCCTGAGCGCTATGTGTGACCCCGCCCCCTCCCCGCTCTCTGTGACCCCGCCGCCTCCCCGCTCTCTGTGAACCTGCCCCCTGCCGATCTCTGTGACTCCGCCCCCTTCCCGCTCTGTGTGACCCCGCGCCCTCCCCGCTCTCTGTAACCCCCTCTCTTGAGCACTCTGTATCACCCCGCCCTCTGTGCGCTCTGTATGATCTGGCCCCCTGCCCGCTCTTTGTTATCCTGCCCATCAACCGGCCCCCTGCCCGCGCTCTGTGACCCCGCCCCCTGCCCATTCTGTGTATCACCGCCCCTGCCCGCTCTGTGAACCCGCCCCCTGCCCGCACTGTGGCACCGCGCCCCTTGCCCATTCTGCGTAACACCGCCCCCTGCCCGCTCTGTGACCCCGCCCCCTGACCGCACTGTGTGACCCCGCCCCCATCCCGCCCTGTCACCCCGCGCCCTGCCCGCTCTGTGACGCCCGCCCCCCGCTCGCTCTGTGTGACCCCGCCCCCTGACCGCTCAGTGTGACCCCTCTCTCTGGCCCCACGGTGTGTCCCCGCCCCCTACCCGCTCTGTGGCAGCTCCCCCGCCCGCTTTATATCATCCCCCGTAAACTCTGTGTCACCCCGCCCCCTGCCCGCACTCTGTCACCCCGACCCCTCCTCGCTATTTGTGACTCCTCCCCCTCCCCGCTCTGTGTGACCCCGCCCCCTGCCCGCCCTGTGTGACCCCGCACCCTGCCCGCTCTGTGTGACCCCGCCCCCTGCCCGCTCTGTGTGACTCCGCCCCCTGCCCGCTCTGTGAATCCGCCCCCTCTCCGCTCTGTTTGACTCCGCCCCCTCCCCGCGCTGTGTGACAACGCCCCTTCCCCGCTCCGTGTGACTCCGCCCCTTCACCAAGCTGCGTGACAACGCCCCCTCTGCCGCTCAGTGTGACCCCGCCCCCTGAGCGCGCTGTATCACCCCCGCCCCTGCCTGCTCTGTGTGTCTCCGCCCCCTCCCGAATCCGTGTGACCCCGCCCCCTGACGCTCCGTGTCACCCCGCCCCCTGAGCGCGCTGTATCACCCCGCCCCCTCCCTGCTCTGTGCGTCGCCGCCAACTCCCGGCTATGTGTGACTCCGATCCCTCACCTCTCTGCGTGACTCCACCACCTCCCCGCTCTGTGTGTCTCCGTCCCCTCTTCTCTCTGTGTAACTCCGCCCCTTCCCGCTTTGTGTGACCCCCGCCCCCCGCCCGCTTTGTGTGACCCCGGCCCCTGACCCCTCTGTGTGACCCCGCCCTCTGGCCGCACTGTGGACCCCGCCCCCTCACCGCTCCGTGTGATCCCGCCCCCTCCCCGCCCTGTGTGACTCCGCCCCCATCCCGCTTTGTGTGACTCCACCCCCTGCAGGCTCAGTGAATCCAACCACTGCCCGCTCTGTGTGACCCCGCCCCCTGCGCGCTTTGTGGCACCCCCGCCCCCTGCCCGCAACGTGTCACCCCGCCCCCTGCCCGGTAAGTGTGACCCCGCCCCCTGCCCGCTCCGTGTGACCCAGCCCCCTGACCGCTCTGTGTGACCCCTCCCACTGCCCACTCGGTGTGACCCCGCCCCCTCACCGCTCTGTGTGATCCCGCCCCCTACACGCTCTGTGTGACCCCGACCCCTCCACGCTCTGAGTGACCCCCCCCCTGTCCGCACTGTGTCACCCCGCCCCCTCCCCGATCTGTGTGATCCCGCCCCCTGCGCGCTCTGTGTGACCCCGCCCCCTGCGCGCTCTGTGTCAGTTGAAGGGAAGCGCGAGAGGAGTCGGGAGTTGAACAAGAGCAAAGGTGACGAGGGGAGGTCAGTGAGGTGGGAACGAGGTGATCCTGTGAGCACCATGAGTGCAGCGGGCAAGCATTTACTACTTTTATTGCTTATAGGTTTTAAGATCTCATTGTGTGGCTCATTGTTTGTAAGGACTATATTCTGTAACAGGGAGGAGAAGGGAAGAAGGGCCCAAGAGTAATTGATATTATTTGATATTAAGTATCTTCCAAAAGGTTTAATTTAATTTAAAGGGGTAAGTCATGGCAGGAGAGCTCAAAGCCGTGGTATGCTCCTCCTGCTCTATGTGGGAAGCCGGGCACGTTTCCAGTGCCCGGGACCAGCCTGTGTGTGGGAAGTGTCTCCAGCTACAGCTCCTGGAAGCCGGGGTTTTGGAGCAGGAGCGACGGCTGGGGACATGTTGGAGCAGTCGCGAGGTGGAGAGTATCGTGGATAGAACGTATAGAGAGGTGGTCACACCGCAGGCTAAGAGTCCACAGGCAGGAAGGGAATGGGTGACCTCCAGGCAAAGCAAGGGGACTAGGCAGGTAGTGCAGGAATCTGCTGTGGCCATTCCCCTGCAAAACAGATACACCGCTTTGGATACTGTTGGGGGGAATGGCCTCTCAGGAGAAAGCAGCAACAGACAAATTCATTGCACCATGTTTGGCTCTGCTGCACAGGGGAGGAGTAAAATGTGTGGGAATGTAACAGTTATAGGGGATTCAATTGTAAGGGGAATAGAGAGGTGTTTCTATGGCTGCAAACGAGACTCCAGGATGGTAAGTTGCCTCCCTGGTGTTAGGGTCGAGGATGTCTCAGAGCGTCTAGAGGACATTCTGAAGGGGGAGGGTGAACAGCCAGTGGTCGTGGTGCACATTGGTACAAGTGACATCGGTGAAAAAAGGGATGAAAAGCAGAATATAGGGAGTTAGGAAGTAAGTGTAAAAAGTAGGACCTTAAAGGTAGTGATCTCAGGATTACTACCAGTGCTACGTGCTAGTCAGAGTAGAGATAGCAGGATATATCAGATGAATACGTGTCTGAAGAGATGGTGTGAAGGGGAGGGTTTCAGATTCCTGGGGCATTGGGACTGGTTTTGGGGGAGGTGGGACCAGTACAAAGTGGATGGGTTACACCTGGGCAGGACCGGGACTGATGTCCCAGGGGGAACATTTGCTAGAGTGGTTGGGGAGGATTTAAACTAAAATGGCAGGGGGATGGGAACCTATGCAAGGAGCCAGAGAAAGGGGAATCAGACAAGAACAAGAGACAGAAAGCAGAATAAGAAACGTGATAGTCAGAGAAATCAAGGGCCAGAATCAAACAGGGCCTCAGTGAAAAATAGTGGGAATGGGACAAGTAATGTTAAAAAGACAAGCCTTAAGGCTTTGTGCCTTAACGCGAGGAGCATTCACAATAAAGTGGATGAATTAACCACGCAAATAGATATATACAGGAATGATACAGTCCGAATTATGGAGACATGGCTGCAGGGTGACCAGGGAAGGGAACTGACCATCCAGGGGTATTCAGTATTTAGGAAGGACAGACAAAAAGGAAAAGGTGGTGGAGTTGCATTGCTGGTTAAAGAGGAAATTAATGCAATAGTGAGGAAAGATATTAGCTCCGACGATGTGGAATCTGTATGGGTAGAGCTGAGAGACACTAAGGGGCAAAAAACATTAGTGGGGATTGTATATAGACCCCCAAACAGCAGTGATGATGTTGGGAATGGCCTTAAACAGGAAATTAGAGACGCATGTAATGAAGAAACATCTGTAATTATGGGTCACTTTAATCTGCATATAGATTGGGCAAATCAAATTAGTAACAATACCATAGAGGAGGAATTCCTGGAGTGCATATGGGATGTTTTTCTGGACCAATGCTTTGAGGAACCAACGAGAGAACAGTCCATCCTTGACTGGGTACTGTGAAATGAGAAAGGAATAATTGGCAGTCTAGGTGTGCGAGGCCCCTTGGGGATGAGCGACCATAATATGATAGAATTCTTCATCAAGATGGAGAGTGACGTAGTGGATTCTGAGACTTGGGTCCTGAAACTTAATAAAGGAAACTACGATGGTATGAGGCACGAGTTGGCTATGATGGATTGGGAAATGTTGCTTAAAGGGATGATGGTGGATAGGCAATGGCAAACATTCAAAGAGCACATGGGTGAACTGCAGCAATTGTTTATTCCTGTCTGGCGCAAAAGTAAAACAGGAAAGATGGCCAAACCATGGCTTATGAGGGAAATTAGAGAGAGTATTAGATGCAAGGAAGAGGCATGCAAATTGGCCAGAAAAAACAACAGATCTGAGGAATGGAAGCAGTTTAGAATTCAGCAAAGGAGGACCAAGGGATTGATTAAGAAGGGGAAAATAGAGCCCGAGGGTAAGCTTGCAGGGAACATAAAAGGTTCTATAGGTATGTGAAGAGAAAAAGATTGGTGAAGACAAATGTAGGTCCCTTACAGAAACAGGGGAATTTATAATGGGGAACAAAGAAATGGCTGTCCAACTATATACATACATGTGTTCTGTCTTCACAAAGGAGGACACAAATAACATCCCAGAAATGTTGGGGAACAAAGGGTTTAGTGAGAGGGAGGAACTGAATGAAATCAGTATGAGTAGGGAAATGTTGTTGGGGAAATTGATGGGATTGAAGGCTGTTAAATCCCCGGGGCCTGATAATCTGCATCCCAGAGTACTTAAGGAAGTGGCCCTAGAAATAGTGGATCATTGGTGGTCATCTTCCGAGATTCTGTAGACTCTGGAACAGTTCCTACAGATTGGAGGGTAGCTAATGTAACCCGACTATTAGGGAGGCAGAGAGAAAACAAGGAATTATAGACCAGTCAGCCAGACATTGGTAGTGGGGAAAATTCTAGAGTCCATTATAAAAGATTTAATAGCTGAGCATGTCTAAAACCATGGCAAAATCGGACAGAGTCAGCATAGATTTATGAACGGGAAATCATGCTTGACAAATCTACTGGAATTTTTGGAGGATGTCACCAGTAGAGTTGATGAGGGGGAGCCAGTGGATGTGGTTTATTTGGACTTTCAGAAAGCCTTCGACAAAGTCCCACATAAGAGACTGGGGTGTAAAATTAAAGCGCGTGGGATTGAGGGTAGTGTATTGAGATGGATAGAAAACTGGTTGGCAGACAGGAAACAAAGAAAAGGAATAAATGGGTCTTTTTCCAAATGGCAGGCAGTGACTAGTGGGGTACCGCAGGGATCAGTCCTGGGACCCCAGTTATTCACAATATATATTCATGATTTAGATGAGGGAATTAAATGTAATATCTCCAGGTTTGCAGATGACACAAAGCTGGGTGGGAGGGTGAGCTGTGAGGAGGATGCAGAGATGCTTCAGTGTGATTTGAACAAGCTGAGTGAGTGGGTAAATGCATGGCAGATGCAGTATAATGTGGATAAATGTGAGGTTATCCATTTTGGTAGCAAAAAACAGGAAGGCAGATTATTATCTGAATGGCTTTAAATTGAGAGAGGGGAATGTGCAACGAGACCTGGGCATCCTTGTACACCAGTCGCTGAAGGTAAGCATGCAGGTTCAGCAGGCGGTAAAGAAGGCAAATGGTATGTTGGCCTTCATAGCCAGAGGATTCGAGTACAGGAACAGGGATGTCTTGCTGCAATTGTACAGGGCCTTGGTGAGACCACACCTGGAATATTGTGTGCAGTTTTGGTTTCCTTATCTGAGGAAGGATGTACTTGCTATAGAGAGAGTGCAGCGATGGTTTACCCAACTGATTCCTGGGATGGCGGGACTGACATATGTTGATAGATTGAGTCGATTAGGATTATATTCACTGGAGTTCAGAAGAATGAGGGGGGGATCTCATAGAAACCTATAAAATTTTAGCAGGACTAGACAGGGTAGATGCAGGAAGGATGTTCCCGATGGTGGGGGGTCCAGAACCAGGGGTCACAGTCTGAGGATATGGGGTAGACCATTTAGGACTGAGATGAGGAGAAATTCCTTCACCCAGAGAGTGGTGAGCCTGTGGAATTCATTACCACAGAAAGTAGTTGAGACCAAAACATTATATGTTTTCAATGAAGAGTTAGATATAGCTCTTGGGGTGAAAGGGATCAAAGGGTATGGGGAGAAAGCGGGAGCAGGCTATTGAGTTGGATGATCAGCTATGATCATAATGAATGGTGGAGCAGTCTTGAAGGACCGAATGACCTACTCCTGCCCCGAGTTTCTATGTTTCTATGAAAGGGATAGCAGCACCCTGGATAGATAGGGAGAAACTGTCTCGTTGGGGGAAGGAGCGAGGATGAGAGGGACACAGATTTCAGTTAATCGGTAAAAGAAGCAGTTGTGTTTCCCTGCTCATTGTGGTCACTTCCTGGATAAACATCAGGACACCGAACATGCCTAAGGGATTGGTTACAGCACAAGTACGTAGGCTGGTGTATGAAGGTATTGAGAAGTTGGGAGCAGTATTACAAAGTTGGAGATCTTGTACACATGTCTGAGTTGGTAGCTTCCTCAGAATGAACTGTTCCGGACAGGAGAGAGACAGGCAAACTGTACTTCTGTCTCTCACCAACTGTCCATACGCAGAAGGTGTGTTGAATTCTTTGTGAAGTGTGTTGTGGTGTGTTTTCCCAAACCCTCAGTGTGTCTGATCCACTTTACTCATCACTCACAGCAAACTCACATTATGATCAACTCTGGTTAGTTTATTTACATTTAAAACCCGGGGCAGAATGTTCAAAATGTCAACCTCCACATTCACATCCACACACAATAACACACACTCTAACACACCCACACTCCCATCCACTCCCACACACACTGGCACACCGGCTCTCACACACACACACCCATCCACACCCACACACACTGGCACACCGGCTCTCACACACACACACCCATCCACACCCACACACACTCGCACACCAACTCTCTCACATACATACACACACACACACACACACACCCATCCACACCCACACACACTGGCACACCGGCTCTCACACACACATACCCATCCATACCCATACACACTCGCACACCAGCTCTCACACACACACACACACCCACACACCCATCCACACTTTTACATGCACTCACACAAACACACACACTCACACAAACATATTCTCACAAACACACATACATGCCTACTCACACACATTCATAAACACACACAAACACACTCACGCTCACACACACACATAAAAACACCTCACACTGTCACATTTAAACACACACACACACACACACACACACACACACACACACAGATGCATACACACAGATACACACACACACATATAGACGTATACACACACATACACACACACATACACACACACACATAGATGTTTACACACACACATACACACACACACACGTACACAAATGCACAGACACAGTAATGAATGATAGAAAAAGGAAACTTTTACAACTATGGATAGTAACAGTACAAAAACCGTGGAGATTGAAATGAGATCACATGATTTACAGAGTCCGAGAAGACTCACACCTCACACTGTCACATTCAAACACTCACACACACAAACACACACCCACACACATAGACGCATACACACACATACACACACACATTCACATAGACGTATACACACACATACACACACACACACACACACACACACACATAGACGTTTACAAACACACACACGCACGCACGCACACACACACATACACAAATGCACAGACACAATAATGAAGGATAGAAAAAGGAAACTTTTACAAATATGCATAGTAACAGTACAAGAACCGTGGAGATTGAAATGAGTTCACGTGATTTACAGAGCCCGAGAAGAAAAAGTCCAAAGGGTATTTCAGATGTGATGGAATTTAATCCTGAGTCCAGTTAGTGCTTACTGCGTTCAAATTGAATGCCTCATTTCTGACATGACAACTATGAAAACATTGTAAGGAGTTGCTTCATTGGCTGCAAAAGCAGGTTGGGGATGATCTGAATAAGTGAAAGTTGCTAGAGAAATGCAGGACTTCTGTCCTGTTACATGTCGCCGGATTCATGCCTGGATTTATAATGGGGTTTTCCAAAGTCAACAGTCACACTGTCATTCCTACTTTCCACCACTAGTGGCGCTGCAGGAGACTCAACCTGGGAGAAAAGGGGAACAGATGAACTTTCACCTTTCGGATGTGGCCTCGGGCACTCAGGGATTGTGGGGAAGGGAGGAGGGGCTGGGGATCTTTGGACAATCCTGACATTCTGGTTTGGTGTCCCAGTCTCTCTTCAGGAACAATATTTCTCAATATCAGCTGCCTCGATGCAGGGCAGTGCCCTTTTCTCACAGATGAAACGGAACTGATCGGTACAACTGACATCATTCCAGTCAGTTCGTCTGATAATGGCGCAGTTTTCATTACCTTTCGAATTATTCGGTTCATCCTTATACCATTGAGTAAAACTGGGAAATGGGGGGGAAAAAAATACCAATAAAAATCCGACACATTCCCGCACAGGATCAACAAAATTCCTACAGCCCTGTACAAATCCCCAACTAATCCCACTGTCCCGCTCTCTCCCCATAGCCCTCTATCAATCCCCAAACTAATCCCACTGTCCCGCTCTCTCCCCATAGACCTGTATCAATCCCCAAACTAATCCCACTGTCCCGGCTCTCTCCCCATAGCCCTGTATCAATCCCCAAACTAATCCCACTGTCCCGGCTCTCTCCCTATAGCCCTGTATCAATCCCAAACTAATCCCACTGTCCCGCTCTCTCCCTATAGCCCTGTATCAATCCCCAAACTAATCCCACTGTCCCACTCTCACCCCATAGCCCTGTATCAATCCCAAACTAATCCCACTGTCCCACTCTCTCCCCATAGCCCTGTATCAATCCCAAACTAATCCCACTGTCCCACTCTCACCCCATAGTCCTGTATTAATCCCAAACTATTCCCACTGCCCCGCTCTCTCCCTATAGCCCTGTATCAATCCCCAAACTAATCCCACGGTCCCACTCTCTCCCCATAGTCCTGTACCAATCCCAAACTAATCCCACTGTCCCACTCCCTCTCCATAGCCCTGTATCAATCCCCAAACTAATCCCACTGTCCTGCTCTCTCCCCATAGACCTGTATCAATCTCCAAACTAATCCCACTGTCCCGCTTTCTCCCCATAGCCCTGTATCAATCCCCAAACTAATCCCACTGCCAACACTCTCCCCATAGCCCTGTAACAATCCCCATACTAATCCCACTGCCCAACTCTCTCACCATGGCCCTGTATCAATCACCAAACTAATCCTCCTGCCCAACTCTCTCCCTATAGCCCTGTATCAATCCCCAAACTAATCCCACTGTCCCACTCTCACCCCATAGCCCTGTATTAATCCCAAACTATTCCCACTGCCCCGCTCTCTCCCTATAGCCCTGTATCAATCCCCAAACTAATCCCACGGTCCCACTCTCTCCCCATAGTCCTGTACCAATCCCAAACTAATCCCACTGTCCCACTCCCTCTCCATAGCCCTGTATCGATCCCCAAACTAATCCCACTGCCCCGCTCTCTCCCCATAGACCTGTATCAATCCCCAATCTAATCCCACTGTCCCGCTCTCTCCCCATAGCCCTGTATCAATCCCAAACTAATCCCACTGTCCCACTCTCTCCCCATAGCCCTGTATCAATCCCCAAACTAATCCCACTGCCAACACTCTCCCCATCGCCCTGTATCAATCCCAAACTAATCCCACTGCCCCAGTCTCTTCCCATAGACCTGTATCAATCCCCAACTAATTCCACTGTCCCGCTCTATCCCCACAGCCCTGTATCAATCCCAAACTAATTCCACTGTCCCCCTCTCTCCCCATAGCCCTGTATCAATCCCAAACTAATCCCACTGTCCCCCTCTCTCCCCATAGCCCTGTATCAATCCCCAAACTAATTCCACAGTCCCCCTCTCTCCCCATAGCACTGTATCAATCCCAAACTAATCCCACTGCCCCACTCTCTCCCCACAGCCCTGTATCAATCCCCAAACTAATCCCACTGTCCCGTTCTCTCCCCATAGACCTGTACGAATCCCAAACCAATCCCACTGTCTCACTCTCTCCCCATAGCCCTGTATCAATCCCAAACTAATCCCCCTGTCCCGCCCTCTCTCCATGCGACGCAGGGAGTCACCTCACTGGGTTCCCATCCACCCATTTCCAGTTTCCTTCACTCTCTCGATCTGTTAGTCCGATCCAGTAATCCCCAGGATTGTTCTCGATAGATTTCTTTGTGAAATTCTGCAGCAGATACAATGATGGAATGTGATCAGTTAGTATGACTGCCTGAACTCACACACACACACACACACACACACAACTGATACCCGAAAATACCGACAAACCCTTTCTCAGGAAATTCTCCCTCATTCCCTCTGATTAAATATCGGGAAGACTGAAGCTGTTGTTTTCCGTCTCTGTTCCAAACTCCATTCCCGAGTTACTGACTCCATCGTGGGACTCCCTGAGTCTGACCCAGACAGTTCAGAATCCTGGGATCGTGTTTAACCTGGAGATGGGATTCCCACCTCATATCCACATCGTCACCAAGACAGCCTCTTCCCAAATCTGTAATATCACCCAGAACCTCCCTGGTCTCAGCTCATCGACTGCTGAAACCCTCATCCATGTAGTGTAGAGGGAGCTTTACTCTGTATCTAATCCCGTGCTGTACCAGTCCTGGGAGTGTTTGATGGGGACAGTGTAGAGGGAGCTTTACTCTGTGTCTAACCCCGTGCTGTACCTGTCCTGGGAGTGTTTGATGTGGACAGTGTAGAGGGAGCTTTACTCTGTATCTAACCCCGTGATGTACATGTCCTGGGAGTGTTTGATGGGGACGGTGTAGAGTGAGATTTACTCTGTATCTAACCCCGTGCTGTACCTGTCCTGCGAGTGTTTGATGGGAACAGTGTAGAGGGAGCTTTACTCTGTATCTAAACCCGTGCTGTACCTGTCCTGCGAGTGTTTGATGGGAACAGTGTAGAAGGAGCTTTACTCTGTATCTAAACCCGTGCTGTACCTGTCCTGTGAGTGTTTGATGGGGACAGTGTAGAGGGAGCTTTACTGTGTATCTAACCCTGTGCTGCACCTGTCCTGGGAGTTTTTGATAGGGACAGTTTCGAGGGATATTCTCTCTCTATCTCACTCTGACTGATGCATTTGTCATTCTCACCTGTTCCTGTTCTGTATTTATGATGATGAGGTGTGAAGTTTGGGATTCACATTGTTGTTTTGCCGAGTCCCAGTTTACTTCATTCGTTGAGAATCTATAACAATGATGATTATGAACTTTCCAGCCGCTCGGACAGGGAGAGTCTGCAAAATTATAAAGACTTAATTCAGAGAAATACATTGAAACATTAGGAACTGCAGGAGACCATTCAGACCCTCTCGAGCCTGTTACACAGGATCAGGAAGAGACCATGCAGCCCCTCTCGAGCCTGTTACACAGGATCATGAGGAGGCCATTCAGCCCCTCTTGAGCATGTTACACAGGAAAAGGAGGAGGCCATTCAGCCCCTCTCGAGCCTGTTACACAGGAACAGGAGGAGGCCTTTCAGCCCCTCTGGAGTATTTTACACCATGCTATTGGATCTGCTCTGTACCTTAACCCCATGGTTCCGTGACCCTCCATCCCCAACAACAATCTCTCAATCTCAGTTTTGACGTTTCCCTTTGACCTCCGGCCCCCACAGTTTATTTCGGGGTTTGGGTGGGGAGAGTTCCTGATTTCCGCTCCCCTTTGTGTGAAGAGGTGTTTCCTGATGTCCCCTCTGAACGTCCTGGCTCCAATTTTAACCTTCTTGCCCCTTGTTCCCGACTCCCCCTCCCCGGCTCCCCCACAACCCACCGGATCAGAGGAAATCGTTTCTCTCCATCCACCCAATCGAATCTCTTTATTGAGTTCAACGCCTCGGGTCCGGTCGCCGTGGTTTCGCCTGTAGGCCTCAGGCTTCGAGTATGGATCGCCCGCCTGCATCTTATCCAATCCCTTCAATCTGTCGGACAGACCCCCCCGATCGATTCATCCCCTCGTCTGTCCCAAACTCCGGGAGGCAGAGGCCGGGATAGTGCGGACTTCCCCCGCTTGGAGATTGAGGCCATGACTGGTGGATGGGGAGGGTGGGGATGGGGAGACAGAGGGTGGGGGTGGGGGTGGGGAGACAGGGGGTGGGGACACAGGGGGTGGGGGTGGGTGTGGGGAGACAGAGGTGGGGGTGGGGAGACAGGGTGTGGGGAGACAGGGGGTGGGGGTGGGGAGTCAGGGGGTGGGGGTGGGGAGACAGGGGGTGGGGACACAGGGGGTGGGGGTGGGGAGACAGTGTTGGGGGTGGGCAGATTGGGGTGGGGGTGGTCAGACAGAGGGGTGGGGTGGGGAGACAGTGTGTGGGGGTGGGGGAAGGGCCGGGGAGATAGGAGCTGGGGGTGGGGAGACAGGGGGTGGGAGTGGGGAGACAGGGGGTGGGGAGACAGTGTGTGGGGGTGGGGGAAGGGCCGGGGAGATAGGAGCTGGGGGTGGGGAGACAGGGGGTGGGAGTGGGGAGACAGGGGGTGGGGAGACAGGTGTGGGGGTGGGGAGACAGGAGGTGGGTGTGGGGAGACAGGGGGTGGGGGTGGGGAGACAGGGGGTGGGGAGACAGGGGGTGGGGAGACAGGGGTAGGGGTGGGGATTTAGGGGGTGGGGGCGATCCCAACGGGACAGAGCGTGGGTGGATGGGAGAGTGGGCGAGGGGGGTGGCGGCCGTCAACACCAACTCACCTGAGCAGCTTCGGAGGATGGCGCAGAAGGATCTTCGGTCCCTGAGCATCTGTTCAAGGGTCTCGGACATATTCCGGATCTTTCCGTTCAGCCCCGTCATGTCCTTGTCCATCTGTAGGACTGAGAGAATCACAGGGTCACAGAACTCACAGAGTCACAGAACCACAGGGTCTGAACCGCACGGAAAGAGGCCATTTGGCCCATCATGTCTACACTGTCTCTCCGAATGAGCGTTAGTACCCACTGTCATTGCCCTGCCTTTTCCCCCCTGTACCCCTGCACATTATTTCGGTTCAAGTAACCATCCAATGCCCCCTTGAATGCCTCGATTGAACCTGCCTCCCCCACACGACCAGGCAGCACATCCCAGACCCGAACCACTCGGCGTGTGAAAACGTTTTCTCTCACATCGCGTTTGATTCCTTCGCAAATCGCTGAAAAATCCGTGTCCTCTGGGCCCAGTGAGAACAGCTTCTCCCCGTCTCCTCTGTCCAGCCCCCTCTTGATTCTGAACGTCTCCATCAAATCCCCTCTCAGCCTCCTTCTCTCCAAGGAGAACAGTCCCAACCTCTCCCGTCTCTCCTTGGAACTGAAGTTTCTCATTCCAAGAACAATCCGTCTAAACCTCTCCTGCGTGTTACAGTGAGGGGTGTGGGATATATCAGAATGTTACAGTGAGGGGTGTGGGATATACCAGTGTGTTACAGTGAGGGGTGTGGGATATATCAGAGTGTTACAGTGAGGGGTGTGGGATATATCAGAATGTTACAGTGAGGGGTGTGGGATATATCAGAGTGTTACATTGAGGGGTGTGGGATATATCAGAGTGTTACAGTGAGGGGTGTGGGATATATCAGAGTGTTACAGTGAGGGTTGTGGGATATATCAGAGTGTTACAGTGAGGGGTGTGGGATATATCAGAGTGTAACAATGAGGGGTGTGGGATTTATCAGTGTTACAGTGAGGGGTGTGGGATGTATCAGAGAGTTACAGTGAGGGTTGTGGGATATATCAGAGTGTTACAGTGAGGGGTGCGGGATATATCAGAGTGTTACAATGAGGGGTGTGGGATTTATCAGTGTTACAGTGAGGGGTGTGGGATGTATCAGGGTGTTACAGTGAAGGGTGTGGGATATATCAGACTGTTACAGTGAGGGGTGAGGGATATATCAGAGTGTTACAGTGAGGGGTGGGGGATATATCAGAATGTTACAGTGAGGGGTGTGAGATATATCAGGGTGTTACAGTGAGGTGTGTGGGATATATCAGAATGTTACTGTGAGGGGTGTGGGATATATCAGAGTGTTACAGTGAGGGTTGTGGGGTATATCAGAGTGTTAGAGTGAGGTGTGTGGGATATATCAGAGTGTTGCAGTGCGGTGTGGGTTATACCAGGGTGTTACAGTGAGGAGTGTGAGATATATCAGGTTGTTACAGTGAAGGGTGTCTGATATATCTGAGTGTTACTGTGAGCGTGTGTGATATATCTGAGTGTTACCGTGAGGCTGTGTGATCTATCAGAGTGTTATTGTGAGGAGTGCGGGATGTATCAGTCTGTTACAGTGAGGGGTGTGGGATATATCAGTCTGTTGCAGTGAGGGGTGTGGGATATATCAGGGTGTTAGAGTGAGGCCATGGGATATATCAGAGTGTTAGAGTGAGGGGCGTAGGATATGTCAGAGTATTATAGTGAGGGGAGTGGGATATATCTGACTGTTATTGTGAGGGTCTGTGATATATGTGAGTGTTACAGTGACTGGTGTGGGATATATCAGTATTACAGTGAGGGGTGTGGGCTATATCAGAGTGTTACAGTGAGGGGTGTGGGATATATAAGAGTGTTTCTGTGAGGGGTGTGGGGTATATCAGAGTGTTACAGTGAGGTGTGTGGAATATATCAGAGTGTGACAGTGAGAGGTGTGGGTTATATCAGAGTGTTACAGTGAGGATTGTGGGATATATCAGGATGTTACAGTGAGGGGTGTGGGATATATCAGAGTGTTACAGTGAGAGGTGTGGGATATATCAGAGTGTCACTGTGAGGGGTGTGGGATATATCAGAGTGTTACAGTGAGGGGTGTGGGATATATCAGAGTGTTACAGTGAGGGGTGTGGGATGTATCAGGGTGTTACAGTGAGGGGAGTGGGATATATCAGAGTGTTACAGTGAGGGGTGTCGGAAATATCAGAGTGATAGAGTGAGGGCCGTGGGATACAGCAGAGTGTTAGGGTGAGGGGCGTAGAATATATCGGAGTGTTACAGTGATGGGTGTGGGATATATCAGAGTATTACTGTGAGCGTGCGTGATTTATCTGAGTGTTACAGTGAGGCTGTGTGATATATCAGATTTTTCACTGTGAGGACTGCGGGATATATCAGTGTGCTACAGTGAGGGGTGTGGGACATATCAGTGTGTTACAGTGAGGGGTGTGGGATATATCAGTGTGTTACATTGAGGGGTGTGGGATATATCAGGGTGTAACAGTGAGGGGTGTGGGGTATATCAGTGTTACAGTGAGGGGTGTGGGATATATCAGGGTGTAACAGTGAGGGGTGTGAGATATATCAGGGTGTTAGATTGAGGGGCATGGGATAAATCAGAGTGTCACAGTGAGTGGTGTGGGATATATCTGATTGTTACAGTGAGGGTGTGTGATATATCAGAGTGTTACAGTGAGGGGTGTGGGTTATATCAGATTGTTACAGTGAGGAGTGTGGGATACATCAGAGTGTTACAGTGAGGGGTGCGGGACATATCAGAGTGTTACACTGAGGAGTGCACGATATATCAGATTGTTACAGTGAGGGGTGTGGGATATATCCGAGTGTTACAGTGAGGGGTGTTTGATATATCAGAGTGTTACAGTGAGGGGTGTGGAATATATCAGAGTGTGACAGTGAGGGGTGTGGGATATATCCGAGTGTTACAGTGAGGGGTGTTTGATATATCAGAGTGTTACAGTGAGGGGTGTGGGATATATCCGAGTGTTACAGTGAGGGGTGTTTGATATATCAGAGTGTTACAGTGAGGGGTGTGGAATATATCAGTGTGTTACATTGAGGGGTGTGGGATATATCAGGGTGTAACAGTGAGGGGTGTGGGGTATATCAGTGTTACAGTGAGGGGTGTGGGATATATCAGGGTGTAACAGTGAGGGGTGTGAGTTATATCAGGGTGTTAGATTGAGGGGCATGGGATAAATCAGAGTGTCACAGTGAGTGGTGTGGGATGTATCTGATTGTTACAGTGAGGGTGTGTGATATATCAGAGTGTTACAGTGAGGGGTGTGGGTTATATCAGATTGTTACAGTGAGGAGTGTGGTATACATCAGAGTGTTACAGTGAGGGGTGCGGGACATATCAGAGTGTTACAGTGAGGAGTGCACGATATATCAGATTGTTACAGTGAGGGGTGTGGGATATATCCGAGTGTTACAGTGAGGGGTGTTTGATATATCAGAGTGTTACAGTGAGGGGTGTGGAATATATCAGAGTGTGGCAGTGAGGGGTGTGGGATATATCCGAGTGTTACAGTGAGGGGTGTTTGATATATCAGAGTGTTACAGTGAGGGGTGTGGGATATATCCGAGTGTTACAGTGAGGGGTGTTTGATATATCAGAGTGTTACAGTGAGGGGTGTGGAATAAATCAGAGTGTGACAGTGAGGGGTGTGGGATATATCAGGGTGCTACAGTGAGAGGTGTGGGATATATCAGAGTGTCACTGTGAGGGGTGTGGGATATATCAGAGTGTTACATTGAGGGGTGTGGGATATATCAGAGTGTTACAGTGAGGGGTGTGGGATGTATCAGGGTGTTACAGTGAGGGGAGTGGGATATATCAGAGTGTTACAGTGAGGGGTGTCGGAAATATCAGAGTGATAGAGTGAGGGCCGTGGGATACAGCAGAGTGTTAGGGTGAGGGGCGTAGAATATATCGGAGTGTTACAGTGATGGGTGTGGGATATATCAGAGTATTACTGTGAGCGTGCGTGATTTATCTGAGTGTTACAGTGAGGCTGTGTGATATATCAGATTTTTCACTGTGAGGACTGCGGGATATATCAGTGTGCTACAGTGAGGGGTGTGGGACATATCAGTGTGTTACAGTGAGGGGTGTGGGATATATCAGTGTGTTACATTGAGGGGTGTGGGATATATCAGGCTGTAACAGTGAGGGGTGTGGGGTATATCAGTGTTACAGTGAGGGGTGTGGGATATATCAGGGTGTAACAGTGAGGGGTGTGAGATATATCAGGGTGTTAGATTGAGGGGCATGGGATAAATCAGAGTGTCACAGTGAGTGGTGTGGGATATATCTGATTGTTACAGTGAGGGTGTGTGATATATCAGAGTGTTACAGTGAGGGGTGTGGGTTATATCAGATTGTTACAGTGAGGAGTGTGGGATACATCAGAGTGTTACAGTGAGGGGTGCGGGACATATCAGAGTGTTACACTGAGGAGTGCACGATATATCAGATTGTTACAGTGAGGGGTGTGGGATATATCCGAGTGTTACAGTGAGGGGTGTTTGATATATCAGAGTGTTACAGTGAGGGGTGTGGAATATATCAGAGTGTGACAGTGAGGGGTGTGGGATATATCCGAGTGTTACAGTGAGGGGTGTTTGATATATCAGAGTGTTACAGTGAGGGGTGTGGGATATATCCGAGTGTTACAGTGAGGGGTGTTTGATATATCAGAGTGTTACAGTGAGGGGTGTGGAATATATCAGTGTGTTACATTGAGGGGTGTGGGATATATCAGGGTGTAACAGTGAGGGGTGTGGGGTATATCAGTGTTACAGTGAGGGGTGTGGGATATATCAGGGTGTAACAGTGAGGGGTGTGAGTTATATCAGGGTGTTAGATTGAGGGGCATGGGATAAATCAGAGTGTCACAGTGAGTGGTGTGGGATGTATCTGATTGTTACAGTGAGGGTGTGTGATATATCAGAGTGTTACAGTGAGGGGTGTGGGTTATATCAGATTGTTACAGTGAGGAGTGTGGTATACATCAGAGTGTTACAGTGAGGGGTGCGGGACATATCAGAGTGTTACAGTGAGGAGTGCACGATATATCAGATTGTTACAGTGAGGGGTGTGGGATATATCCGAGTGTTACAGTGAGGGGTGTTTGATATATCAGAGTGTTACAGTGAGGGGTGTGGAATATATCAGAGTGTGGCAGTGAGGGGTGTGGGATATATCCGAGTGTTACAGTGAGGGGTGTTTGATATATCAGAGTGTTACAGTGAGGGGTGTGGGATATATCCGAGTGTTACAGTGAGGGGTGTTTGATATATCAGAGTGTTACAGTGAGGGGTGTGGAATAAATCAGAGTGTGACAGTGAGGGGTGTGGGATATATCAGGGTGCTACAGTGAGAGGTGTGGGATATATCAGAGTGTCACTGTGAGGGGTGTGGGATATATCAGAGTGTTACATTGAGGGGTGTGGGATATATCAGAGTGTTACAGTGAGGGGTGTGGGATGTATCAGGGTGTTACAGTGAGGGGAGTGGGATATATCAGAGTGTTACAGTGAGGGGTGTCGGAAATATCAGAGTGATAGAGTGAGGGCCGTGGGATACAGCAGAGTGTTAGGGTGAGGGGCGTAGAATATATCGGAGTGTTACAGTGATGGGTGTGGGATATATCAGAGTATTACTGTGAGCGTGCGTGATTTATCTGAGTGTTACAGTGAGGCTGTGTGATATATCAGATTTTTCACTGTGAGGACTGCGGGATATATCAGTGTGCTACAGTGAGGGGTGTGGGACATATCAGTGTGTTACAGTGAGGGGTGTGGGATATATCAGTGTGTTACATTGAGGGGTGTGGGATATATCAGGCTGTAACAGTGAGGGGTGTGGGGTATATCAGTGTTACAGTGAGGGGTGTGGGATATATCAGGGTGTAACAGTGAGGGGTGTGAGATATATCAGGGTGTTAGATTGAGGGGCATGGGATAAATCAGAGTGTCACAGTGAGTGGTGTGGGATATATCTGATTGTTACAGTGAGGGTGTGTGATATATCAGAGTGTTACAGTGAGGGGTGTGGGTTATATCAGATTGTTACAGTGAGGAGTGTGGGATACATCAGAGTGTTACAGTGAGGGGTGCGGGACATATCAGAGTGTTACACTGAGGAGTGCACGATATATCAGATTGTTACAGTGAGGGGTGTGGGATATATCCGAGTGTTACAGTGAGGGGTGTTTGATATATCAGAGTGTTACAGTGAGGGGTGTGGAATATATCAGAGTGTGACAGTGAGGGGTGTGGGATATATCCGAGTGTTACAGTGAGGGGTGTTTGATATATCAGAGTGTTACAGTGAGGGGTGTGGGATATATCCGAGTGTTACAGTGAGGGGTGTTTGATATATCAGAGTGTTACAGTGAGGGGTGTGGAATATATCAGTGTGTTACATTGAGGGGTGTGGGATATATCAGGGTGTAACAGTGAGGGGTGTGGGGTATATCAGTGTTACAGTGAGGGGTGTGGGATATATCAGGGTGTAACAGTGAGGGGTGTGAGTTATATCAGGGTGTTAGATTGAGGGGCATGGGATAAATCAGAGTGTCACAGTGAGTGGTGTGGGATGTATCTGATTGTTACAGTGAGGGTGTGTGATATATCAGAGTGTTACAGTGAGGGGTGTGGGTTATATCAGATTGTTACAGTGAGGAGTGTGGTATACATCAGAGTGTTACAGTGAGGGGTGCGGGACATATCAGAGTGTTACAGTGAGGAGTGCACGATATATCAGATTGTTACAGTGAGGGGTGTGGGATATATCCGAGTGTTACAGTGAGGGGTGTTTGATATATCAGAGTGTTACAGTGAGGGGTGTGGAATATATCAGAGTGTGGCAGTGAGGGGTGTGGGATATATCCGAGTGTTACAGTGAGGGGTGTTTGATATATCAGAGTGTTACAGTGAGGGGTGTGGGATATATCCGAGTGTTACAGTGAGGGGTGTTTGATATATCAGAGTGTTACAGTGAGGGGTGTGGAATAAATCAGAGTGTGACAGTGAGGGGTGTGGGATATATCAGGGTGCTACAGTGAGAGGTGTGGGATATATCAGAGTGTCACTGTGAGGGGTGTGGGATATATCAGAGTGTTACATTGAGGGGTGTGGGATATATCAGAGTGTTACAGTGAGGGGTGTGGGATGTATCAGGGTGTTACAGTGAGGGGAGTGGGATATATCAGAGTGTTACAGTGAGGGGTGTCGGAAATATCAGAGTGATAGAGTGAGGGCCGTGGGATACAGCAGAGTGTTAGGGTGAGGGGCGTAGAATATATCGGAGTGTTACAGTGATGGGTGTGGGATATATCAGAGTATTACTGTGAGCGTGCGTGATTTATCTGAGTGTTACAGTGAGGCTGTGTGATATATCAGATTTTTCACTGTGAGGACTGCGGGATATATCAGTGTGCTACAGTGAGGGGTGTGGGACATATCAGTGTGTTACAGTGAGGGGTGTGGGATATATCAGTGTGTTACATTGAGGGGTGTGGGATATATCAGGCTGTAACAGTGAGGGGTGTGGGGTATATCAGTGTTACAGTGAGGGGTGTGGGATATATCAGGGTGTAACAGTGAGGGGTGTGAGATATATCAGGGTGTTAGATTGAGGGGCATGGGATAAATCAGAGTGTCACAGTGAGTGGTGTGGGATATATCTGATTGTTACAGTGAGGGTGTGTGATATATCAGAGTGTTACAGTGAGGGGTGTGGGTTATATCAGATTGTTACAGTGAGGAGTGTGGGATACATCAGAGTGTTACAGTGAGGGGTGCGGGACATATCAGAGTGTTACACTGAGGAGTGCACGATATATCAGATTGTTACAGTGAGGGGTGTGGGATATATCCGAGTGTTACAGTGAGGGGTGTTTGATATATCAGAGTGTTACAGTGAGGGGTGTGGAATATATCAGAGTGTGACAGTGAGGGGTGTGGGATATATCCGAGTGTTACAGTGAGGGGTGTTTGATATATCAGAGTGTTACAGTGAGGGGTGTGGGATATATCCGAGTGTTACAGTGAGGGGTGTTTGATATATCAGAGTGTTACAGTGAGGGGTGTGGAATATATCAGTGTGTTACATTGAGGGGTGTGGGATATATCAGGGTGTAACAGTGAGGGGTGTGGGGTATATCAGTGTTACAGTGAGGGGTGTGGGATATATCAGGGTGTAACAGTGAGGGGTGTGAGTTATATCAGGGTGTTAGATTGAGGGGCATGGGATAAATCAGAGTGTCACAGTGAGTGGTGTGGGATGTATCTGATTGTTACAGTGAGGGTGTGTGATATATCAGAGTGTTACAGTGAGGGGTGTGGGTTATATCAGATTGTTACAGTGAGGAGTGTGGTATACATCAGAGTGTTACAGTGAGGGGTGCGGGACATATCAGAGTGTTACAGTGAGGAGTGCACGATATATCAGATTGTTACAGTGAGGGGTGTGGGATATATCCGAGTGTTACAGTGAGGGGTGTTTGATATATCAGAGTGTTACAGTGAGGGGTGTGGAATATATCAGAGTGTGGCAGTGAGGGGTGTGGGATATATCCGAGTGTTACAGTGAGGGGTGTTTGATATATCAGAGTGTTACAGTGAGGGGTGTGGGATATATCCGAGTGTTACAGTGAGGGGTGTTTGATATATCAGAGTGTTACAGTGAGGGGTGTGGAATAAATCAGAGTGTGACAGTGAGGGGTGTGGGATATATCAGGGTGCTACAGTGAGAGGTGTGGGATATATCAGAGTGTCACTGTGAGGGGTGTGGGATATATCAGAGTGTTACATTGAGGGGTGTGGGATATATCAGAGTGTTACAGTGAGGGGTGTGGGATGTATCAGGGTGTTACAGTGAGGGGAGTGGGATATATCAGAGTGTTACAGTGAGGGGTGTCGGAAATATCAGAGTGATAGAGTGAGGGCCGTGGGATACAGCAGAGTGTTAGGGTGAGGGGCGTAGAATATATCGGAGTGTTACAGTGATGGGTGTGGGATATATCAGAGTATTACTGTGAGCGTGCGTGATTTATCTGAGTGTTACAGTGAGGCTGTGTGATATATCAGATTTTTCACTGTGAGGACTGCGGGATATATCAGTGTGCTACAGTGAGGGGTGTGGGACATATCAGTGTGTTACAGTGAGGGGTGTGGGATATATCAGTGTGTTACATTGAGGGGTGTGGGATATATCAGGCTGTAACAGTGAGGGGTGTGGGGTATATCAGTGTTACAGTGAGGGGTGTGGGATATATCAGGGTGTAACAGTGAGGGGTGTGAGATATATCAGGGTGTTAGATTGAGGGGCATGGGATAAATCAGAGTGTCACAGTGAGTGGTGTGGGATATATCTGATTGTTACAGTGAGGGTGTGTGATATATCAGAGTGTTACAGTGAGGGGTGTGGGTTATATCAGATTGTTACAGTGAGGAGTGTGGGATACATCAGAGTGTTACAGTGAGGGGTGCGGGACATATCAGAGTGTTACACTGAGGAGTGCACGATATATCAGATTGTTACAGTGAGGGGTGTGGGATATATCCGAGTGTTACAGTGAGGGGTGTTTGATATATCAGAGTGTTACAGTGAGGGGTGTGGAATATATCAGAGTGTGACAGTGAGGGGTGTGGAATATATCAGAGTGTGACAGTGAGGGGTGTGGGATATATCCGAGTGTTACAGTGAGGGGTGTTTGATATATCAGAGTGTTACAGTGAGGGGTGTGGGATATATCCGAGTGTTACAGTGAGGGGTGTTTGATATATCAGAGTGTTACAGTGAGGGGTGTGGAATATATCAGTGTGTTACATTGAGGGGTGTGGGATATATCAGGGTGTAACAGTGAGGGGTGTGGGGTATATCAGTGTTACAGTGAGGGGTGTGGGATATATCAGGGTGTAACAGTGAGGGGTGTGAGTTATATCAGGGTGTTAGATTGAGGGGCATGGGATAAATCAGAGTGTCACAGTGAGTGGTGTGGGATGTATCTGATTGTTACAGTGAGGGTGTGTGATATATCAGAGTGTTACAGTGAGGGGTGTGGGTTATATCAGATTGTTACAGTGAGGAGTGTGGTATACATCAGAGTGTTACAGTGAGGGGTGCGGGACATATCAGAGTGTTACAGTGAGGAGTGCACGATATATCAGATTGTTACAGTGAGGGGTGTGGGATATATCCGAGTGTTACAGTGAGGGGTGTTTGATATATCAGAGTGTTACAGTGAGGGGTGTGGAATATATCAGAGTGTGGCAGTGAGGGGTGTGGGATATATCCGAGTGTTACAGTGAGGGGTGTTTGATATATCAGAGTGTTACAGTGAGGGGTGTGGGATATATCCGAGTGTTACAGTGAGGGGTGTTTGATATATCAGAGTGTTACAGTGAGGGGTGTGGAATAAATCAGAGTGTGACAGTGAGGGGTGTGGGATATATCAGGGTGCTACAGTGAGGGGTGTGGGATATATCAGTGTGTTTCAGTGAGGGGTGTGGGGTATATCAGTGTGTTACAGTGAGGGGTGTGGGATATATCAGGGTGTTACAATGAGGGGTGTGGGATATATCAGAGTGTTACAGTGTGGGGTGTGGTATATATCAGATTGTGACAGTGAGGGGTGTGGGATATATCAGGGTGTTACAGTGAGGAGTGTGTGATATATCAGGGTGTTACTGTGAGGGGTGTTGGTTATATCAGAGTGTTACAGTGAGGGGTGTGGGTTGTATCAGGGTGTTACAAGGAGGCGTGTGGGATATATCAGACTGTTACAAAAAGGGGTTTGTGGTATATCACAGTGTTACAATGTCGGGTGTAGGCTATATCAGGGTGTTGTAGTGAGGGGTTTCGGATATATCAGAGTGTTCCTGTGAGGGGTGTGGTTTGTATCGGGTGTTACAGTGAGGGGTGTGGGATATATCACAGTGTTACAGTGAGGGGTGTGCGATATATCAGAGTGTTGCAGTGAGGAGTGTGGGATATATCAGAGTGTTACAGTGAGGGGTGTGGGATATATCAGAGTGTTACAGTGAGGGGTTTGGAATATATCAGAGTGTTACAGTGAGGGGTGTGGGATATATCAGTGTTACAGTGAGGGATGTGGGATATATCAGAGCGTTACAGTGAAGGTTGTGGGGTATATCAGAGTGTTACAGTGTGGGGTGTGGGATATATCAGTGTTACAGTGAGGGGTGTGGAATATATCAGCGTGTTACAGTGAGGGGTGTGGGATATATCTCAGTGTTACATTGAGGGGTGTGGGATATATCAGAGCGTTACAGTGAAGGTTGTGGGGTATATCAGAGTGTTACAGTGTGGGGTGTGGGATATATCAGTGTTACAGTGAGGGGTGTGGGATATATCAGGGTGTTACAGTGAGGGGTGTGGGATATATCAGAGTTTTACAGTGAGGGGTGTGGAATATATCCGAGTGTTACAATGAGGGGTGTAGGATATATCAGTGTTACAGTGAGGGGTGTGGGATATATCAGAGTGTTACAGTGAAGGTTGTGGGGTATATCAGAGTGTTACAATGAGGGGTGTAGGATATATCAGTGTTACAGTGAGGGGTGTGGGATATATCAGAGTGTTACAGTGAAGGTTGTGGGGTATATCAGAGTGTTACAGTGTGGGGTGTGGGATATATCAGTGTTACAGTGAGGGGTGTGGAATATATCAGAGTGTTACAGTGAGGGGTGTGGGATATATCACAGTGTTACAGTGAGGGGTGTGGGCTATATCAGAGTGTTACGGTGAGGGGTGTGGGATATATCACAGTGTTACAGTGAGGGGTGTGGGATATATCAGAGTGTTACAGTGAAGGTTGTGGGGTATATCAGAGTGTTACAGTGAGGGGTGTGGGATATATCAGTGTTACAGTGAGGGGTGTGGGATATATCAGTGTTACAGTGAGGGGTGTGGGATATATCAGTGTTACAGTGAGAGGTGTGGGATATATCAGTGTGTTACAGTGAGGGGTGTGGGATATATCAGTGTTAGAGTGAGGGGTGTGGGATATATCAGTGTTACAGTGAGTGGTGTGGGATATATCAGAGTGTTACAGTGAGGGGTGTGGGATATATCAGAGTGTTACAGTGAGGGGTGTGGGATATATCAGGGTTACAGTGAGGGGTGTGGGATATATCAGTGTTACAGTGAGGGATGTGGTGTGAATCAGGCTGTTACATTGAGATGTTCCTCCCCGTACCGTGAACTGTGAGACCTGTAATAATTGCCAGGCCACAGATTAAGACAATAAGTCCGACCACGATGAGACATCTGGATTTTTTTGAGCTTCTTCCTCCAGCTGTTTCCTGTCCAGTTTTACCTGGAATAGAGAATTACAGATTGACCCATGTTGAGCAGCCTGTGTAACTGTACGGAACAGACAATGGTGACGTATCTACCTCCCTTATCGAGAGGAACAACAGCCACGTTACTCGTTTATATCCCTGGTTTCACATCCCAGCGCACGGTACAGGAGGGTTATCAAAGAGAATCGAACACCGAGTCACACAGGGAGATATTAGGGACAGGAAAGCAAAAGCTCAGTCACAGAGATCAGTACAAGGGGCGTCTTAAATGTGTAGAGAGAGAGAGAGAAAGAGACAGAAAGAAAGAGGCAGAGAGAGAGAGATTTAGGGAGACAGAGAGAGCGAGAGAGACAGAGGTGTGTAGGGGTTGGAGGAGTTTACAGAGATAGGGAGGGGTGTAGGGGCTGGAGGAGGTTACAGAGGAAGGGAGGGTTATAGGGGCTGGATGAGGTTACAGATATAGGGAGGGTTGGAGGGGTTGGAGGAGGTTACTGATATCGGGAGGGTTGTAGGGGCTGGAGGAGGTTACAGATATAGGGAGGGTTGTAGGATCTGGAGGACTTTACAGATATAGGGTGGGTTGTAGGGGTTGGAGGAGGTTACAGAGATAGGGAGGAGTGTAGGGGCTGGAGGGAGTTACAGAGATGGGAGGGTTGTAGGGGCTGGAGGAGTTTCCAGAGATAGGGAGGGCTGTAGGAGCTGGAGGAGGTTACAGAGATAGGGAGGGCTGTTGGGGCTGGAGTAGGTTACAGAGATAGGGAGGGTTGTATGGGCTGGAGGAGGTTACAGAGATAGGGAGGGTTGTAGGGGCTGGAGGAGGTTACAGAGATAGTGAGAGTTGTAGGTGCTGGAGGCGATTACAGAGATAGGGAGGGTTGTAGGGGCTGGAGGAGGTTACAGAGGAATGGAGGGTTGTAGGGGCTGGAGGAGGTTACAGAGATAGGGAGGGATGTAGGGGCTGGAGGAGGTTACAGAGATAGGGAGGGGTGTAGTGGCTGGAGGAGGTTACAGAGGAAGGGAGGGTTATAGGAGCTGGAGGAGGTTACAGATATAGGGAGGGTTGGAGGGTTTGGAGGAGGTTACTGATATAGGGATAGTTGTAGGGGCTGGAGGAGGTTACAGATATAGGGAGGGTTGTAGGGTCTGGAGGACTTAACAGATATAGGGAGGGTTGTAGGGGTTGGAGGAGGTTACAGAGATAGGGAGGAGAGTAGGGGCTGGAGGAGGTTACAGAGATAGGGAGGTTTGTAGGGGCTGGAGGAGGTTACAGAAATAGGGAGGGTTGTAGGGGTTGGAGGAGGTTACAGAGTTAGGGAGGGGTGTAGTGGCTGGAGGAGGTTACAGAGATAGGGAGGGCTGTAGTGGCTGGAGGAGGTTACAGAAATAGGGAGCAGTGTAGGGTCTGAAGGAGGTTACAGAGGAAGGGAGTGTTATAGGGGCTGGAGGAGGTTACAGATATAGGGAGGGTTGGAGGGGTTGGAGGAGGTTTCAGATATAGGGAGGTTTGTTCGAGTCTGGAGGAGGTTACAGAGATAAGGAGGGTTGTAGGGGTTGGAGGAGGTTACAGAGATAGGGAGGGGTGTAGGGGCTGGACGAGGGTACAGAGATAGGGAGAGGTTTAAGGGCTGGAAGAGGTTACAGGGATAGGGAGGGGTGTAGGGGCTGGAGGAGGTTACAGAGATAGGGAGGGATGTAGGGGCTGGAGGAGGTTACAGATATAGGGAGGGGTGTAGGGGATGGAGGAGGTTACAGAGATAGGGAGGGATGTAGGGCTGGAGGAGGTTACAGAGATAGGGAGGTTTGTAGTGGTTGGAGGAGGTTACAGAGATAGGGAGGGTTGTAGGGGTTAGAGGAGTTTACAGAGATATTGAGGTTTGTAGGGGTTGGAGGAGGTTACAGAGATATTGAGGGTTGTAGGGGCTGGAGGAGGTTGCAGAGATAGGGAGAATTGTAGGGGCTGGAGGAGGTTACAGAGATAGGGAGGGGTGTAGGGGCTGGAGGAGGTTACAGATATAGGGAGGGGTGCAGGGGATGGAGGAGGTTACAGAGATAGGGAGGGATGTAGGGGCTGGAGGAGGTTACAGATATAGGGAGGGGTGTAGGGAATGGAGGAGGTTACAGTGATAGGGAGGGGTGTAGGGGCTGGAGGAGGTTACAGAGATAGGGAGGGATGTAGGGGCTGGAGGAGGTTACAGAGATAGGGAGGGGTGTAGGGGCTGGAGGAGGTTACAGAGATAGGGAGGGGTGTAGGGGCTGGAGGATGTTACAGGGATAGGGAGGGGTGTAGGGGCTGGAGGAGGTTACAGAGGAAGGGAGCGTTGTAGGGGCTGGAGGAGGTTACAGAGATAGGGAGGGGTGTAGTGGCTGGAGGAGGTTACAGAGGAAGGGAGCGTTGTAGGGGCTGGAGGAGGTTACAGAGATAGGGAGGGCTGTAGTGGCTGGAGGAGGTTACAGAAATAGGGAGCGGTGTAGGGTCTGAAGGAGATTACAGAGGAAGGGAGGGTTATAGGGGCTGGAGGAGGTTACAGATATAGGGAGGGTTGGAGGGGTTGGAGGAGGTTTCAGATATAGGGAGGTTTGTTCGAGTCTGGAGGAGGTTACAGAGATAGGGAGGGTTGTAGGGGCTGGAGGAGGTTACAGATATAGGGAGGGGTGTAGGGGATGGAGGAGGTTACAGAGATAGGGAGGGTTGTAGGGGTTAGAGGAGTTTACAGAGATATTGAGGTTTGTAGGGGTTGGAGGAGGTTACAGAGATATTGAGTGTTGTCGGGGCTGGAGGAGGTTGCAGAGATAGGGAGACTTGTAGGGGCTGGAGGAGGTTACAGAGATAGGGAGGGGTGTAGGGGCTGGAGGAGGTTACAGAGATAGGGAGGGATGTAGGGGCTGGAGGAGGTTACAGAGATAGGGAGGGGTGTAGGGGCTGGAGGAGGTTACAGAGATAGGGAGGGGTGTAGGGGCTGGAGGAGGTTACAGAGATAGGGAGGGGTGTAGGGGCTGGAGGAGGTTACAGGGATCGGGAGGTGAATCTCTTCGTCCTTCAGCATGTCCCTCCCTCCCTGTCTGTCCTGAATATTGTGACCTCTGACCCCACACTCCCAGGATGACTGACCTTTATCTGGGGTCACCTCCGGGACTTGGTTCTGCTGCGGACTCTGCGGAGTGAAGTTGACTTGGGCGTAACTTGGTTCCTGTTCACCTACGAGAGTTGGAGAGAGACGGAGAGAGGGAGTGAGAAGGGATGAAGAATGTGAGGACAGTTTGGTCAGTACGTGTGACGTAGGTGGGAAGCAGAGGCCAACGACAGACCAACAACATGCACACTGACATGACAATCAGCTCTGGAGCACACCAAGACGTAACTAGAACGTAGCCAGGTGCATCTCAACTGCAACTACAGGCAGTTGAGAAGTAAATGCGACTTAGCAGACACTTAATTCACCAATAGAACAAGTGTAACACAAAATGAGCAGGCTTGGAATCTGAGCAACAGCAGGCACGTAGCTACGGTGCGATCGTCACGTGGCTGAGGTCTAACAGAAACGCAGCTAAGATACAACGGATGTGTGATGGACGTGTAAGCCAAGTGTAATTGAGACGTAACACACAGGCAACTAAGAAGCAAGTGACATACTACAGGTGTACAACAGGGTCAGGACTCTTGCTTAACTGTGACGTTACTACGATGCAACGGAAATGTAACTGAGATGTAACTGACAGGGAAGAGAAAAGTTGTGACAGGAGGAGTGTATTTGATTTCCAAACAGAGATTAGCAGACCCATAACTAAGGTCTAACAGATACGAAACTAAGGTGTAACAAGCAGAGAGGAGATGGATCAGCTACGATATTGACTCAGACGTAACTTAAGATGAAACTGAAAGAATCAGGGTCTACCTAATGCATCATGTTCAACGCAATTGAGAAACAAATAAAGTGCAGCAGGTTGGGCACAAATCAGTATCTTACGACCGACATACGATATCCGTAACTGACCTGTTGTATGGAGCTTAGATGTCCTGGAGGCAGGAAGAAGATTCAGCTCCGCGTATGAGATCTCCAGATCGTCTGGAAAATGGAAACAGAAACTATACAGTGGATGAGAGTTAGATACAGAGTAAAGATCCCTCTACACCGTCCCCATCAAACACTCCCAGGACAGGTACAGCACAGGGTTAGATACAGAGTAAATCTCCCTCTACACCGTCCCCATCAAACAGTCCCAGGACAGATACAGCACGGGGTTAGATACAGAGTAAAGCTCCCTCTACACTGTCCCCATCAAACACTCCCAGGACAGGTACAGCACGGGGTTAGATACAGAGTAAATCTCCCTCTACACTGTCCCCATCAAACACTCCCAGGACAGGTACAGCACAGGGTTAGATACAGAGTAAATCTCCCTCTACACTGTCCCCATCAAACATTCCCAGGACCAGTACAGCACTAAGATAGATACAGAGTAAAGCTCCTTCTACACCGTCCCCATCAAACACACCCAGGACAGGTATAGCACGGGGTTAGATACCGTGTAGTTACCCCTCCATCTCAATCTCACTATGTTGCCCCCTCACTCTCTCCATCTCACCCTCTGTTTCTATCCCTCTCGCTCTGTCCCTCTCACTCTCAATCTCTCTCTCTCTCCCTCCATTGAACAGTTTAACCTACATTCTCTGTCTCTCTATGTCACTCTCTCTGTCTCTCTCACCCTTAATCTCTCTCACCATCTCTCGCTCTGTCTCTGTCAATCTCTCTGTCTCTCTCATCACCTCTCTCTCTGTCTCTCCCACACTCAACAGTTATTTCCATTTCTCTGTCTCTCTCTTTCTCAACCTCTCTCACCATCTCTCTCTCTGCCTGACTCTCTCTTTTTCATTCCTTTCCTCACTCTCTCTGAGTCTCGTTTTTTTTTTATAAATTTCATAATCTTTCTGTCTTTCTGACTCTATCTCTCTCTCTCTTGCACTCTCAGTCCCTTCTCCTGTCCTCCAAACCATAATTCTCTCTCTCTCCCTCTCCATCTATTGAACAGTTTAACCTATGTTCACTGGGGTCTGTAGTGTTGTTTTTGATGTGTCTCATATTCATGAAGTCGGTGTCCTGCTCCATGGTTTGTGTCTGAGGGATCTCTCTACTCCGTTCCTGTCCTGTCTGCTTCTCTCTCTCTGTCAGATGTGTCTCAGTCTTTCCTCAGACTCAATGTCAGGGCGAAAACTTCCTCAAAACTGTTTCTGCCTCTTGGTTCCATATCACAATGACACTTCCACTGAGATCAGAATCAGAGGCTGGTTGTACTGACTCCAGGGGCATCAGTCCCTATCTCTCAATCTCTCTCACCATCTCTCTCTCTGTTTCCCGCTCTCTCAATCTCTCTCACCATCTCTCTCTCTCTGTCTCCCTCTCTCTCAATCTCTCTCACCATCTCTCTCACTGTCTCCCTCTCTCTCAATCTCTGTCACCATCTCTCTCTCTGTCTCCCTCTCTCTCAATCTCTCTTACCATCTCTCTCTCCGTCTCCCTCTCTCTCAATCTCTCTCACCATCTCTCTCTCTGTCTCCTTCTCTCTCAATATCTCTCACCATCTCTCCCTCTGTCTCCCTCTCTCTGAATTTCTCTCACCATCTCTCTCACTGTGTCCCTCTCTTTCAATCTCTCTCACCATCTCTCTCTCTGTCTCCCTCTCTCTCAATCTCTCTCACCATCTCTCTCTCTCTGTCTCCCTCTCTCTCAATCACTCTCACCATCTCTCTCTCTGTCTCTCTCTCTCTCAATCTCTCACCATCTGTCTCTCTGTCTCCCTCTCTCTCAATCTCTCTCACCATCTCTCTCTCTGTCTCCCTCTCTCTCAATCTTTCTCACCATCTCTCTCTCTGTCTCCCTCTCTCTCAATTTCTCTCACAATCTCTCTCTCTGTCTCCCTCTCTCTCAATCTCCCTCACCAGCGCGCTCTCTGTTTGCCTCTCTCTCTCTTGCCCTCACTCCCTGTACCTCCATCTGTCCCCCAACCCCTGTCTCTCTCTCTGTCCCTCTCCGTCTGTTGAACAGTTAACCTATGTTCACTGGGCCCTGTCATATTGTTTTTGACGTGTCTCATATTCATGTTGTCGCTTTCCTGCTCCATGGTTTGTGTCTGAGGGGTCTCTCTCCTCCGTTCCTATCCTGTCTGCTTCTCTCTCTCTCTCTGTCTCAGATGTGTCTCAGTCTTTCCTCAGACTCAATGTCAGGGCGAAAACTTCCTCAAAACTGTTTCTGCCTCTTGGTTCCATTTCACAATGACACTTCCCCTGAGATCAGAATGAGAGGCTGGTTGTACTGAGTCCAGGGGCAGCAGTCCCTCTCTCTCAATCTCTCTCACCATCTCTCTTTCTGTCTCCCTCTCTCTCAATCTCTCTCACCATCTCTCTCTCTCTGTCTCCCTCTCTCTCAATCTCTCTCAAAATCTCTCTCTCCGTTTCCCTCTCTCTCAATCTCTCTGACCATCTCTCTCTCTGTCTCCTTCTCTCTCAATATCTCTCACCATCTCTCCCTCTGTCTCCCTCTCTCTCAATTTCTCTCACCATCTCTTTCACTGTGTCCCTCTCTTTCAATCTCTCTCACCATCTCTTTCTCTGTCTCCCTCTCTCTCAATCTCTCTCACCATCTCTCTCTCTCTGTCTCCCTCTCAATCACTCTCACCATCTCTCTCTCTGTCTCCCTCTCTCTCAATCTCTCACCATCTTTCTCTCTGTCTCCCTCTCTCTCAATCTCTCTCACCATCTCTCTCTCTGTCTCCCTCTCTCTCAATCTCTCTCACCATCTCTCTCTCTCTCTCCCTCTCTCTCAATCTCTCTCACCATCTCTCTCACCATTTCTCTCTCTCTCAATCTCTCTCACCATCTCTCTCTCTGTCTCCCTCTCTCTCAATCTCTCTCACCATCTCTCTCTCACTGTCTCCCTCTCTCTCAATCTCTCTCACCATTTCTCTCTGTCTCACTCTTTCTCAATCTCACTCAATCTCTCTCACCATCTCTCTTTGTCTCCCTCTCTCTCAATCTCTCTCACCATTTATCTCTCTGTCTCCCTCTCTCTCAATCTCTCTCACCATTTCTCCCTCTCTCTCAATCTCTCTCAATCTCTCTCTGTCTCACTCTCTCTCAATCTCTCTCACCATTTCTCTCTCTCTCTCCCTCTCTCTCAATCTCTCACTATCTCTCTCTGTCTCAATTTCAATCTCTCTCACGATCTCTACCTGTCTGTCTCTCTCAATCTCTCTCACCATCTCTCTCTCTCTCTGTTCCTCTCTGTCAATCTCTCTCACTATCTCTCTGTCTCCCTCTCTCTCTCAATCTCACTCAACATTTCTCTCTCTGTCTCCCTCTCTCTCAATCTCTCTCACCATCTCTCTCTGTGTCCCTCCCTCTCTCTCAATCTCTCTCACCATCTCTCTCTGTGTCCCTCTCTCTCAGTCTTTCTCACTATCTCTCTCTCTCTCCCTCTCTCTCAATCTCTCACTATCTCTCTCTGTCTCAATTTCAATCTCTCTCACGATCTCTACCTCTGTCTCTCTCTCAATCTCTCTCACCATCTCTCTCTCTCTGTCCCTTTCTCTCAATCTCTCTCACCATCTCTCTCTCTCTCTGTCCCTCTCTCTCAATCTCTCTCACCATTTTGTCTCTTAAAATCTCTCACCCTGTCTCTATGTCTCAATTTCTCTCTGTCTCCAGCTCGCTCTCTCTATCTCCCCCTCTCTCAAGCTCTCTCACCATCTATCTCTCTCACTCTCTCACTCTCAATCTCTCTCACCGTCTCTCTCTGTCTGACTCTCTCTCTCTCTCTTTTTCATTTCTTTCCTCTCTCTCTTTGTCTCTCGGTTTCTTTATAATTTTCATACTCTTTCTGTCTTTCTGTCTCTCTCTCTCGCCCTAACTCTCAGTACCTCCATCTGCACTAACTGCTAGAGTGTCACAGAATGCCGTAGCTTTATGCAGTGTATAGTCGTAGCAGAGTATCTCTGGCCTGGTTTTTATTACATACCAACCCCTCATTCTCTCTCTTTACCTTTCCCTCTCTCTCTCCCTCTCTCTCCCTGTCCTTCACTTTTCTGCTCTCTCTCCCTCTAGTGTAAATGTTAACCTATGTACACTTGGTGCTATCCTGTCGGTTCTGATGTGTCTCATATTCATGTAGTTGCTGTCACAGAATCACACAGTGCAGAAGAGGCCCTTTGGCCCATCGAGTATGCACTGTGCACCATCTCTCTCGCTGTCTCTCTCACTCTCAGTCCCTTGCACCATCTCTCTCGCTGTCTCTCTCACTCTCAGTTCCTCTCACCATCTCTCTCACGTCTCAGCCTCAATGTCTGTAGCGATCTCTCTCTCAGTGCCTCTCTCTCTCAATCTCTCGCACCATCTCTGTCTCTGTCTCTCTATGTCACTCTCTCTGTCTCTCTCACTCTTAATCTCTCTCACCATCTCTCTCTTTCTCTTTCAGGCTCAATGTCTGTGACGATCTCTCTTTCAGTGCCTCTCTCAAACTCTCGCACCATGTCTCTCTCTATCTCTCTATGGCATTCTCTCTGTCTCTCTCACTCTTAATCTCTCTCACCATCTCTCGCTTTGTCTCTGTCAATCTCTCTGTCTCTCTCATTACCTCTCTCTCTGTCTCTCCCACTCTCAATATTTATTTCCATTTCTCTGCCTCTCTTTCTCAATCTCTCACATCTCTCTCTATCTGCCTGACTCTCTCTTTTTCATTCCTTTCCTCCCTCTCTCTGTGTCTCGGTTTTTTTATAGTTTTCATAATCTTTCTGTCTTTCTGTCTCTATCTCTCTCTCTCCTGCAATCTCAGTCCCTTCACCTGTCCCCCACCCCATTATTCTCTCTCTCTCTCTCTCACTCCCTCTAGTGTAAATGTTAACCTATGTTCACATGGCGCTGTCCTGTCAGTTCTGATGTGTCTCATATTCATGTAGTTGCCGTGACAGAATCACATGGTGCAGAAGAGGCGCTTTGGCCCATCAAGTATGCACTGTGCACCATCTCTCTCACTGTCTCTCTCACTCTCAGTCGCTCTCACCATTTCTCTCTCTGTCCCTCTCAGCCTCAATGTCTGTCACGATCTCTCTCTGTCTCCCTCTATCTCAATCTCTCTCACCATCTCTCTGTCTCTCTCTCTCTCAGTCACTCTCACCATCTCTCTCTGTTTTTCTCTTTCCCTCGCACCATCTCTCTGTCAGTCTCTCTCGCTCTCAAACTCTCTAACCCTACCTCTCTCTGTCTTTCTCATTCTCAATGTCTCTCACTATCTCTCTCTCTCTTTCTCTCACACTCTCAATATATCTCTCCATTTCTCTTCCTCTCCCGAACTCAATCTCACTCACCATCTCTCTCTCCCCATCTCTCTCTCTCTGTCTGATTGTCTGTCTCTCTTTTTCATTCCTTATCTTGCTCTCTTGGCTCTCGGTGTCTTTATAATTGTCATACTCTTTCTGTCTTTCAGTCTCTCGCTCTCTCTCTCTCTCTCTCTCACCCTCAGTCTCTGTCCCACTATCCGTACCCCCAACCCCTCAGTCTCTCTCTTTCTCCCTCCCCTCTCTCTCTCTCTCCCTCTATTGAACAGTTTAACCTACGTTCACTGGGAGCTGTCGTGTTGCTTTTGATGTGTCTCATGTTCATGTAGTCGGTGTCCTGCTCCATGGTTTGTGTCTGAGGGGTCTCTCTCCTCCGTTCCTGTCCTGTCTGCTTCTCTCTCTCTCTCAGATGTGTCTCAGTCTTTCCTCAGACTCAATCTCAGGGCGAAAACTTCCTCAAAACTGTTCCTGCCTCTTGGTTCCATTTCACAATGACACTTCCCCTCAGATCAGAATGAGAGGCTGGTTGTACTGACTCCAGGGGCAGCAGTCCCTCTCTCTCAATCTCTCTCACCATCTCTCTCTCTGTCTCCCTCTCTCTCAATCTCTCTCACCATCTCTCTCTGTCTCCCTCTGTCTCAATCTCTCTCACCATCTCTCTCTCTCTGTCTCCCTCTCTCTCAATCTCTCTCACCATCTCTCTCTCTGCCTTCCTCTCTCTCAATGTCTCTCAACATTTCTCGCTCTGTCTCCCAACTCTTATTCTCTCTCCTCATCTCTCTCTCTGTCTCCCTCTCTCTCAATCTCTCTCACCATCTCTCTCTCTGTCTCCCTCTCTCTCAATCTCTGTCACCATCTCTCTCTCTGTCTCCCTCTCTCTCAATCTCTCTCACCATCTGTCTCTCTCTCTCCCTCTCTCTCAATCTCTCTCACCATCTCTCTCTCTGTATCCCTCTCTCTCAATCTCTCTCACCATCTCTCTCTCTGTCTCCCTCTCTCTCAATCTCTCTCAACATCTCTCTGTCTCCCTCTCTCTCAATCTCTCTCACCATTTCTCTCTCTGCCTCCCTCTGTCTCCCTCTCTCTCTCTTGCCCTCACTTCCTGTCCCTCCATCTGTCCCCCAATCCCTTTCTCTCTCTCTCTCTCCCTCTCCCTCTTTTGAACACTTTAAACTATGTTCACTGGGCCCTGTCATATTGTTTATGATGTGTCTCATATTCATGTTGTCACTTTCCTGCTCCATGGTTTGTGTCTGAGGGGTCTCTCTCCACCGTTCCTATCCTGTCTGCTTCTCTCTCTCTGTCAGATGTGTCTCAGTCTTTCCACAGACTCAATCTCAGGGCGAAAACTTCCTCAAAACTGTTCCTGCCTCTTGGTTCCATTTCACAATGACACTTCCCCTCAGATCAGAATGAGAGGCTGGTTGTACTGACACCAGGGGCAGCAGTCCCTCTCTCTCAATCTCTCTCACCATCTCTCTCTCTGTCTCCCTCTCTCTCAATCTCTCTCTCTGTCTCCCTCTCACTCAATCTCGCTCACCATCTCTCTCACTGTCTCCCTCTCTCTCAATCTCTCTCACTATCTCTCTCTCTGTCTCCCTCTGTCTCAATCTCTCTCACCATCTCTCTCTCTCTGTCTCCCTCTCTCTCAATCTCTCTCACCATCTCTCTCTCTGCCTTCCTCTCTCTCAATGTCTCTCAACATTTCTCTTCTGTCTCCCAACTCTTATTCTCTCTCACCATCTTTCTCTCTGTCTCCCTCTCTCTCAATCTCTCTCACCATCTCTCTCTGTCTCCCTCTCTCTCAATCTCTCTCACCATCTCTCTCTCTGTCTCCCTCTCTCTCAATCTCTCTCACCATCTCTCGCTCTGTCTCTCTCTCAATCTCTCTCACCATCTCTCCCTCTGTCTCCCTCTCTCTCAATCTCTCTCACCATCTCTCTCTCTCTGTCTCCCTCCCTTTCAATCTCTCTCACCATCTCTCTCTCTGTCTCCCTCTCTCTCCATCTATCTCACCATCTCTCTCTCTGTCGCCATCTCTCTCAATCTCTCTCACCATCTCTCTCTCTCTCCCTCGCTCTCAATCTCTCTCACCATCTCTCGCTCCATATCCCTCTCTCTCAATCACTCTCACCATCTCTCTCTCTGTTTCCCTCTCTCTCAATCTATCTCACCATCTCTCTCTCTGTCTCCCTCTCTCTCAATCCCTCTCACCATATCTCTCTCTGTCTCCCTCTCTCTCAATCTCGCTCGCCATCTCACTCTCTGTCTCCCTCTCTCTCAATCTCTTTTACCATCGCTCTGTCTGTCTCCCTCTCTCTCTCTTGCCCTCACTCCATTTCCATCCATCTTCCCCCCAACTCCTGTCTCTCTCTCTCTCTCCCTGTCCCTCTGTTGAACAGTTTAACCTATGTTCACTGGGCCCTGACAAATTGTTTTAGATGTGTCTCATATTCATGTACTTGCTTTCCTGCTCCATGGTTTTTGTCTGGGGGACTCTCTCCACCGTTCCTGTCTGTCTGCTTCTCTCTCTCTCTCTCAGATGTGTCTCAGTCTTTCCTCAGACTCAATGTCAGGGCGAAAACATCCACAAAACTGTTTCTGACTCTTGGTTCCATTTCACAATGACACTTCCCCGGAGATCAGAATGAGAGGCTGGTTGTACTGACTCCAGGGGCTGCAGTCACTCTCCCTCAATCTCTCTTGCCATCTCTCTCTCTCTGTCTCCCTCTCTCTCAATCTCTCTCACCATCTCCCTCACTGTCTCCCTCTCTCTCAATCTCTCTCACCATCTCTCGCTCTGTCTCTCTCTCAATCTCTCTCACCATCTCTCCCTCTGTCTCCCTCTCTCTCAATCTCTCTCACCATCTCTCTCTCTCTGTCTCCCTCTCTCTCAATCTCTCTCACCATCTCTCTCTCTGTATGCCTTTCTCTCAATCTCTCTCACCATCTCACTCTCTGTCTCCCTCTCTCTCAATCTCTCTCACCATCTCTCTCTCTGTATGCCACTCTCTCAATCTCTCTCACCATCTCTCTCTCTGTCTCCCTCTCTCTCCATCTATCTCACCATCTCTCTCTCTGTCTCCATCTCTCTCAATCTCTCTCACCATCTCTCTCTCTCTCCCTCGCTCTCAATCTCTCTCACCATCTCTCGCTCCATATCCCTCTCTCTCAATCACTCTCACCATCTCTCTCTCTGTTTCCCTCTCTCTCAATCTATCTCACCATCTCTCTCTCTGTCTCCCTCTCTCTCAATCTCTCTCACCATATCTCTCTCTGTCTCCCTCTCTCTCAATCTCGCTCGCCATCTCACTCTCTGTCTCCCTCTCTCTCAATCTCTTTTACCATTTCTCTCTCCTTATCCCTCTCTCTCAATCTCTCTCACCTTCTCTCTCCCTGTTTCCCTCTCTCTCAATCTATCTCACCATCTCTTTCTCTGTCTCCCTCTCTCTCAATAGCTCTCACCATCTCTCTCTCTATCTCCCTCTCTCTCAATCTCTCTCGCCATCTCTCTCTCTGTCTCCTTCTCTCTCAATCTCTTTTGCCATCGCTCTGTCTGTCTCCCTCTCTCTCTCTTGCCCTCACTCCCTTTCCATCCATCTTCCCCCCAACCCCTGTCTCTCTCTCTCTCTCCCAGTCCCTCTGTTCAACAGTTTAACCTATGTTCACTGGGCCCTTACATATTGTTTTAGAAGTATCTCATATTCATGTAGTTGCTTTCCTGCTCCATGGTTTGTGTCTGAGGGGTCTCTCTCCTCCATTCCTGTCCTGTCTGCTTCTCTCTCTCTCTCTCAGATGTGTCTCAGTCTTTCCTCAGACTCAATGTCAGGGCGAAAACTTCCTCAAAACTGTTTCTGCCTCTTGGTTCCATTTCACAATGACACTTCCCCTGAGATCAGAATGACAGGCTGTTTGTACTGACTCCAGGGGCAGCAGTCCCTCTCTCTCAATCTCTCTCACCATCTCTCTCTCTGTCTCCCTCTCTCTCAATCTCTCTCACCAACTTTTTCACCATCTCCCTCTCTCTCAATCTCTCTCACCATCTCTCTCTCTGTCTCCCTCTATCTCAATCTCTCTCACCATCTCTCTCTCTGTCTCCCTCTCTCTCAATCTCTCTCACCATCTCTCTCACTGTCTCGCTCTCTCTCAATCTCTCCCTCCATCTCCCTCTCTGTCTCCCTCTCTCTCAATCTCTGTCACCATCTCTCTCTCTGTCTCCCTCTCTCTCAATCTCTCTCACCATCTCTCTCTCTCTCTCCCTCTCTCTGATTCTCTCTCACCATCTCTCTCTCTGTCTGCCTTTCTCTCAATCTCTCTCACCATCTCTCTCTCTGTCTGCTTCTCTCTCAATCTCTCTCACCATCTCTCTCTGTCTCCCTCTCTCTCAATCTCTCTCACCAACATTTTCACCATCTCCCTCTCTCTCAATGTATCTCACCATCTCTCTCTCTGTCTCCCTCACTCTCAATCTCTCTCACCTTCTCTCTCTCTGTCTCCCTCTCTCTCAATCTCTCTCACCATCTCTCTCTGTCTCCCTTTCTCTCAATCTCTCTCACCATCTCTCTCTCTGTCTCCCTCTCTCTCAATCTCTCTCACCATCTCTCTCTCTGTCTCCCTCTCTCTCAATCTGTCTCACCTTCTCTCTTTCTGTCTCCCTCTCTCTCAATCTCTCTCACCATCTCTCTCTCTGTCTCCCTCTCTCTCAATCTCTCTCACCTTCTCTCTCTCAGTCTCCCTCTCTCTCAATCTCTCTCACCATCTCTCTCTCCCTCACTCTCAATCTCTCTCACCATCTCTCTCTCTATATGCCTCTCTCTCAATCTCTCTCACCATCTCTCTCTCTGTCTCCCTCTCTCTCCATCTATCTCACCATCTCTCTCTCTGTCGCCATCTCTCTCAATCTCTCTCACCATCTCTCTCTCTCTCCCTCGCTCTCAATCTCTCTCACCATCTCTCGCTCCATATCCCTCTCTCTCAATCACTCTCACCATCTCTCTCTCTGTTTCCCTCTCTCTCAATCTATCTCACCATCTCTCTCTCTGTCTCCCTCTCTCTCAATCTCTCTCACCATATCTCTCTCTGTCTCCCTCTCTTTCAATCTCGCTCGCCATCTCACTCTCTGTCTCCCTCTCTCTCAATCTCTTTTACCATCGCTCTCTCTGTCTCCCTCTCTCTCTCTTGCCCTCACTCCATTTCCATCCATCTTCCCCCCAACTCCTGTCTCTCTCTCTCTCTCCCTGTCCCTCTGTTGAACAGTTTAACCTATGTTCACTGGGCCCTGACAAATTGTTTTAGATGTGTCTCATATTCATGTACTTGCTTTCCTGCTCCATGGTTTTTGTCTGGGGGACTCTCTCCACCGTTCCTGTCCTGTCTGCTTCTCTCTCTCTCTCTCAGATGTGTCTCAGTCTTTCCTCAGACTCAATGTCTGGGCGAAAACTTCCTCAAAACTGTTTCTGCCACTTGGTTCCATTTCACAATGACACTTCCCCTGAGATCAGAATGAGAGGCTGGTTGTACTGACTCCAGGGGCAGCAGTCCCTCTCTCTCAATCTCTCTCACCATCTCTCTCTCTGTCTCCCTCTCTCTCAATCTCTCTCACCATATCTCTCTCTGTCTCCCTCTCTCTCAATCTCGCTCGCCATCTCACTCTCTGTCTCCCTCTCTCTCAATCTCTTTTACCATCTCTCTCTCCTTATCCCTCTCTCTCAATCTCTCTCACCTTCTCTCTCCCTGTTTCCCTCTCTCTCAATCTATCTCACCATCTCTTTCTCTGTCTCCCTCTCTCTCAATAGCTCTCACCATCTCTCTCTCTATCTCCCTCTCTCTCAATCTCTCTCGCCATCTCTCTCTCTGTCTCCTTCTCTCTCAATCTCTTTTACCATCGCTCTGTCTGTCTCCCTCTCTCTCTCTTGCCCTCACTCCCTTTCCATCCATCTTCCCCCCAACCCCTGTCTCTCTCTCTCTCTCCCAGTCCCTCTGTTCAACAGTTTAACCTATGTTCACTGGGCCCTTACATATTGTTTTAGAAGTATCTCATATTCATGTAGTTGCTTTCCTGCTCCATGGTTTGTGTCTGAGGGGTCTCTCTCCTCCGTTCCTGTCCTGTCTGCTTCTCTCTCTCTCTCTCAGATGTGTCTCAGTCTTTCCTCAGACTCAATGTCTGGGCGAAAACTTCCTCAAAACTGTTTCTGCCTCTTGGTTCCATTTCACAATGACACTTCCCCGGAGATCAGAATGACAGGCTGTTTGTACTGACTCCAGGGGCAGCAGTCCCTCTCTCTCAATCTCTCTCACCATCTCTCTCTCTGTCTCCCTCTCTCTCAATCTCTCTCACCAACTTTTTCACCATCTCCCTCTCTCTCAATCTCTCTCACCATCTCTCTCTCTGTCTCCCTCTATCTCAATCTCTCTCACCATCTCTCTCTCTGTCTCCCTCTCTCTCAATCTCTCTCACCATCTCTCTCACTGTCTCGCTCTCTCTCAATCTCTCCCTCCATCTCCCTCTCTGTCTCCCTCTCTCTCAATCTCTGTCACCATCTCTCTCTCTGTCTCCCTCTCTCTCAATCTCTCTCACCATCTCTCTCTCTCTCTCCCTCTCTCTGATTCTCTCTCACCATCTCTCTCTCTGTCTGCCTTTCTCTCAATCTCTCTCACCATCTCTCTCTCTGTCTGCTTCTCTCTCAATCTCTCTCACCATCTCTCTCTGTCTCCCTCTCTCTCAATCTCTCTCACCAACATTTTCACCATCTCCCTCTCTCTCAATGTATCTCACCATCTCTCTCTCTGTCTCCCTCACTCTCAATCTCTCTCACCTTCTCTCTCTCTGTCTCCCTCTCTCTCAATCTCTCTCACCATCTCTCTCTGTCTCCCTTTCTCTCAATCTCTCTCACCATCACTCTCTCTGTCTCCCTCTCTCTCAATCTCTCTCACCATCTCTCTCTCTGTCTCCCTCTCTCTCAATCTGTCTCACCTTCTCTCTTTCTGTCTCCCTCTCTCTCAATCTCTCTCACCATCTCTCTCTCTGTCTCCCTCTCTCTCAATCTCTCTCACCTTCTCTCTCTCAGTCTCCCTCTCTCTCAATCTCTCTCACCATCTCTCTCTCCCTCACTCTCAATCTCTCTCACCATCTCTCTCTCTATATGCCTCTCTCTCAATCTCTCTCACCATCTCTCTCTCTGTCTCCCTCTCTCTCCATCTATCTCACCATCTCTCTCTCTGTCGCCATCTCTCTCAATCTCTCTCACCATCTCTCTCTCTCTCCCTCGCTCTCAATCTCTCTCACCATCTCTCGCTCCATATCCCTCTCTCTCAATCACTCTCACCATCTCTCTCTCTGTTTCCCTCTCTCTCAATCTCTCTCACCATATCTCTCTCTGTCTCCCTCTCTTTCAATCTCGCTCGCCATCTCACTCTCTGTCTCCCTCTCTCTCAATCTCTTTTACCATCGCTCTCTCTGTCTCCCTCTCTCTCTCTTGCCCTCACTCCATTTCCATCCATCTTCCCCCCAACTCCTGTCTCTCTCTCTCTCTCCCTGTCCCTCTGTTGAACAGTTTAACCTATGTTCACTGGGCCCTGACAAATTGTTTTAGATGTGTCTCATATTCATGTACTTGCTTTCCTGCTCCATGGTTTGTGTCTGAGGGGTCTCTCTCCACCGTTCCTGTCTGTCTGCTTCTCTCTCTCCCTCTCAGATGTGTCTCAGTCTTTCCTCAGACTCAATGTCTGGGCGAAAACTTCCTCAAAACTGTTTCTGCCTCTTGGTTCCATTTCACAATGACACTTCCCCGGAGATCAGAATGAGAGGCTGGTTGTACTGACTCCAGGGGCTGCAGTCACTCTCCCTCAATCTCTCTCACCATCTCTCTCTCTCTGTCTCCCTCTCTCTCAATCTCTCTCACCATCTCTCTCACTGTCTCCCCCTCTCTCAATCTCTCTCACCATCTCTCTCTGTGTCTCCCTCTCTCTCAATCTCTCTCACCATCTCTCTCACTGTCTCCCTCTGTCTCAATCTCTCTCACCATCTCTCTCTGTCTCCCTCTCTCTCAATTTCTCCCTCCACCTCTCTCTCTGTCTCCCTCTCTTTCAATCTCTCTCACCATCTCCCTCACTGTCTCCCTCTCTCTCAATCTCTCTCACCATCTCTCGCTCTGTCTCTCTCTCAATCTCTCTCACCATCTCTCCCTCTGTCTCCCTCTCTCTCAATCTCTCTCACCATCTCTCTCTCTCTGTCTCCCTCTCTCTCAATCTCTCTCACCATCTCTCTCTCTGTATGCCTTTCTCTCAATCTCTCTCACCGTCTCTCTCTCTGTCTCCCTCTCTCTCAATCTATCTCACCATCTGTCTCCTTCTCTCTCAATCTCTCTCACCATCTCTCTCTCTGTATGCCACTCTCTCAATCTCTCTCACCATCTCTCTCTCTGTCTCCCTCTCTCTCCATCTATCTCACCATCTCTCTCTCTGTCTCCATCTCTCTCAATCTCTCTCACCATCTCTCTCTCTCTCCCTCGCTCTCAATCTCTCTCACCATCTCTCGCTCCATATCCCTCTCTCTCAATCACTCTCACCATCTCTCTCTCTGTTTCCCTCTCTCTCAATCTATCTCACCATCTCTCTCTCTGTCTCCCTCTCTCTCAATCTCTCTCACCATATCTCTCTCTGTCTCCCTCTCTCTCAATCTCGCTCGCCATCTCACTCTCTGTCTCCCTCTCTCTCAATCTCTTTTACCATCGCTCTCTCTGTCTCCCTCTCTCTCAATCTCTTTCACCATCTCTCTCTGTCTCCCTCTCTCTCAATCTCTTTTACCATCGCTCTCTCTGTCTCCCTCTCTCTCTCTTGCCCTCACTCCATTTCCATCCATCTTCCCCCCAACTCCTGTCTCTCTCTCTCTCTCCCTGTCCCTCTGTAGAACAGTTTAACCTATGTTCACTGGGCCCTGACAAATTGTTTTAGATGTGTCTCATATTCATGTACTTGCTTTCCTGCTCCATGGTTTTTGTCTGGGGGACTCTCTCCACCGTTCCTGTCTGTCTGCTTCTCTCTCTCTCTCTCAGATGTGTCTCAGTCTTTCCTCAGACTCAATGTCAGGGCGAAAACATCCACAAAACTGTTTCTGCCTCTTGGTTCCATTTCACAATGACACTTCCCCGGAGATCAGAATGAGAGGCTGGTTGTACTGACTCCAGGGGCTGCAGTCACTCTCCCTCAATCTCTCTCACCATCTCCCTCACTATCTCCCTCTCTCTCAATCTCTCTCACCATCTCTCGCTCTGTCTCTCTCTCAATCTCTCTCACCATCTCTCCCTCTGTCTCCCTCTCTCTCAATCTCTCTCACCATCTCTCTCTCTCTGTCTCCCTCTCTTTCAATCTCTCTCACCATCTCTCTCTCTGTCTCCCTCTCTCTCCATCTATCTCACCATCTCTCTCTCTGTCGCCATCTCTCTCAATCTCTCTCACCATCTCTCTCTCTCTCCCTCGCTCTCAATCTCTCTCACCATCTCTCGCTCCATATCCCTCTCTCTCAATCACTCTCACCATCTCTCTCTCTGTTTCCCTCTCTCTCAATCTATCTCACCATCTCTCTCTCTGTCTCCCTCTCTCTCAATCTCTCTCACCATATCTCTCTCTGTCTCCCTCTCTTTCAATCTCGCTCGCCATCTCACTCTCTGTCTCCCTCTCTCTCAATCTCTTTTACCATCGCTCTCTCTGTCTCCCTCTCTCTCTCTTGCCCTCACTCCATTTCCATCCATCTTCCCCCCAACTCCTGTCTCTCTCTCTCTCTCCCTGTCCCTCTGTTGAACAGTTTAACCTATGTTCACTGGGCCCTGACAAATTGTTTTAGATGTGTCTCATATTCATGTACTTGCTTTCCTGCTCCATGGTTTTTGTCTGGGGGACTCTCTCCACCGTTCCTGTCCTGTCTGCTTCTCTCTCTCTCTCTCAGATGTGTCTCAGTCTTTCCTCAGACTCAATGTCTGGGCGAAAACTTCCTCAAAACTGTTTCTGCCACTTGGTTCCATTTCACAATGACACTTCCCCTGAGATCAGAATGAGAGGCTGGTTGTACTGACTCCAGGGGCAGCAGTCCCTCTCTCTCAATCTCTCTCACCATCTCTCTCTCTGTCTCCCTCTCTCTCAATCTCTCTCACCATATCTCTCTCTGTCTCCCTCTCTCTCAATCTCGCTCGCCATCTCACTCTCTGTCTCCCTCTCTCTCAATCTCTTTTACCATCTCTCTCTCCTTATCCCTCTCTCTCAATCTCTCTCACCTTCTCTCTCCCTGTTTCCCTCTCTCTCAATCTATCTCACCATCTCTTTCTCTGTCTCCCTCTCTCTCAATAGCTCTCACCATCTCTCTCTCTATCTCCCTCTCTCTCAATCTCTCTCGCCATCTCTCTCTCTGTCTCCTTCTCTCTCAATCTCTTTTACCATCGCTCTGTCTGTCTCCCTCTCTCTCTCTTGCCCTCACTCCCTTTCCATCCATCTTCCCCCCAACCCCTGTCTCTCTCTCTCTCTCCCAGTCCCTCTGTTCAACAGTTTAACCTATGTTCACTGGGCCCTTACATATTGTTTTAGAAGTATCTCATATTCATGTAGTTGCTTTCCTGCTCCATGGTTTGTGTCTGAGGGGTCTCTCTCCTCCATTCCTGTCCTGTCTGCTTCTCTCTCTCTCTCTCAGATGTGTCTCAGTCTTTCCTCAGACTCAATGTCTGGGCGAAAACTTCCTCAAAACTGTTTCTGACACTTGGTTCCATTTCACAATGACACTTCCCCTGAGATCAGAATGACAGGCTGTTTGTACTGACTCCAGGGGCAGCAGTCCCTCTCTCTCAATCTCTCTCACCATCTCTCTCTCTGTCTCCCTCTCTCTCAATCTCTCTCACCAACTTTTTCACCATCTCCCTCTCTCTCAATCGCTCTCACCATCTCTCTCTCTCTGTATGCCTCTCTCTCAATCTCTCTCACCGTCTCTCTCTCTGTCTCCCTCTCTCTCAATCTCGCTCGCCATCTCACTCTCTGTCTCCCTCTCTCTCAATCTCTCTTACCATCGCTCTCTCTGTCTCCCTCTCTCTCTCTTGCCTCACTCCATTTCCATCCATCTTCCCCCCAACTCCTGTCTCTCTGTCTCTCTCCCTGTCCCTCTGTTGAACAGTTTAACCTATGTTCACTGCGCCCTGACAAATTGTTTTCGATGTGTCTCATATTCATGAAGTTGCTTTCCTGCTCCATGGTTTTTGTCTGAGGGGACTCTCTCCACCGTTCCTGTCTGTCTGCTTCTCTCTCTCTCTCTCAGATGTGTCTCAGTCTTTCCTCAGACTCAATGTCTGGGTGAAAACTTCCTCAAAACTGTTTCTGCCTCTTGGTTCCATTTCACAATGACACTTCCCCTGAGATCAGAATGAGAGGCTGGTTGTACTGACTCCAGGGGCTGCAGTCACTCTCCCTCAATCTCTCTCACCATCTCTCTCTATCTGTCTCCCTCTCTCTCAATCTCTCTCACCATCTCTCTCACTGTCTCCCTCTCTCTCAATCTCTCTCACCATCTCTCTCTGTGTCTCCCTCTCTCTCAATCTCTCTCACCATCTCTCTCACTGTCTCCCTCTCTCTCAATCTCTCCCTCCACCTCTCTCTCTGTCTCCCTCTCTTTCAATCTCTCTCACCATCTCCCTCACTCTCTCCCTCTCTCTCAATCTCTCTCACCATCTCTCGCTCTGTCTCTCTCTCAATCTCTCTCACCATCTCTCCCTCTGTCTCCCTCTCTCTCAATCTCTCTCACCATCTCTCTCTCTCTGTCTCCCTCTCTCTCAATCTCTCTCACCATCTCTCTCTCTGTATGCCTCTCTCTCAATCTCTCTCAACGTCTCTCTCTCTGTCTCCCTCTCTCTCAATCTATCTCACCATCTCTCTCTCTGTCTCCTTCTCTCTCAATCTCTCTCACCATCTCACTCTCTGTCTCCCTCTCTCTCAATCTCTCTCACCATCTCTCTCTGTCTCCCTCTCTCTCAATCTCTCTCACCATCTCTCTCTCTGTCTTCCTCTCTCTCAATCTCTCTCACCATCTCTCTCTCTGTCTCCCTCTCTCTCAATCTCTCTCACCATCTCTCTCTCCTTATCCCTCTCTCTCTCTCCTTATCCCTCTCTCTCAATCTCTCTCACCTTCTCTCTCTCTGTCTCCCTCTCTCTCTCTTGCCCTCACTCCCTGTCCCTCCATCTGTCCCCCAAACCCTGTCTCTCTCTCTCTCTCCCTTTCCCTCTGTTGAACAGTTTAACCTATGTTCACTGGGCCCTGTCTTATTGTTTTAGATGTGTCTCATATTCATGTAGTTGCTTTCCTGTTGCATGGTTTGTGTCTGAGGGGTCTCTCTCGTCCGTTCCTGTCCTGTCAGCTTCACTCTCTCTCTCAGATGTGACTCAGTCTTTCCTCAGACTCAATGTCAGTGCGAAAACTTCCTCAAAACTGTTCCTGCCTCTTGGTTCCATTTCACAATGACACTTCCCTTGAGATCAGAATGAGAGGATGGTTGTACTGACTCCATGGGCAGCTGTCCCTCTCTCTCAATCTCTCTCACCATCTCTCTCTCTGTCTCCCTCTCTCTCAATCTCTCTCACCATCTCTCCCTCTGTATCCCTCTCTCTCAATCTTTCTCACCATCTCTCTCTCTGTCTCCCTCTCTCTCAATATCTCTCAACATCTCTCTGTCTCCCTCTCTCTCAATCTCTCTCACCATTTCTCTCTCTGCCTCCCTCTGTCTCCCTCTCTCTTCCTTGCCCTCACTTCCTGTCCCTCCATCTGTCCCCCAATCCCTTTCTCTCTCTCTCTCTCTCTCTCCCTCTGTTGAACAGTTTAACCTATGTTCACTGGGCCCTGTCATATTGTTTTTGATGTGTCTCATATTCATGTTGTCATTTTCCTCCTCCATGGTTTGTGTCTGAGGGGTCTCTCTCCACCGTTCCTGTCCTGTCTGCGTCTCTCTCTCTCTCAAATGTGTCTCAGTCTTTCCTCAGACTCAATGTCAGGGCGAAAACTTCCTCAAAACTGTTTCTGCCTCTTGGTTCCATTTCACAATGACACTTCCCCTGAGATCAGAATGAGAGGCTGGTTGTACTGACTCGAGGGGCAGCAGTCCCTCTCTGTCAATCTCTCTCACCATCTCTCTCTCTGTCTCCCTCTCTCTCAATCTCTCTCACCATCTCTCTCTCTGTCTCCCTCTCTCTCAATCTCTCTCACCATCTCTCTCTCTCCCTCTCTCTCAATCTCTCTCACCATCTCTCTCTCTGTATGCCTCTCTCTCAATCTCTCTCACCATCTCTCTCTCTGTCTCCCTTTATCTCTCTTGCCCTCACTCCCTGTCCCTCAATCTATTCCCCAACCCTGTGTCTCTCTCTCTCTCTCTCTCTCCGTCTCCCTCTGCTGAACAGTTTAACCTATATTCACTGGGCCCTGTCATATTGTTTTAGATGTGTCTCATATTAATGTAGTTGCTTTCCTGCTCCATGGTTTGTGTCTGAGGGGTCTCTCTCCACAGTTCCTGTCTGTCTGCTTCTCTCTCTCTCTCTCAGATGTGTCTCAGTCTTTCCTCAGACTCAATGTCAGGGCGAAAACTCGCTCAAAACTGTTTCTGCCTCTTGGTTCCATTTCAAAATGACACTTCCCCTGAGATCAGAATGAGAGGCTGGTTGTACTGAATCCAGAGGCTGCAGTCCCTCTCTCTCAATCTCTCTCACCATCTCTCTCTCTGTTTCCCTCTCTCTCAATCTCTCTCACCATCTCTCTCTCTGTCTCCCTGTCTCTCAATCTCTCTCACCATCTCTCTCTCTATATGCCTCTCTCTCAATCTATCTCACCATCTCTCTCTCTGTCTCCCTCTCTCTCAATCTCTCTCACCTTCTCTCTCTCTGTCTCCCTCTCTCTCAATCTCTCTCACCATCTCTCTCTGTCTCCCTCTCTCTCAATCTCTCTCACCATCTCTCTCTCTGTCTCCCTCTCTCTCAATCTCTCTCACCATCTCTCTCTCTGTCTCCCTCTCTCTCAATCTGTCTCACCTTCTCTCTGTCTCCCTCTCTCTCAATCTCTCTCACCATCTCTCTCTCTATCTCCCTCTCTCTCAATCTCTCTCGCCATCTCTCTCTCTGTCTCCTTCTCTCTCAATCTCTTTTACCATCGCTCTGTCTGTCTCCCTCTCTCTCTCTTGCCCTCACTCCCTTTCCATCCATCTTCCCCCCAACCCCTGTCTCTCTCTCTCTCTCCCAGTCCCTCTGTTCAACAGTTTAACCTATGTTCACTGGGCCCTTACATATTGTTATAGAAGTATCTCATATTCATGTAGTTGCTTTCCTGCTCCATGGTTTGTGTCTGAGGGGTCTCTCTCCTCCGTTCCTGTCCTGTCTGCTTCTCTCTCTCTCTCTCAGATGTGTCTCAGTCTTTCCTCAGACTCAATGTCTGGGCGAAAACTTCCTCAAAACTGTTTCTGCCACTTGGTTCCATTTCACAATGACAATTCCCCTGAGATCAGAATGAGAGGCTGGTTGTACTGACTCCAGGGGCTGCAGTCACTCTCCCTCAATCTCTCTCGCCATCTCTCTCTCTCTGTCTCCCTCTCTCTCAATCTCTCTCACCATCTCTCTCACTGTCTCCCTCTCTCTCAATCTCTCTCACCATCTCTCTCTGTGTCTCCCTCTCTCTCAATCTCTCTCACCATCTCTCTCTCTGTCTCCCTCTCTCTCAATCTCTCTCACCATCTCTCTCTGTCTCCCTCTCTCTCAATCTCTCCGTCCATCTCCCTCTCTGTCTCCCTCTCTTTCAATCTCTCTCACCATCTCCCTCTCTGTCTCCCTCTCTCTCAATCTCTCTCACCATCTCTCTCTCCTTATCCCTCTCTCTCAATCTCTCTCACCTTCTCTCTTTCTGTTTCCCTCTCTCTCAATCTATCTCACCATCTCTTTCTCTGTCTCCCTCTCTCTCAATCGCTCTCACCATCTCTCTCTCTATCTCCCTCTCTCTCAATCTCTCTCGCCATCTCTCTCTCTGTCTCCTTCTCTCTCAATCTCTTTTACCATCGCTCTGTCTGTCTCCCTCTCTCTCTCTTGCCCTCACTCCCTTTCCATCCATCTTCCCCCCAACCCCTGTCTCTCTCTCTCTCTCTCCCAGTCCCTCTGTTCAACAGTTTAACCTATGTTCACTGGGCCCTTACATATTGTTTTAGAAGTATCTCATATTCATGTAGTTGCTTTCCTGCTCCATGGTTTGTGTCTGAGGGGTCTCTCTCCTCCGTTCCTGTCCTGTCTGCTTCTCTCTCTCTCTCTCTGATGTGTCTCAGTCTTTCCTCAGACTCAATGTCTGGGCGAAAACTTCCTCAAAACTGTTTCTGACACTTGGTTCCATTTCACAATGACACTTCCCCTGAGATCAGAATGACAGGCTGTTTGTACTGACTCCAGGGGCAGCAGTCCCTCTCTCTCAATCTCTCTCACCATCTATCTCTCTGTCTCCCTCTCTCTCAATCTCTCTCACCATCTCTCTCTCTGTCTCCCTCTCTCTCAATCTATCTCACCATCTCTCTCTCTGTCTCCCTCTCTCTCAATCTCTCTCACCAACTTTTTCACCATCTCCCTCTCTCCCAATCGCTCTCACCATCTCTCTCTCTGTCTCCCTCTCTCTCAATCTCTCTCACCGTCTCTCTCTCTGTCTCCCTCTCTCTCAATCTCGCTCGCCATCTCACTCTCTGTCTCCCTCTCTCTCAATCTCTTTTACCATCGCTCTCTCTGTCTCCCTCTCTCTCTCTTGCCTCACTCCATTTCCATCCATCTTCCCCCCAACTCCTGTCTCTCTGTCTCTCTCCCTGTCCCTCTGTTGAACAGTTTAACCTATGTTCACTGGGCCCTGACAAATTGTTTTAGATGTGTCTCATATTCATGAAGTTGCTTTCCTGCTCCATGGTTTTTGTCTGAGGGGACTCTCTTCACCGTTCCTGTCTGTCTGCTTCTCTCTCTCTCTGTCAGATGTGTCTCAGTCTTTCCTCAGACTCAATGTCTGGGCGAAAACTTCCTCAAAACTGTTTCTGCCTCTTGGTTCCATTTCACAATGACACTTCCCCTGAGATCAGAATGAGAGGCTGGTTGTACTGACTCCAGGGGCTGCAGTCACTCTCTCTCAATCTCTCTCACCATCTCTCTCTATCTGTCTCCCTCTCTCTCAATCTCTCTCACCATCTCTCTCTGTGTCTCCCTCTCTCTCAATCTCTCTCACCATCTCTCTCACTGTCTCCCTCTGTCTCAATCTCTCTCACCATCTCTCTCTGTCTCCCTCTCTCTCAATCTCTCCGTCCATCTCCCTCTCTGTCTCCCTCTCTTTCAATCTCTCTCACCATCTCCCTCTCTGTCTCCCTCTCTCTCAATCTCTCTCACCATCTCTCTCTCTGTCTCCCTCTCTCTCAATCTCTCCCTCCATCTCCCTCTCTGTCTCCCTCTCTTTCAATCTCTCTCACCATCTCCCTCTCTGTCTCCCTCTCTATCAATCTCTCTCACCATCTCTCTCTCCTTATCCCTCTCTCTCAATCTCTCTCACCTTCTCTCTCTCTGTTTCCCTCTCTCTCAATCTATCTCACCATCTCTCTCTCTCTGTCTCCCTCTCTCTCAATCGCTCTCACCATCTCTCTCTCTATCTCCCTCTCTCTCAATCTCTCTCGCCATCTCTCTCTCTGTCTCCTTCTCTCTCAATCTCTTTTACCATCGCTCTGTCTGTCTCCCTCTCTCTCTCTTGCCCTCACTCCCTTTCCATCCATCTTCCCCCCAACCCCTGTCTCTCTCTCTCTCTCCCAGTCCCTCTGTTCAACAGTTTAACCTATGTTCACTGGGCCCTTACATATTGTTTTAGAAGTATCTCATATTCATGTAGTTGCTTTCCTGCTCCATGGTTTGTGTCTGAGGGGTCTCTCTCCTCCGTTCCTGTCCTGTCTGCTTCTCTCTCTCTCTCTCAGATGTGTCTCAGTCTTTCCTCAGACTCAATGTCTGGGCGAAAACTTCCTCAAATCTGTTTCTGACAATTGGTTCCATTTCACAATGACACTTCCCCTGAGATCAGAATGACAGGCTGTTTGTACTGACTCCAGGGGCTGCAGTCCATATCTATCAATCTCTCTCATCATCTCTCTCTCTGTCTCCCTCTCTCTCAATCTCTCTCACCAACTTTTTCACCATCTCCCTCTCTCTCAATCTCTCTCACCATCTCTCTCTCTGTCTCCCTCTCTCTCAATCTCTCTCACCATCTCCCTCTCTGTCTCCCTCTCTCTCAATCTCTCTCACCATCTCTCGCTCTGTCTCTCTCTCTCAATCTCTCTCACCATCTCTCCCTCTGTCGCCCTCTCTCTCAATCTCTCTCACCATCTCTCTCTCTCTGTCTCCCTCTCTCTCAATCTCTCTCACCATCTCTCTCTCTGTATGCCTCTCTCTCAATCTCTCTCACCGTCTCTCTCTCTGTCTCCCTCTCTCTCAATCTCTCTCGCCATCTCTCTCTCTGTCTCCCTTCTCTCAATCTCTTTTACCATCGCTCTCTCTGTCTCCCTCTCTCTCTCTTGCCCTCACTCCATTTCCATCCATCTTCCCCCCAACTCCTGTCTCTCTGTCTCTCTCCCTGTCCCTCTGTTGAACAGATTTAACCTATGTTCACTGGGCCCTGACAAATTGTTTTATATGTGTCCCACCCCCTGTCTCCCGACACCCACCCCCACCCCCTGTCTCCCCACCCCCACCCTCCCCATCCACCAGTCACGGCCTCAATCTCCAAGCAGGGGAAGTCCACACTATCCCGGCCTCTGACACCCGGAGTTTGGGACAGGCGAGGGGATGAATCGATCGGGGGGGTCTGTCCGACAGATTGAAGGGATTGGATAAGGTGCAGGCGGGCGATCCAAACTCGAAGCCTGAGGCCTACAGGCGAAACCACGGCGACCGGACCCGAGGCGTTGAACTCAATAAAGAGATTCGATTGGGTGGATGGAGAGAAACGATTTCCTCTGATCCGGTGGGTTGTGGGGGAGCCGGGGAGGGGGAGTCGGGAACAAGGGGCAAGAAGGTTAAAATTGGAGCCAGGACGTTCAGGGGGGACATCAGGAAACACCTCTTCACACAAAGGGGAGCGGAAATCAGGAACTCTCCCCCCACCCAAACCCCGAAATAAACTGTGGGGGCCGGAGGTCAAAGGGCAACGTCAAAACTGAGATTGAGAGATTGTTGTTGGGGATGGAGGGTCACGGAACCGAGGGGGTTAAGGTACAGAGCAGATCCAATAGCATGGTGTAAAATACTCCAGAGGGGCTGAATGGCCTCCTCCTGTTCCTGTGTAACAGGCTCAAGAGAGGCTGAATGGGCCTCCTCCTGTTGCTGTGTAACAGGCTCGAGTGAGGCTGAATGGATTTCCCCCTTTCCTGTCCAACAGGCTCTAGAGGGGCTGAATGGCCTCCTCCTGTTCCTGTGTAACAGGCTCGAGTGAGGCTGAATGGATTTCCCCCTTTCCTGTCCAACAGGCTCTAGAGGGGCTGAATGGCCTCCTCCTGTTCCTGTGTAACAGACTCTAGTGAGGCTGAATGGATTTCCCCTTTTCCTGTCCAACAGGCTCTAGAGGGGCTCAATGGCCTCCTCCTGTTCCTGTGTAACAGTCTCGATAGGTGCAGAATGGCCTCCTCCTGTTCCTGTGTAACAGGCTCGAGAGGGGCTGAATAGCCTCCTCCTATTCCTGTCCAACAGGCTCTAGACCAACAGGCTCTAGACGGGCTGAATGGTCTCCTCCTGTTCCATTCCACTAGGCTCTAGATGGGCTAAATAGCCTCCTCCTGTTCCTGTCCAACAGGTTCAAGGGCGGCTGAATGGCCTCCTCCTGTTCCTGTGTAACAGCCTCGAGAGGGGCTGAATGGCATCTTCCTGTTCCCGTGTAACATGATTGAGAGGGACTGATTGGCCTCTTCCTGTTCCTGTGTAACATGCTTGAGAGGGGCTGAATGGCCTCTTCCTGTTCCTGTGTAACATGCTTGAGAGGGGCAGAATGGCCTCTTCCTGTTCCTGTGTAACATTCTTGAGAGGGGCTGAATGGCCTCTTCCTGTTCCTGTGTAACATGCTTGAGAGGGGCAGAATGGCCTCTTCCTCTTCCTGTGTAACATGCTTGAAAGGGGCTGAATGACCCTCTCCTGTTCCTGTGTAACAGGCTCGAGAGGGGCTGAATGGCCTCCTCCTGTTCCTTATGTCCTGATGTATTTGTCTGAATTAAGCCTTTATAATTTTGCAGAGTCTCCCTGTCCGAGCGGCTGGAAAATTCACAATCAACGTTGCTAGTGATTCTCAAAAAAGAAAATGAACTGGGAATCGGCGAAACTACATTGTGAATCCCAAACTTCACACCTCATCATCATAAACACAGAACAGGAACAGATGAGAATGACAGACGCATCAGTCAGAATGAGATAGAGAGATAATATCCCTCTACAGCATCCCCATCAAACACTCCCAGGACAGGTACAGCACGGGGTTAGATACAGAGTAAAGCTCCCTCTACACTGTCCCCATCAAACACTCCCAGGACAGGTACAGCACGGGGTTAGATACAGAGTAAAGCTTCCTCTACACTGTCCACATCAAACACTCCCAGGACAGGTACAGCATGGGGTTAGATAGAGAGTAAATCTCCCTCAACACCATCCCCATGAAACACTCCCAGGACAGGTACAGCACGAGGTTAGATACAGAGTAAAGCTCCCTCTACACTGTCCCCATGAAATACTCGCAGGACAGGTATAGCACGGGGTTAGATACAGAGTAAAGCACCCTCTACACCGTCCCCATCAAACACTCCGAGGACAGGTACAGCACGGGGTTAGATAGAGAGTAAAGCTCCATCTACACCATCCCAATCAAACACTGCCAGGACAGGTACAGCACGGGGTTAGATACAGAGTAAAGCTCCCTCTACACTGTTCCCATCAAATACTCCCAGGACAGGTACGGCACGGGGTTAGATACAGAGTAAAGCTCCATCTCCACCGTCCCCATCAAACACTCCCAGGACAGGTACAGCACGGGGTTAGATACAGAGTAAAGCTCCCTCCACACCGTCCCCATCAAACACTGCCAGGACAGGTATAGCACGGGGTTAGATACAGAGTAAAGCTCCCTCTACACCGTCCCCATCAAACACTCCCAGGACAGGTACAGCACGGGGTTAGATACAGAGTAAATCTCCCTCTACACCGTCCCCATCAAACACTCCCAGGACAGGTACAGCACGGGGTTAGATACAGAGTAAAGCTCCCTCGACACCGTCTCCATCAAACACTCCCAGGACAGGTATAGCATGGGGTTAGATACAGAGTAAAGCTCCCTCTACACCGTCCCCATCAAACACTCCCAGGACAGGTACAGCACGGGGTTAGGTACAGAGTAAAGCTCCCTCTACACCGTCCCCATCAAACACTCCCAGGACAGGTACAGCATGGGGTTAGATACAGAGTAAAGCTCCCTCTACACCGTCCCCATCAAACACTCCCAGGACAGGTACAGCACGGGGTTAGATACAGAGTAAAGCTCCCTCTACACCGTCCCCATCAAACACTCCCAGGACAGGTACAGCACGGGGTTAGATACAGAGTAAAGCTCCCTCTACACCGTCCCCATCAAACTCTCCCAGGACAGGTACAGCATGGGGTTAGATACAGAGTAAAGCTCCCTCTACACCGTCCCCATCAAACACTCCCAGGACAGGTACAGCACGGGGTTAGATACAGAGTAAAGCTCCCTCTACACCGTCCCCATCAAACACTCCCAGGACAGGTACAGCACGGGGTTAGATACAGAGTAAAGCTTCCCCTGCACTGCCTTTATCAAACTCTCAATCTCCCTTTCTGTCTCTCTGTCTCTCCTTCTCTGTTTCTGTTTTTCCCTCTCTCTATATGCATATTTGTCTCCCTCACTCTCCGTGTCTTTCTGTCTCTCTCTCTCACTCTTGTCATTCTCTCTCTCGTTCTTGCTCTATTTCTCACTCTGTTTCTCCATCTCCACCTCTCTTTCTCTCTCTCAATCTCGCTGTCCCTCTCCCTGCATCTCCGTCTCTCTCCCTCCTTTGAACAGCTTAATCTACCTTTACTGGGGACTGTCATGCTGTGTTTCATATTCATGTACTCAGTGTCCTGCTCCATGGTTTGTGTCTGAGGGGTCTCTCTCCTCCGTTCGTGTCCTGTCTGCTTCTCTCTCTCTCTCTCTCAGATGTGTCTCAGTCTTTCCTCAGACTCAATGTCAGGGCGAAAACTTCCTCAAAACTGTTTCTGCCTCTTGGTTCCATTTCACAATGACACTTCCCCTGAGATCAGAATGAGAGGTTGGTTGTACTGACTCCAGGGGCAGCAGTCCCTCTCTCACCATCTCTCTCTCTGTCTCCCTCTCTCTCAATCTCTCTCACCATCTCTCTCTCTGTCTCCCTCTCTCTCAATCTCTCTCACCATCTCTCTCTCTGTCTCCCTCTCTCTCAATCTCTCTCACCATCTCTCTCTCTGTCTCCCTCTCTCTCAATCCCTCTCACCATATCTCTCTTTGTCTCCCTCTCTCTCAATCTCTCTCACCATCTCTCTCTCTGTCTCCCTCTCTCTCACCATCTCTCTCTCTGTCTCCCTCTCTCTCAATCTCTCTCACCATCTCTCTCTGTCTCCCTCTCTCTCAATCTCTCTCACCATCTCTCTCTCTGTCTCCCTCTCTCTCAATCTCTCCCTCAATCTCTCTCACCATCTCTCTCTCTGTCTCTCTCTCTCTCTCAATCTCTCGCACCATCTCTCTCTCTGTCTCCCTCTCTCTCAATCTCTCTCACCATCTCTCTCCGTGTCTCCCTCTCTCTCAATCTCTCTCACCATCTCTCTCTGTCTCCCTCTCTCTCAATCTCTCTCACCATCTCCATATCCCTCTCTCTCAATCTCTCACCATTTCTGTCTCTCTCTGTCCCTGTCAATCTCTCTCACCCTCTCTCCCTCTCTGTCAATCTCTCAATGTCCCCCTCACCGCCTCCCACTCACTGACTCCCTCTCTCTCAATCTCTCTCAATATCTCACTGTGTCTCTCGCTTTGCCTCTCCCTGTCTCTAGTTGAACACCTGACTGACTGATGTCAGTGATACGCCATCATCTGCATCATACTTTGGCATATCCCACATCTTAAACCGTTATACTGCACCTCCCCCAATCAACTAAGCCACTTTCAATGATGGCGTCGACATATGCCTTTCACTATCGACATTGCGTTTCTGTGGCTCCCCTTTTACAGCCACAGGTTTGAGCCAACTCCAGCCCCTACTCTACCCACAGCCCTCCCCCTCCCATCTCCCCCACAAGTCACAGCCCCGGGAGATTCAATCACCCACAGATTTCTGGGCCCTGAGGCTCGGTGTCTCGGAGGCAGGTGTGGGTGTTCCTCCCAGGTCTGGCAGGACATCATCCTTCATGGAATGGGAGAGCACATCAGCAGCTGTTCCTGGAAGCAGAGTATAGCTCACGGGTTGTCTGAGCTGCAAGAGACTGATGTAGGATGCCACCTCTGAGACCCAGACTGTCTGTTGGCTGTCCCTGTCTAACGAGCAATCGCAGAGGTTAAGATGACTGAAGGCTTAGAATGTGCAGTGAGGAAAATTGGCATTTTTAGATCCATCAGAGTAGTTTGAATTTCAAAGTGACAGTATGATGTTTACACCTTGCCAGAGAAGCAAGGCCAAGCAGTGTGTTTATTTTTCCCAACAGATACTGATAATATTAGCACCATAAAGAGATTTCTGTTATGAGAAAGGTAAAGTTCCAAAGACTTCTGGGAACAATGGGATTTACATTAAAAGGGAGAAACATGTATAAAGGAGAACAATCTATGTCAGAGAGAAAGGCATTGCAAGATCTCCCAGAAGTGTGAAAAGCTGCTGTCTACAGAAACTGAAGCTAGGAAAAGCCACTTTGGATTCGACTGTCCAGCATAATGTGGTGATTTGGCTGGAACTGTTTTAAAATCGAATTGAATTTTCCTGTTGCCTGAATGGAGGTGTAGCTGGAAGCTGGATTAATTAGAGGTTTTTTGGAGTTATTATAGCAGTAATTTGTCGAACTGTGTCGGTGCTTGTAATCTTTTTTGTTAATGAGAGTTTAATTTAGGTTTGTAAAGAATCTCCAGAGTCTTGGTGGACTTATTATTACTGAATTCAGGGCAGGCATCTCGAATTAAAATATAAATTGCAACACAGTTGCGACCACATGATCAGGATTCCCTCATGGATTTGATCCATCTGGCACACATCATCTGCTGTGTCATAACAGAGCGTTGGGAGTGGAATGGTTAAAGCAAAAGTATGTAGGCTGGTGTATGAAGGAATTGAGAAGTTGGGAGCAGTATTACAAAGTCGGAGATCTTGTACACATGTCTGAGTTGGTAGGTTCCTCAGAATGAACTGTTCCGGACAGGAGAGAGACAGACAAACTGTACTTGCGTCTGTCACCAACTGTACATATGCAGAATTTTGAATTCTTTGTGAAGTATGTTGTGGTGTGTTTTCTCAAACCCTCAGTGTGTCTGATCCACTTTACTAATCACTCACAGCAAACTCACATTATGATCAGCTCAGGTTAGTTTATTTATATTTAAAGGCCGGGGCAGAAATGTTCACAATATCACACACACTCAGGCAACTCACACCACACATATACACAGCACATACACTCACACAAACAAATACTCACACAAAGAAACGCACAAACATACATGCGCACAAACAAACACAAAAAAACACACACAAAAAACATGTACCTACATACACTCACACACACGCACACGCACACACATACACATACACTCACACACAGACACAATAATGGAGGAAAAACAAAGGAAACATTTACAACTATGGATAGTAACAGTACAAGAACCTCGGAGATGAAACATGATTTCACATGATTTCCAGAGTCCGAGATGAAAAAGTCCAAAGGGTATTTCTGATGTGACCGAGTTCAATCCGAAGTCCAGCGGGAGCTTACTGCACGCAAATTTAATGCCTCGTTTCCGACATAAGAGTTGTGAAAATGTTGTAAGGAGTTGATTGATTGGCTGCAAAAGCAGGTTGGGGATCTCCTGAGTTAGTGAAAGTTGCTAGACAAATGCAGGACATCTGTCCTGTTACATTTCGCCGAATTCCTGCCTGGATTTATAATGGGGTTTTCCAATGTCAACCGTCACACTGTCATTCCTGCCTCCCACCACTGGAGGCGCTGCAGGAGGCTCCACCTGGGAGAAAAGGGGGGAACAGATGAACTTTCACCTTTCCGACATGGCCTCGGAGAGTTGGGGATTATGGGGAAGGGAGGAGATGCTGGGGATCTTTGGACAATCCTGACACTCTCGTTCTGTGTCCCAGTGTCTCTTCAGGGACAATATTTCTCAATATCAGCTGCCTCGACACAGGGCAGTGCCCTTTTCTCACAGATGAAACGGAACTGATCAGAACAACTGTGATCATTCCATCCGCTGGTTTTGATAATGGCGCAGTTTTCATGACCATTCCAATTATTCGGCTCACCCTGATCCCATCGAGTAAAACTGGGAATTGGGGAAATAAAAAATACCAAAAAAGTTCCGACACATTCCTGCACAGAATCAACAAGATTCCTACAGCCCTGTACAAATCCCCAACTAATCCCACTGTCCCCTCTCTCCCCATAGCCCTGTATCAATCCCCAAACTAATCCCACTGTCCCACTCTCTCCCCATAGCCCTGTATCAATCCCAAACTAATCCCACTGTCCCACTCTCTCCCCATAGCCCTGTACAAATCCCCAACTAATCCCACTGTCCCGCTCTCTCCCCATAGCCCTGTACAAATCCCCAACTAATCCCACTGTCCCCTCTCTCCCCATAGCCCTGTCCAAACCCCCAACTAATCCCACTGTCCCCTCTCTCCCCATAGCCCTGTATCAATCCCCAAACTAATCCCACTGTCCCACTACCTCCCCATAGCCCTGTACAAATCCCAAACTAATCCCACTGTCCCACTCTCTCCCCATAGCCCTGTATCAATCCCCAAACTAATCCCACTGCCCCAATCTCTCCCCATAGCCCTGTATCAATCCCCAAACTAATCCCACTGTCCCACTACCTCCCCATAGCCCTGTACAAATCCCAAACTAATCCCAATGTCCCGCTCACTGGGGTCCCATCCACCCTTTTCCAGTTTCCTTCACTCTCTCGATCTGTTAGTCTGATCCAGTAATACCCAGGATTGTTCTCAATAGATTTCTTATTGAAATTCTGCAGCAAATATAATGATATGGTGTGGCCAGTTAATATTACTGCCTTAATTCACACACATACAGTCATTCATATACTCACACAGACAGACGCTCATATGCACCCACACATACACACCCACACAAACACACGCTCACACACACACAGACACAGACACTCACACACATGCCCTCACACCGACACATATTCTCTCACACACACACTCTCTCTCACATACACACACACCTGATACACAGAAGGCCCCAAAAAATTTCTCAAGAAATTCTCCCTCATTCCCTCTGGTTAAATATCGGGAAGCCTGAAGCTGTTGTTTTCCGTCTCTGTTCCAAACTCCATTCCCAAGTTACCGACTCCATCCTGGGAACTCCCTGAGTCTGACCCAGACAGTTCACAACCCTGGGGTCATGTTTAACCTGGAGATGGGATTCCCACCTCATATCCACATCATCACCAAGACAGCCTCTTCCCAACTACGTAACATCGCCCAGTACCACCCCGGTCTCAGCTCATCGACTGCTGAAACCCTCGTCCATGTAGTGTAGAGGGAGCTTTACTCTGTATCTAACCCTGTGCTGTACCTGTCCTGGGAGTGTTTGATGGGGACGGTGTAGAGGGACCTTTACTCTGTATTTAACCCCATGCTGTACCTGTCTTGGGAGTGTTTGATGGGGACAGTGTAGAGGGAGCTTTACTCTGTATCTAACCCCGTGCTGTACCTGTCCTGGGAGTGTTTGATGGGAACGGTGTACAGGGAGATTTACTCTGTATCTAACCCCGTGCTGTACCTGTCCTGGGAGTGTTTGATGGGGACAGTGTAAAGGGAGCTTTACTCTGTATCTAACCCCGTGCTGTACCTGTCCTGGGAGTGTTTGATGGGGACGGTGTAGAGGAAGTTTTACTCTGTATCTAACCCCGTGCTGTACCTGTCCAGGGAGTGTTTGATGGGGACAGTGTAGAGGGAGCTTTACTCTGTATCTAACCCCGTGCTGTACCTGTCCTGGGAGTGTTTAATGGGGACGGTTTAGAGGGAGCTTTACTGTGTATCTAACCCCGTGCTGTACCTGTCCTGGGAGTGTTTGATGGGGACAGTGTAGAGGGAGCTTTACTCTGTATCTAACCCCGTGCTGTACCTGTCCTGGGAGTGTTTGATGGTGACAGTGTAGAGGGAGCTTTACCCTGTATCTAACCCTGTGCTGTATCTGTCCTGGGAGTGTTTGATGGGGAGGGTGTAGAAGGATCTTTACTCTGTATATATCCCCGTTCTGTACCAGTCCTGGTAGTGTTTGATGGGGACAGTGTAGAGGGAGCTTTAGTCTGTATCTAACCCCGTGCTGTACCTGTCCTGGGAGTGTTTGATGGGCACAGTGTAGAGGGAGCTTTACTCTGTATCTAACACCGTGCTGTACCTGTCCTGGGAGTGTTTGATGGGGATGGTGTAGTGGGATATTATCTGTCCATCTCATTCTGACAGATGCGTCTGTCATTCTCACCTGTTCCTGTTCTTTTTTTACGATGACGAGGTGTGAATTTTTGGATTCACATTGTAATTTTGCCGAGTTCCAGTTTACTCTCTTCGTTGAGAATCTATAACAATGATGATTATGAACTTTCCAACCACTCGGACAGAGAGACTGTGCAGAATTATAAAGACTTAATTCAGAGAAATGCCTCGAAACATTAGGAACAGGAGGAGACCATTCAGCCCCTCTCGAGTTGTTACATAGGAACAGGAGGAGGCCATTCAGCCCTTCTCGAGCCTGTGACACAGGAACATGAGGAGGCCATTCAGCCCCTCTCGAGCCTGTTACACCGGAACAGGAGGAGGTCATTCAGCCCCTCTCGAGCCTGTTACACAGGAACAGGAGGAAGCCATTCAGCCCCTCTGGAGTATTTTACACAATTCTATTGGATCTGCTCTGTACCTTAACCCCCTCGGTTTGGATCGCCCACCTGCAGCTTATCCAATCCCTTCAATCTGTCGGACAGACCCCCCTGATCAATTCATCTCCTCGCCTGTCCTAAAATCCGGGAGGCAAAGGCCGGGATAGTGCGGACTTCCCCCGCTTGGAGATTGAGGCCTTGACTTGTCGATAGGGAGGGTGGGGGTGGGGGGACAGGGGGTGGGGGTGGGGAGACAGTGTCTGGGGGTGGGGAGACAGGGGGGTGGGGGTGGGGAAACAGTGTCTGGGGGTGGGGAGACAGGGGGGTGGGGGTGGGGAGGGTGGGGGTGAGGAAACAGTGTTGCGGGGTGGGGACACAGTGTGTGGGGGTGGGGAGACTGGGGGGTGGAGGTGGGGAGATAGTGTGTGGGGGTGGGGAGACAGTGGTGGGGGTGGGGAGACAGGGGGTGGTTGTGGAGAGACAGGGGAGGGGGGTAATCCCAATGGGACAGAGCATAGGACTTTGCGGGAGGGTCAGGAGTACGGAAGGCAGCTCCCACTCACCTGAACAGGTTCGGTGCTTTGGGCAGAGGGATTGCGCAGTCTCGGACAATTTCTGGAACTTTCCATTCAGCTCTGTCATGTTCCGCGGGGCAACAGCCAAGGTCCGGTTCAGGGGGTCAGCTACATCGTGCTCCTTGTTCATCTGTAGAACTGAGAGACAGAGTCAGAATGAGTGATAGTGTGGGATATATCAGAGTGTTACAGTGAGGGATGTGGGATATATCAGAGTGTTACCGTGAGGGATGTGGGATCTATCAGAGTGTTACAGTGAGGGGTGTGGGATATATCAGAGTGTTACAGTGAGGGGTGTGGGATATATCAGTGTGTTACAGTGAGGGGTGTGGGGTATATCAGTGTTACAGTGAGGGATGTGGGATATATCAGAGTGTTACAGTGAGGAGTGTGGGATATATCAGAGTGTTACAGTGAGGGGTGTGGGATATATCAGAGTGTTACAGTGAGGGGTGTGGATATATCAGTGTCTTACTGTGAGGGATGTGGGATATATCAGAGTGTTACAGTGAGGGGTGTGGGATATATCAGAGTGTTACAGTGAGGGGTGTGGGATATATCAGAGTGTTACAGTGATGGATGTGGGATATATCAGAGTTTTAACGTGAGGGGTGTGGGATATATCAGAGTGTTACAGTGAGGGGTGTTGGGTATATCAGAGTGTTACAGAGAGGGGTGTGGGGTATATCAATATGTTACAGTGAGGGGTGTTGGATATATCAGAGTGTGACAGTGACGGGTGTGGGGTATATCAGAGTGTTACAGTGAGGGATGTGGGATATATCAGAGTGTTAGAGTGAGGGGTGTGGGATATATCAGAGTGTTACAGTGAGGAGTGTGGGATAGATCAGTGTTACAGTGAGGGGTGTTGTGTGTATCAGAGTGTTACAGTGAGGGGTGTGGGATATTTCAGAGTGTTACAGTGAGGGGTGTGGGATATATCAGTGTTACAGTGAGGGGTGTGGGATATATCAGTGTTACAGTGAGGGGTGTAGGATATATCAGTGTGTTACAGTGAGAGGTGTGGGATATATCAGTGTTACAGTGAGGGGTGTGGGATATATCAGTGTTACAGTGAGGGGTGTGGGGTATATCAGAGTGTTACAGTGAGGGGTGTGACATATATCAGAGTGTTACAGTCAGGGGTGTGGGAAATATCAGAGTGTTACAGTGAGGGGTGCGGGTTATATCGGAGTGTTACCGTGAGGGATGTGGGACCTATCAGATGTGTGACAGTGAGGAGTGTGGAATATATCAGTGTTACAGTGAGGGGTGTGGAATATATTAGAGTGTTACAGTGTGGGGTGTGGGGTATATCAGAGTGTTACAGTGAGGGGTGTGTCATATATCAGAGTGTGACAGTGAGGTGTGTGGGATATATCAGAGTGTGACAGTGAGGCGTGTGGGATATATCAGAGTGTTACTGTTAGGGGTGTGGGGTATATCAGAGTGTTACAGTGAGGTGTGTGGTATGTATCAGGGTGTTACAGTGAGGGCTGTGGGATATATCAGAGTGTTACAGTGAGGGGTGTGGTATGTATCAGGGTGTTACAGTGAGGGTTGTGGAGTGTCTCAGAGTGTTACAGTGAGGGGTGTGGGATATATCAGAGTTTTAACGTGAGGGGTGTGGGATATATCAGAGTGTTACAGTGAGGGGTGTGGGGTATATCAGAGTGTTACAGTGAGGGGTGTGGGGTATATCAATATGTTACAGTGAGGGGTGTGGGATATATCTGAGTGTGACAGTGAGGGGTGTGGGGTATATCAGAGTGTTACAGTGAGGGATGTGGGATATATCAGAGTGTTAGAGTGAGGGGTGTGGGATATATCAGAGTGTTACAGTGAGGGGTGTGGGATATATCAGTGTTACAGTGAGGGGTGTTGTGTGTATCAGAGTGTTACAGTGAGGGGTGTGGGATATTTCAGAGTGTTACAGTGAGGGGTGTGGGGTATATCAGAGTGTTACAGTGAGGGGTGTGTGCTATCTCAGAGTGTTACAGTGAGGCCTGTGGGATATATCAAGAGTGTTACAGTGAGGGGTGTGGGATTTATCAGAGTGTTACAGTGAGGGGTGTTGTGTGTATCAGAGTGTTACAGTGAGGGGTGTGGGATATATCAGTGTTACAGTGAGGGGTGTGGGATATATCAGTGTTACAGTGATGGGTGTAGGATATATCAGTGTGTTACAGTGAGAGGTGTGGGATATATCAGTGTTACAGTGAGGGGTGTGGGATATATCAGTGTTACAGTGAGGGGTGTAGGATATATCAGAGTGTTACAGTGAGGGGTGTGGGATATATCAGAGTGTTACAGTGAGGGGTGTGGGATATATCAGAGTGTTACAATGAGGGGTGTTGGGTATATCAGAGTGTTACAGAGAGGGGTGTGGGGTATATCAATATGTTACAGTGAGGGGTGTTGGATATATCAGAGTGTGACAGTGACGGGTGTGGGGTATATCAGAGTGTTACAGTGAGGGATGTGGGATATATCAGAGTGTTAGAGTGAGGGGTGTGGGATATATCAGAGTGTTACAGTGAGGAGTGTGGGATAGATCAGTGTTACAGTGAGGGGTGTTGTGTGTATCAGAGTGTTACAGTGAGGGGTGTGGGATATTTCAGAGTGTTACAGTGAGGGGTGTGGGATATATCAGTATTACAGTGAGGGGTGTGGGATATATCAGTGTTACAGTGAGGGGTGTAGGATATATCAGTGTGTTACAGTGAGAGGTGTGGGATATATCAGTGTTACAGTGAGGGGTGTGGGATATATCAGTGTTACAGTGAGGGGTGTGGGGTATATCAGAGTGTTACAGTGAGGGGTGTGACATATATCAGAGTGTTACAGTCAGGGGTGTGGGAAATATCAGAGTGTTACAGTGAGGGGTGCGGGTTATATCGGAGTGTTACCGTGAGGGATGTGGGACCTATCAGATGTGTGACAGTGAGGAGTGTGGGATGTATCAGTGCGTTACAGTGAGGGGTGTGGAATATATCAGTGTTACAGTGAGGGGTGTGGAATATATTAGAGTGTTACAGTGTGGGGTGTGGGGTATATCAGAGTGTTACAGTGAGGGGTGTGTCATATATCAGAGTGTGACAGTGAGGTGTGTGGGATATATCAGAGTGTGACAGTGAGGCGTGTGGGATATATCAGAGTGTTACTGTTAGGGGTGTGGGGTATATCAGAGTGTTACAGTGAGGTGTGTGGTATGTATCAGGGTGTTACAGTGAGGGCTGTGGGATATATCAGAGTGTTACAGTGAGGGGTGTGGTATGTACCAGGGTGTTACAGTGAGGGTTGTGGAGTGTCTCAGAGTGTTACAGTGAGGGGTGTGGGATATATCAGAGTTTTAACGTGAGGGGTGTGGGATATATCAGAGTGTTACAGTGAGGGGTGTGGGGTATATCAGAGTGTTACAGTGAGGGGTGTGGGGTATATCAATATGTTACAGTGAGGGGTGTGGGATATATCTGAGTGTGACAGTGAGGGGTGTGGGGTATATCAGAGTGTTACAGTGAGGGATGTGGGATATATCAGAGTGTTAGAGTGAGGGGTGTGGGATATATCAGAGTGTTACAGTGAGGGGTGTGGGATATATCAGTGTTACAGTGAGGGGTGTTGTGTGTATCAGAGTGTTACAGTGAGGGGTGTGGGATATATCAGTGTTACAGTGATGGGTGTAGGATATATCAGTGTGTTACAGTGAGAGGTGTGGGATATATCAGTGTTACAGTGAGGGGTGTGGGATATATCAGTGTTACAGTGAGGGGTGTAGGATATATCAGAGTGTTACAGTGAGGGGTGTGGGATATATCAGAGTGTTACAGTGAGGGGTGTGGGATATATCAGAGTGTTACAATGAGGGGTGTTGGGTATATCAGAGTGTTACAGAGAGGGGTGTGGGGTATATCAATATGTTACAGTGAGGGGTGTTGGATATATCAGAGTGTGACAGTGACGGGTGTGGGGTATATCAGAGTGTTACAGTGAGGGATGTGGGATATATCAGAGTGTTAGAGTGAGGGGTGTGGGATATATCAGAGTGTTACAGTGAGGAGTGTGGGATAGATCAGTGTTACAGTGAGGGGTGTTGTGTGTATCAGAGTGTTACAGTGAGGGGTGTGGGATATTTCAGAGTGTTACAGTGAGGGGTGTGGGATATATCAGTGTTACAGTGAGGGGTGTGGGATATATCAGTGTTACAGTGAGGGGTGTAGGATATATCAGTGTGTTACAGTGAGAGGTGTGGGATATATCAGTGTTACAGTGAGGGGTGTGGGATATATCAGTGTTACAGTGAGGGGTGTAGGATATATCAGAGTGTTACAGTGAGGGGTGTGACATATATCAGAGTGTTACAGTCAGGGGTGTGGGAAATATCAGAGTGTTACAGTGAGGGGTGCGGGTTATATCGGAGTGTTACCGTGAGGGATGTGGGACCTATCAGATGTGTGACAGTGAGGAGTGTGGGATGTATCAGTGCGTTACAGTGAGATGTGTGGGATATATCAGAGTGTTACAGTGAGGGGTGTGGGATATATCAGAGTGTTACAGTGAGGGGTGTGGGATATATCAGAGTGTTACAGTGAGGGGTGTGGGATATATCAGAGTGTTACAGTGAGGGGTGTGGGATATATCACAGTGTTACAGTGAGGGGTGTGGGATATATCAGAGTGTTACAGTGAGGTGTGTGGGATATATCAGTGTTACAGTGAGGGGTGTGGGATATATCAGTGTTACAGTGAGGGGTGTGGTATATATCAGAGTGTTACAGTGAGGGGTGTGAGATCAGTACAAGGGGCGTCTTAAAGGAAAAGAAGGAGAGAGAGACAAAGAGAGAGAGACAGAGAAAGAGAGGTGGACAGAGGGAAAGACTGAGAGAGAATGGAACAGAGAGAGAGAGAGAGAGGGAGGTAGACAGAGAGAGAGTCAGAGAGAGAGTGTGGGAGTCAGAGAGAGAGAAGGAGACAGAGTGAGAGACAGAAGGAGGGAAAGAGAGGGAGAGACAGAGAGATAGGGAGTGACAGAGAAAGAGAGATAGGGGGAGAGGCATAGAAAGGCAGGGAGAGAGCGACAGAAAGAAAGAGCCAGAAGGAGAAAGAGAGAGAGAGACAGAGTGAGAGAGAGTGAGACGGAGAATGAAGTAATGATGCATACAATATTGGGTAAAGCTTCCTCTACATTATCCCATACAACACTCACAGGGCAGATACAGCACAGGATTAGATACAGAGTAAATCTCCCTTTGCACTGTCCCCGTCAAACACTCCCAGGACAGGTGCAGCCCGGGATTAGATACAGAGTAAATCTTCCTCTACACTGTCCCCATCAAACACTCCCAGGACAGGTACAGCACAGGGTTAGATACAGAGTAAATCTCCCTCTGCACTGTCCCCGTCAAACACTCCCAGGACAGGTACAGCACAGGGTTAGATACAGAGTAAAGCTCCCTATACAACGTCCCCATCAAACACTCCCAGGACAGGTACAGCACGGGGTTAGATACAGAGTAAAGCTCCCTCTACACCGTCCCATCAAACACTCCCAGGACAAGTACAGCATGGGGTTAGATACAGAGAAAAGCTCCCTCTACACCGTCCCCAACAAACACTCCCAGGACAGGTACAGCACGGGGTTAGATACAGAGTAAAGCTCCCTCTACACTGTCCCCATCAAACACTCCCAGGACAGGTACAGCACAGGGTTAGATACAGAGTAAAGCTCCCTCTACACCGTCCCCATCAAACACTCCCCGGGCAGCTACAACACAGGGTTAGCTAACATTAAACCTGCCTCTGCACCGTCCCCATCAACACTCCTAGGACAGGTACAGCACGCGGATAGATACAGAGTAAAGCTCCCTCTACACCGTCCCCATCAAACATTCCCAGGACAGGTACAGCACGGGGTTAGATACAGAGTAAAGCTCACTCTGCACCGTCCCCATCAAACACTCCCAGGACAGGTACAGCACGGGATTAGATACAGAGTAAATCTCCCTCTACACCGTCCCCATCAAACACTCCCAGGACAGGTACAGCACGGGATTAGACACAGAGTAAATCTCACCTCTCTCTCTCACTCTCTCTCAATCTCCCTCACCATCTCTTTCTCTCTGCCTCTGCCTCTCTCCCTCTCTCTCTCACCATCTCTCTCTGTCTCTCTCATTCAATCTCTCTCGTCTTCCTGTCTCTCACTCTCTCAATCTCTCTCTCTCTCTCTCTCTCACACCATTTCTCTCTCTTTCTCTCGCATCTCAATATCTCTCTGCATTTTTCGGCCTCTCTCTCAATCTCTCTCACCATCTCTCTCTGTCTCTTGAACAGTTTAACCTACGTTTACTGGGGGCTGTCATGTTGTTTTTGATGTGTCTCATATTCATGTAGTCACTGTCCTTCTCCATGGTTTGTGTCTGAGGGGTCTCTCTCCTCCGTTCCGGTCCTGTCTGCTTCTCTCTCTCTCTCTCAGATGTGTCTCAGTCTTTCCTCAGACTCGATGTCAGGGCGAGAACTTCCTCAAAACTGTTTCTATTTTCTTCCTTTTTGTAATACCACTTCCCCTGTGATCTGTGCCACAAAGTTGGTCAGTTAACCATGTACAGCAGCTGACGAAGGCTTTGTATTTTTGCCAAGCACAGGGAGAGCCAACCTGGCTTCAGGGAACATCGGCAGAATTCAAAATCATTTCGCAAGCCTCTCGACTGTTCGTTACAACTGGAACAGGTCTATACGCGCACACACACACACACATACACACACACACACACACACGCTCACACACACACACGCTGACACATAAACACACACACACACACACGCTGACACATAAACACACACACGCTGACACATAAACACACACACACACACACACACACACACACACACGCTGACACATAAACACACCCACCCACACACACACACACACACACACGCTCACACACACATGCTCACATACACACGCTCAGACACACAATCTCACACAAACACACTCACCTACAAACACACACGCACACACATACACACACTCTCTCTCACACAGACGCACACACTCTCTCTCTCACACACACGTGCACACACACACACACATATGTGCACACACACACAGACAAACTCTCTCACACACACAGAGACACACACACTCATATGTGCACACACACACACAGAAACACACACACCCTCTCACACACACTATCTCAATGATCCTCAGAACCCTCCTGGAATCACTAACCAAAAACCTGGGAGCAAATATCACTTGTCATTTTATTCCAGAGTGGAAAGTTTTTCTTCCTATTGGACCTCCCGGTGAGCATTGAGGTCCGACCTTGCCTTCACTGACCAGGCAGTGAGCGTAGGTACAAACATAGGAACCAGGAGCAGCAGGAGACCACTCAGCCCGTTGTGCCTGTCCCAGCATTCAGTAAGACCATGTCCGATCTGAAAGTAACCTTATTACATCACAGCCAAGGGGAAAGGCCGAGGGCTTCAAATTCAAACCCCAGAGGGAAACTTGAAACAACTGTTATAACCCATTGTTGCAATTTTTAAGTTTCCAGAAACAGTCTTTGAGTTCAGTAAGTGTTTGATGGGGACAGTGTAGAGTCTTTGATATATCTTTGAGGAAGGGAGTTCCAATGGCTCACAACCCTCTGAGAGAAAAAATTTCCCCTCATCTCTGTCTTCAATGAGTGACCCCTGATTTTTAAACAGTGACCTGTCATTCTAGATTCTCCCGCAAGAGGAAACATCCTCTCCACACTCACCCTGTCAAATCCCCTCAGGATCTTATTTGTTTCAATCAAGTCACCTCTCACCCTTCTAATCTCCAACGGATACGAGCCTAACCTGTCCAAACTTTCCTCATAAGACAACCCACCAACTCCAGGGATTAGTCTAGTAAACCTTCCCTGAATTGCTCCCAATGCATTTACATCCTTCCTTAAATAAGGAGCCCAGTACTGTGCACAATACTCCAGATGTGGTCTGACCAGTGCCCTGTACAACTGAAGGTCATAGAGTTAATTTTCTTTCATTTGTTGAGATAAGACAGAGCTATGCTTTATTCTTTGATTATTATCAGCTTAAACATCATGCATTATTTGTTTGAATCTTTTGCATTTATTTTAAGGTGGATTTGAGCCTCTTGCATTTATTCACAGGTGGATTTGTTATTCTGCATGTAGTTCTACATTGGTTTGCTATTCTGTGTTTACTTTTAGGCGAATTTGCATCTCTGTTTCAGAACAACAAAGAACAAAGAAAAGTACAGCACAGGAACAGGCCTTTCGGCCCTCCAAGTCTGCGCTGATCATATTTCCAGTCAAATGGATTTCAATCTCCTGCATTTATTCTTAGGTGGATTTGAATCTCCATTATTTATTCTTTAGTGGATTTGTTATCCTGCATTGCTTTTCTGGTGGCACAATCCTCAGAGAAAAAAAATTCTCCTCATCTCTGTCCTAAAAGGGCAACCTCTAATTTTGAAACAGTGGCCCCTATTTCTGGACTCATCCACAAGAGGCAACATCCTTTCCAAGTTCATCTTATCAAGACCATTCAGGATCTTATACACTTCAATCAAGACAAGCCTCGCTTTTCAAAGCTCCAGTAGAATCAAGCCCAGTCTGTCCAACCTTCCCTCATAAGGCAACCCACTTACCCAGGTATCAATCTAGCAAACCTCCTCTGAACCGTCTCAAATGCATTTACATCCTTCCTAAAATAAGGAAGCCAAAACTGCACACAGTATTGGAGATACCATCTCATCAATGCCCTGTACAACTGAAGCATAGCATTCTTACTTTAATAGGCCTCCTCTTGTTCCGGTGTAACAGGCTCGAGAGGGGCTGAATGGCCTCCTCCTGTTCCTGTGTAACAGGCTTGTGATGGGCTGAATGGCCTCATATTGTTCCTGCGTAACAGGCTGAAGAGGGGCTGAATGGCCTCCTGCTGTATCTGTTTAACAGGGTCGAGAGGGGCTGCACAACAGGTCTGTCCCTCGAGCGAGCAGCCATTGTGGGTGGTGATATTTTTCGCACAAGATTCTGTGAGACATTGCGCTGCATCAACATGAATCATGGCCACATTGCACTGCCCACAGTTCAGCAACAAAACCACACAGAATGATGAGTTCATCAACGTTCACCAGGAACACAAAACCTCAATAACCTAAGCGTCTTTCAGGATAAAGAGAGTAAAAGTTCAACGGAGAGAGGAGTTGGCTTAAGATTCACTTTGATGATAAACTATCTTCCTCTCCCTGTCTCTCTCTCTCTCTCACTGTCTGTCAGGGAGAGATCTAAACATTGACCGATGCCTCCCAGTCTCTCTCTCAGGGAGGCATCTGTACACTGACTGGTGTCTCTCAGTCCCCTCTCTCTCAGGGTTATATCTGTACACTGACTGGTGTCTCTCAGTCTCCTCTCTCTCAGGGAGATATCTGTACACTGACTGGTGTATCTCAGTCTCCTCTCTCTCAGGGAGAGATCTGAACACTGACTGGTGTCTCTCAGACCCCTCTCTCAGCGAGATACTGTATACTGACTGGTGTCTTTCAGTCCCATCTCTCTCAGGGAGATACTGTGTACTGAATGGTGACTCTCAGTCCCCTCTCTCTCAGGGAGATACTGTATACTGACTGGTGTCTCTCAGTCCCTCTCTCCCAGTGAGATATCTGTACACTGACTGGTGTCTCTCAGTCCCCTCTCTCTCAGTGAGATATCTGTACACTGACTGGTGTCTTTCAGTCCCTCTCTCTCAGTGAGACATCTGTATACTGACTGGTGTATCTCAGTCTCCTCTCTCTCAGGGAGAGATCTGAACGCTGACTGGTGTCTCTCAGTCCCCTCTCTCTCAGCGAGATACTGTATACTGACTGGTGTCTTTCAGTCCCCTCTCTCTCAGGGAGATACTGTATACTGAATGGTGCCTCTCAGTCCCCTCTCTCTCAGGGAGATACTGTATACTGACTGGTGTATCTCAGTCCCCTCTCTCTCAGTGAGATATCTGTACACTGACTGGTGTCTTTCAGTCCCTCTCACTCAGTGAGATATCTGCACACTGACTGGTGTCTCTCAGTCCCCTCTCTCTGAGGGAGATATCTGTACACTGACTGGTGTATCTCAGTCTCTGTCTCTCAGTGAGATATCTGTACTCTGACTGGTGTGTCTCAGTCACTGCTCTCTCAGGGTTATATCTGTACACTGACTGGTGTCTCTCAGTCTCTTCTCTCTCAGTGAGATATCTGTACACTGACTGGTGTCTTTCAGTCCCTCTCTCTCAGGGAGATATCTGTACACTGACTGGTGTCTTTCAGTCCCTCTCTCTCAGTGTGATATCTGTACACTGACTGGTGTCTCTCAGTCCCCTATCTCTCAGGCAGATATCTGTACACTGACTTGTGTCTCTCAGTCTCTCTCTCTCTCAGGGAGATATCAGTACACTGACTGGCATCTTTCAGTCCCTCTCTCTTAGTGAGATATCTGTACACTGACTGGTGTATCTCAGTCCCCTCTCTCTCAGTGAGATATCTGTACACTGACTGGTGTCTCTCAGTCCCTCTCTCTCAGGGAGATATCTGTACACTGACTGGTGTATCTCAGTCCCCTCTCTCTCAGTGAGATATCTGTACACTGACTGGTGTCTCTCAGTCCCTCTCTCTCAGTGAGATATCTGTACACTGACTGGTGTCTTTCAGTCCCTCTCTCCCAGTGAGATATCTGTACACTGACTGGCGTCTCTCAATCCCCTCTCTCTCAGTGAGATATCTGTACACTTACTGGTGTGTCTCAGTCCCCTCTCTCTCAGGGAGATATCTGTACACTGACTGGTGTCTCTCAGTCCCCTCTCTCTCAGGGAGATATCTGTACACTTACTGGTGTGTCTCAGTCACTGCTCTCTCAGGGTTATATCTGTACACTGACTGGTGTCTCTCAGTCTCTTCTCTCTCAGGATGATATCTGTACACTGACTGGTGTCTTTCAGTCCCTCTCTCCCAGTGAGATATCTGTACACTGACTGGTGTCTCTCAGTCCCCTCTCTCTCAGTGAGATATCTGTACACTGACTGTTGTCTTTCAGTCCCTCTCTCTCAGTGAGATATCTCTAAACTGACTGGTGTCTCTCAGTCCCCTCTCTCTCAGCGAGATATCTGTACACTGACTGGTGTCTCTCAGTCCCTCTATCTCAGGGAGATATCTGCACACTGACTGGTGTCTCTCAGTCTCCTCTCTCTCAGTGAGATATCTGTACACTGACTGGTGTATCTCAGTTCCCTCTCTCTCAGTGAGATATCTGTACACTGACTGGTGTCTCTCAGTCCCCTCTCTCTCAGGGAGATATCTGTACACTGACTGGTGTCTCTCAGTCTCTGTCTCTCTCAGGGAGATACCTGTACACTGACTGTTGTCTCTCAGTCTCCTCTCTCTCAGGGAGATATCTATACACTGACTGGTGTCTCTAAGTCCCCTCTCTCTCAGTGAGATATCTGTACACTGACTGGTGTCTTTCAGTCCATCTCTCTCAATGAGATATCTGTACACTGACTGGTGTCTTTGAGTCCCTCTCAGTGAGATATCTACACACTGACTGGTGTCTCTCAGTCCCCTCTCTCTCAGGGATATATCTGTACACTGACTGGTGTCTCTCAGTCCCCTATCTCTCAGGGAGATATCTGTACACTGACTGGTGTCTCTAAGTCTCTCTCTCTCTCAAGGAGATATCAGTACACTGACTGGTGTCTCTCAGTCTCCTCTCTCTCAGGGAGATATCTGTACACTGACTGGTGTATCTCAGTCCCCTCTCTCTCAGTGAGATATCTGTACACTGACTGGTATCTTTCAGTCCCTCTCTCTCAGTGAGATATCTGTACACTGACTGGTGTATCTCAGTCCCCTCTCTCTCAGGGAGATATCTGTACACTGACTGGTGTGTCTCAGTCACTGCTCTCTCAGGGTTATATCTGTACACTGACTGGTGTCTCTCAGTCTCTTCTCTCTCAGGATGATATCTGTACACTGACAGGTGTCTTTCAGTCCCTCTCTCCCAGTGAGATATCTGTACACTGACTGGTGTCTCTCAGTCCCCTCTCTCTCGGGGAGAAATCTGTACACTGACTGGTGTCTCTCAGTCTCTGTCTCTCTAAGGGAGATATATGTACACTGACTGGTCTCTCTCAGTCTCCTCTCTCTCAGGGAGATATCTGTACACTGACTGGTGTCTCTCAGTCCCCTCTCTCTCAGTGAGATATCTGTACACTGACTGTTGTCTTTCAGTCCCTCTCTCTCAGTGAGATAGCTGTACACTGACTGGTGTCTCTCAGTCCCCTCTCTCTCAGGGAGATATCTGTACACTGACTGGTGTCTCTCAGTCCCTCTATCTCAGGGAGATACCTGTACACTGAATGGTGTCTCTCAGTCTCCTCCCTCTCAGGGAGATATCTGTACACTGACTGGTGTCTCTCAGTCCCTCTATTTCAGGGAGATATCTGTACACTGACTTGTGTCTCTCAGTCCCCTCTCTCTCAGGGAGGTATCTGTACACTGACTGGTGTCTCTCAGTCTCCTCTCTCTCAGGGAGATATCTGTACACTTACTGGTGTCTTTCAGTCCCTCTCTCTAAGCGTGATATCTGTACACTGACTGGTGTCTCTCAGTCTCTGTCTCTCTCAGGGAGATACCTGTACACTGACTGTTGTCTCTCAGTCTCCTCTCTCTCAGGGAGATATCTGTACACTGACTGGTGTCTTTAAGTCCCCTCTCTCTCAGTGAGATATCTGTACACTGATTGGTGTCTTTCAGTCCCTCTCTTTCCGTGAGATATCTGTAGTCTGACTGGTGTTTCTCAGTCCCCTCTCTCTCAGGGAGATATCTGTACACTGACTGGTGTCTCTCAGTCCCTCTATCTCAGGGAGATATCTGTACACTGACTGGTGTCTCTCAGTCTCCTCTCTCTCAGGGAGATATCTGTACACTGACTGGTGTATCTCAGTCTCCTCTCTCTCAGGGAGAGATCTGAGCACTGACTGGTGTCTCTCAGTCCCCTCTCTCTCATGGAGATATCTGTACACTGACTGGTGTCTCTCAGTCCCTCTATCTCAGGGAGATATCTGTACACTGACTGGAGTCTCTCAGTCTCCTCTCTCTCAGGGAGATATCTGTACACTGACTGGTGTATCTCAGTCTCCTCCCTCTCAGGGAGAGATCTGAACGCTGAATGGTGTCTCTCAGTCCCCTCTCTCTCAGCGAGATACTGTATACTGAATAGTGTCTCTCAGTCCCCTCTCTCTCAGGGAGATACTGTATAATGACTGGTGTATCTCAGTCCCCTCTCTCTCAGTGAGATATCTGTACACTGACGGGTGTCTTTCAGTCCCTCTCAGTGAGATATCTGTACACTGACTAGTGTCTCTCAGTCCCCTCTCTCTCAGGGATATATCTGTACACTGACTGGTGTCTTTCAGTCCCCTATCTCTCAGGGAGATATCTGTACACTGACTGGTGTCTCTAAGTCTCTCTCTCTCTCAAGGAGATATCAGTACACTGACTGGTGTCTCTCAGTCCCCTCTCTCTCAGGGAGATATCTGTACACTGACTGGTGTCTCTCAGTCTCCTCTCTCTCAGGGAGATATCAGTACACTGACTGGTGTCTCTAAGTCCCCTCTCTCTCAGTGAGATATCTGTACACTGACTGGTGTCTTTCAGTCCATCTCTCTCAATGAGATATCTGTACACTGATTGGTGTCTTTCAGTCCCTCTCCTTCCGTGAGATATCTATACTCTGACTGGTGTCTCTCAGTCCCCTATCTCTCAGGGAGATATCTGTACACTGACTGGTGTCTCTCAGTCCCTCTATCTCAGGGAGATATCTGTACACTGACTGGTGTCTCTCAGTCTCCTCTCTCTCAGGGAGAGATCTGAACGCTGACTGGTGTCTCTCAGTCCCCTCTCTCTCAGCGAGATACTGTATACTGAATAGTGTCTCTCAGTCCCCTCTCTCTCAGGGAGATACTGTATACTGACTTGTGTATCTCAGTCTCCTCTCTCTCAGGGAGATATCTGTACACTGACTGGTGTCTCTCAGTCCCTCTATCTCAGGGAGATATCTGTACACTGACTGGTGTCTCTCAGTCCCCTCTCTCTCAGGGAGGTATCTGTACACTGACTGGTGTCTCTCAGTCTCCTCTCTCTCAGGGAGATATCTGTACACTGACTGGTGTATCTCAGTTCCCTCTCTCTCAGTGAGATATCTGTACACTTACTGGTGTTTTTCAGTCCCTCTCTCTCAGTGTGATATCTGTACACTGACTGGTGTCTCTCAGTCCCCTCTCTCTCAGGGAGATATCTGTACACTGACTGGTGTCTCTCAGTCTCTGTCTCTCTCAGGGAGATACCTGTACACTGACTGTTGTCTCTCAGTCTCCTCTCTCTCAGGGAGATATCTGTACACTGACTGGTGTCTTTAAGTCCCCTCTCTCTCGGTGAGATATCTGTACACTGATTGGTGTCTTTCAGTCCCTCTCTCTGTGAGATATCTGCACTACTGACTCGTGGCTCTCAGTCCCCTCTCTCTCAGGGATATATCTGTACACTGACTGGTGTCTTTCAGTCCCCTATCTCTCAGGGAGATATCAGTACACTGACTGGTGTCTCTCAGTCTCTCTCTCTCTCAGGGGGATATCTGTACACTGACTGGTGTATCTCAGTCCCCTCTCTCTCAGTGAGATATCTGTACACTGACTGGTGTCTTTCAGTCCCTCTCTCTCAGTGAGATATCTGTACACTGACTGGTGTCTCTCAGTCCCCTCTCTCTCAGGGAGATATCTGTACACTGACTGGTGTCTCTCAGTCCCTCTATCTCAGGGAGATATCTGTACACTGACAGGTGTCTCTCAGTCCCCTCTCTCTCAGAGAGGTATCTGTACACTGACTGGTGTCTCTCAGTCCCCTCTCTCTCAGTGAGATATCTGTACACTGACAGGTGTCTCTCAGTCCCCTCTCTCTCAGAGAGGTATCTGTACACTGACTGGTGTCTCTCAGTCCCCTCTCTCTCAGGGAGATATCTGTACACTGACTGGTGTCTCTCAGTCCCCTCTCTCTCAGTGAGATATCTGTACACTGACAGGTGTCTCTCAGTCCCCTCTCTCTCAGAGAGGTATCTGTACACTGACTGGTGTCTCTCAGTCCCCTCTCTCTCAGGGAGATATCTGTACACTGACTGGTGTCTCTCAGTCTCCTCTCTCTCTCTCAGGGAGATATTTGTACACTGACTGGTGTCTCTCAGTCTCTTCTCTCTCAGGGAGATATCTGAATGCTGACTGGTGTCTCTCAGTCCCCTCTCTTTCAGGGAGGTACTGTATACTGACTGGTGTGTCTCAGTTCCCTCTCTCTCAGGGAGATACTGTATACTGAATTACCTGGAGAAACTCAGCAGTTCTGGCAGCATCGGCGGAGAAGAAAAGAGTTGACATTTCGAGTCCTCATGACCCTTCGACAGAACTTGAGTTCGAGTCCAAGAAAAAGTTGAAATATAAGCTGGCTTAAGGTGTGTGTGTCGTGGGCGGAGAATTAGAGAGATCGAGACACAGAGAGAGAGCGAGAGAGAGAGAGAGAGGTTGGGGTGGGGGGTTGGGGGTGTGGTTGTATGGACAAACAAGCAGTGATAGAAGCAGATCATCAAAAGATGTCAACGACAATGGTACAATAGAACACATAGGTGTTAAAGTTAAAGTTGGTGATATTATCTAAACGAATGTGCTAATTAAGAATGGATGGTAGGGCACTCAAGGTACAGCTCTAGTGGGGGTGTTTTTTTATTTTATTATTTTTTTTATTATAATGGAAATAGATGGGAAAAGGAAAATCTTTATAATTTATTGGAAAAAAAAGGAAGGGGGAAACAGAAAGGGGGTGGGGATGGGGGAGGGAGCTCACGACCTAAAGTTGTTGAATTCAATATTCATTCTGGAAGGCTGTAAAGTGCCTAGTCGGAAGATGAGGTGTTGTTCCTCCAGTTTGCGTTGGGCTTCACTGGAACAATGCAGCAAGCCAAGGACAGACATGTGGGCAAGAGAGCAGGGTGGAATGTTAAAATGACAAGCGACAGGGAGGTTTGGGTCATTCTTGCGGACAGACCGCAGGTGTTCTGCAAAGTGGTCGCCCAGATTACGTTTGGTCTCTCCAATGTAGAGGAGACCACATTGGGAGTAACGAATGCAGTAGACTAAGTTGGGGGAAATGCAAGTGAAATGCTGCTTCACTTGAAAGGAGTGTTTGGGTCCTTGGACGGTGAGGAGAGAGGAAGTGAAGGGGCAGGTGTTACATCTTTTGCGTGGGCATGGGGTGGTGCCATAGGAGGGGGTTGAGGAGTAGGGGGTGATGGAGGAGTGGACCAGGGTGTCCCGGAGGGAGCGATCCCTACGGAATGCCGATAAGGGGGGTGAAGGGAAGATGTGTTTGGAGGTGGCATCATGCTGGAGTTGGCGGAAATGGCAGAGGATGATCCTTTGAATGCGGAGGCTGGTGGGGTGATAAGTGAGGACAAGGGGGACCCTATCATGTTTCTGGGAGGGAGGAGAAGGCGTGAGGGCGGATGCGCGGGAGATGGGCCGGACACGGTTGAGGGCCCTGTCAACCACCGTGGGTGGAAAACCTCGGTTAAGGAAGAAGGAGGACATGTCAGAGGAACTGTTTTTGAAGGTAGCATCATCGGAACAGATGCGACGGAGGCAAAGGAACTGGGAGAATGGGATGGAGTCCTTACAGGAAGCGGGGTGTGAGGAGCTGTAGTCGAGATAGCTGTGGGAGTCGGTGGGTTTGTAATGGATATTGGTGGACAGTCTATCACCAGAGATTGAGACAGAGAGGTCAAGGAAGGGAAGGGAAGTGTCAGAGCTGGACCACGTGAAAATGATGGAGGGGTGGAGATTGGAAGCAAAATTAATAAATTTTTCCAAGTCCCGACGAGAGCATGAAGCGGCACCGAAGTAATCATCGATGTACCGGAGAAAAATTTGTGGAAGGGGGCCGGAGTAGGACTGCAACAAGGAATGTTCCACATAACCCCATAAAGAGACAGTCATAGCTGGGGCCCATGCGGGTACCCATAGCCACACCTTTTATTTGGAGGAAGTGAGAGGAGTTGAAGGAGAAATTGTTCAGCGTGAGAACAAGTTCAGCCAGACGTAGTGGTGGATGAGGATTGTTCGGTCCTCTGTTCGAGGAAGAAGCTAAGGGCCCTCAGACCATCCTGGTGGGGGATGGAGGTGTAGCGGGATTTGACGTCCATGGTGAAGAGGAGGAGAGCCATCAGACCATCCCGGTGGGGAATGGAGGTGTAGCGGGATTGGACATCCATGGTGAAGAAGCGGAGAGCCATCAGACCATCCCGGTGGGGAATGGAGGTGTAGCGGGATTGGACATCCATGGTGAAGAGGAGGAGAGCCATCAGACCATCCTGGTGGGGGATGGAGGTGTAGCGGGATTGGACGTCCATGGTGAAGAGGCGGAGAGCCATCAGACCATCCCGGTGGGGAATGGAGGTGTAGCAGGATTGGACGTCCATGGTGAAGAGGCGGAGAGCCATCAGACCATCCTGGTGGGGGATGGAGGTGTAGCGGGATTGGACGTCCATGGTGAAGAGGAGGAGAGCCATCAGACCATCCCGGTGGGGGATGGAGGTGTAGCGGGATTGGACGTCCATGGTGAAGAGGAAGCGGTTGGGGCCAGGGAACTGGGAATTGTTGATGTGACGTAAGGTGTCAGAGGAATCACGGATGTAGGTGGGAAGGGACTGGACAAGGGGAGAGAGAGAAGGGAGTCAAGATAACGAGAAATGAGTTCTGTGGGGCAGGAGCAAGCTGAGACGATCGGTCTACCGGGGCAGTTCTGTTTGTGGATTTCACTGGGCTGATTCCTGGGACGATGGGGTTTGTCTTATGAGGAAAAACCCGCTCTGTATAACCCCGCCCCCTGCCCGCACTGTGTGACCCCGCCCCCTGCCCGCACTGTGTGACCCCGCCCCCTGCCCGCTCTGTGTGACCCCGCCCCCTGCCCGTTCTGTGTGACCCCGCCCCCTGCCCGCACTGTGTCACCCCGCCCCCTGCCCGCTCTGTGTGACCCCGCCCCCTGCCCGCTCTGTGTATCACCCAGGCCCCTGCCCGCTCTGTATCACCCCGCCCCCTGACCGCTCCTTGTCCCCCTGACCGCTTGAGTCACCACGCCCCCTGTCCGCTCTGTGTGACCCCGCCCCCTGCCCGATCTGTGCGACCCCGCCCCTGCCCGCTCTGTGTTACCCCCGCCCACTGTCCGACCTGTCACCCCGCCCCCTGTCCGCTCTGTCATCCCGCCCACTTTCCGCTCTGTGTGACTCCGCCCCCTCTCCGCTCCGTGTCACCACGCCCCCTTACCGCACCCTGTGACACCGCCCCCCTCGCTCTCTGTGATTCCGCCCCCTCCCCGCTCTATGTGACACCGCCCACTACCCGCTCTGTGTGACTACACCCCCACACCGTTCTGTGTGACTCCGCCCCTTTGCCGCACTGTGTGACACCACCCGCTCCACCCTCTGTGTGACCCGGCCTCTTCCCCGCTCTGTGTGACTCCGCCCACTCCTCGCTTTGTGTGTCCCCTCCCCCCATTCTCCGCTCTGTTTGACTCCGCCCTCTCCCCGCTCTGTGTGACTCTGCACCCTCCCCGCTCTGTGTGACTCCGCCCCCTCCCTGCTCTATGTGACTCCGCCCCCTCCCTGCACTGTGTGACGTCGCCCCCTCCCTGCTCTGTGTGACGTCGCCCCCTACCTGCTCTATGTGACACCGCCCCCTTCCCGCTCTGTGTGACGTCGCCCCCTCTTCGCCTACTGTGACTCCGCCCCCTCCCTGCTCTGTGTGACGTCGCCCCCTCCTCGCTCTCTGTGACCCCGCCTGCTGCCCGCTGTGTCACCCCGCCCCCTCCCCGCTCTCTGTGACCCCGCCCCCTGAGCGCTCCGCAAAACTCCACATCCCCGCGGATTCTGTGTCAACCCGCCCCTTGCACCCTCTCTGATACCCCGCCCACTGCCCAATCTGTGTGACCCCGCCCATTGCCCTCTCTGTGTGACCTCGACCCCTGTCCGCTCTGTGTGCACCCGTCGCCGTCCGCTCTGTGTGACTCCGGCCCCTGCTCGCTCTATGTCAACTCACCCGCTGCCCGCCCTGTATCACCCCGCCCCCTGCCTGCTCTATGCGACGCCGCCCCTACCCGCTCGTTGTGACCCCGCCCTCTGCCCGCTCCGTGTCACCCCGTCCCCTGCTCGCTCTTTGCGACCCCGCCCCCGGCCCGCTTTGTGTCACCCCGCCCCCTGCCCGCTTTGTGTCACACCGCCCACTGCCCGCTCTGTGTGACCCCGCCCCCTTTCGGCTCTCTGACCCCGCCCACTGCCCGCTCTGTGACACCACATCCCCTGCACGCTCTGTGTGACCCCGCCCCCTGCACGCTCACTCACCCCGCCCCCTGACCGCTCTGTGTCACCCCGCCCCCTGGCCGCCCTGTGTGACCCCGGCCCCTGCCCGCTCTGTGTGACCCCGCCCCCTGACCGCAGTGTGACCTCGCCTCCTGCCGCTGTGACCTCGCCCCCTGCCCGCTCTGTGTGACCCCGCCCCCTGCACCCTGTGTATCACCCCGCCCCATGGGCGCTCTGTGTGACTCCGCCCCATTCCCGCTCTGTGTGACTCCGCCCCCTCGCTCCGTGTGACTCCACCCCCTTTCCGCTCTGTGTGACTCCGCCCCCTCCTCGCTCTGTGTGACTCCGCCCCCTCCTCACTCTTTGTGACTCCGACTTCTCGCTCTGTGCAACCCCGTCCCTTGCCCGCTCTGTGTGACCCCGCCCCCTGCGGGCTCAATGAATCCAACCCCTGCCCATTCTGTGTCCCCGCCCCCTTCTGGCTCCGTGTGACTCCGCCCCCTCACCGCTCCGTGTGACTCCGCCCCCTGCTCGCTCTGTATATCCCCGCAACCTCTGCGCTGTGTCACCCCGCCCGCTTCCCGCTCCGTGTCATCCCGCCCAATCCCCGCACTGTCACCTCGCCCCTTGCGTGCACTGTGTAACCCCGCACCCTCCTAGCTCTGTGTGACTCCGCCCCCTCCCCGCTCTGTGTGACTCCGCCCCCTCCTCGCTCTGTGTGACTCCGCCCCTCCCCGCTGTGTGACTCTGCCCCCACCCCGCTCTGTGTGACTCTGACCCCTCCTCACTCTCTGTGACGACGACCCCTTCCCGCTCTGTGTGACTCCGCCCCCTCCCCGCTCTGTGTGACGCTGACCCCTTCCCGCTCTCTGTGACTCCGACCCTTCCCGCTCTGTGTGACTCTGGCCCCTCCCCGCACTGTGTGACTCTGACCCCTTCTCGCTCTGTGTGACTCCGCCCCTCCCCGCTCTGTGTGACTCTGCCCCCTCCCCGCTCTGTGTGACTCTGACCCCTCCTCACTCTATGTGACTCCGCCCCCTCCTCGCTCTGTGTGACTCCGACTTCTCGCTCTGTATCACCCCGCCCCTTGCCCGCTCTCTGTGACTCCGCCCCCTGCCTGCACTCTGTGTCTCCGCCCGCTGCCCGCTCTCTGTGACCCCGCCCGCTGCCCGCTCTATATCACCCCGCCCCCTGCTCGCTCCGTGTCACCCCGCCCCCTGCGCACTCTCTGTCACCCCGGCCACTGTCCGCTCTGTGTGACTCCGCCCCCTGCCAGCACTGTGACCCCGCCCACTTCCCAATCTGTGACCCCGCCCCCTGCCCGCTCTGTGTCACCCCGCCCCCTGCCCGCTATGTGTCACCCTGCCCCCTGCCCTCTCTGTGTAACCACGCCTCCAACTTGCTGTGTAACCCCGCCCTCAGCATTCAATGTGTCACCCCGCCCTTTGATCGCTTTCTGTGTCCGCGCCCCGTGCGCGCACTGTGTGTCTCCGCCCGCTGCCCACTCTCTGTGATCCCGCCTCCTGCCCGCTCTACGTCACCCCGCCCCTGGTCGCTCTGTGTGACCCCGCCCCCTTCCCAGTCTGCGTCACCCCGCCCCCTGCGCACTCTGTGTCACCCCGCCCCCTGCCCGCTCTGTGTCACTCCGCCCCCTGCCCGCTCTATGTGTCCCCGCCCCCTGTCCGCTCTGTCACCCCGCCCCCTGTCCGCTCTGTCACCCCGTCCCCTGCCCACTCTGTGTCATCCCACCTCCTGCCCGGTCTGTGTGAACCCGCCCCCTCCTCGATCGATGGCACCCCGACCCTGCGCATTCTGAATCACCCTGCCCCCTGCCCGCCCTCTGTAACTCCGCCCCCTGCACGATCTGTGTGACTCTGCCCACTGCCCGCACAGTGTGACTCCGCCCCTTCCTCGCTCTGTGTCACCCCGCCCCCTCTCCGCTCTGTGTCACCCCGCCCCCTTTCCGCTCTGTCACCCCGCCCCTTCCCCGCTCTGTGTCACCCGGCCCCCTACCCGCTCTGTGTGACTACGACCCCTCCTCGCTCTGTGTCACCCCACCCCTTTCCGCTCTGTCACCCCGCCCCCTGCGCATTCTGTATCACCCCGCCCCCTCACCGCCCTGTGTGACCCTGCCCCCTGCGCACTCTGTATCAAACCGCCCCCTGACAGCTGTGTGACCCCGCCCCCTGACCACTCTGTGCAACCCCGTCCCTTGCCCGCTCTCTGTGACCCCGCCCCCTGCGGGCTCAATGAATCCAACCACTGCCCATTCTGTGTCCCCGCCCCCTGACCGCTCCGTGTGACTCCGCCCCCTGCGCGCTCTGCATATCCCCGCACCCTATGCGCTGTGTCACCCCGCCCCCTTCCCGCTCCGTGTCACCCCGCCCAATCCCCGCACTGTCACCCCGCCCCTTGCGTGCACTGTGTAACCCCGCACCCTCCTAGCTCTGTGTGACTCCGCCCCCTCCCCGCTCTGTGTGACTCCGCCCCCTCCCCGCTCTGTGTGACTCCGCCCCTCCCCGCTGTGTGACTCCGCCCCCTCCCCGCTCTGTGTGACTCTGACCCCTCCTCGCTCTGTGTGACTCCGCCCCTCCCCGCTCTGTGTGACTCTGCCCCCTCCCTGCTCTGTGTGACTCTGACCCCTCCTCACTCTCTGTGACTTTGCATCCTCCCCGCTCTGTGTGACTCCGCCCCCTCCCCGCTCTGTGTGACTCCGGCTCCCCCCGCTCTGTGTGACCCCGCCCCGTGCCCGCTCTGTATGATCTTGCCCCCTCCCCGCTCTGTATCACCTCGCCCCCTGCGCGCTCTGTGTGACCTCGCCCCCTCCCCGCTCTCTGTGACCCCGCCGCCTCCCCGCTCTCTGTGACTTCGCCCCTCCCCGCTCTGGTTGACTCCGCCCTCCCCGCTCTGCGTGGCTCCGCCCCCTCCCCGCTCTGTGTGACTCTGACCCCTCCCCGCTCTGTGTGACTACGACCCCTCCCCGCTCTGTGTGACTCTGCCCCCTCCCCGCTCTGTGTGACTCTGACCCCTCCCCGCTCTGTGTGACTCTGACCCCTCCTCACTCTCTGTGACTCTGCCTCCTCCCCGCTCTGTGTGACTCCGCCCCCTCCCCGCTCTGTGTGACTCCGCCTCCCCCCGCTCTGTGTGACCCCGCCCCGTGCCCGCTCTGTGTGATCTCGCCCCCTCCCCGCTCTGTATCACCCCGCCCCCTGCGCGCTCTGTGTGACCTCGCCCCCTCCCCGCTCTCTGTGACCCCGCCGCCTCCCCGCTCTCTGTGAACACGCCCCCTGCCGGCTCTCTGTGACTTCGCCCCTCCCCGCTCTGGTTGACTCCGCCCTCCCCGCTCTGTGTGACTCTGACCCCTCCCCGCTCTGTGTGACTACGACCCCTCCCCGCTCTGTATGACTCTGCCCCCTCCCCGCTCTGTGTGACTCTGACCCCTCCTCACTCTCTGTGACTCCGCCCCTCCCCGCTCTGTGTGACTCTGACCCCTCCTCACTCTCTGTGACTATGCCCTTCTCACCGCTCTGTGAGACTCCGCCCCCACCCCGCTCTGTGTGACTCCTCCTCCTCTTCGCTCTGCGTGACTCCGTCCCATCCCCGCTTTGCGTAGCTCCGCCCCCTCCTCGCTCTGTGTGGCTCCGCCCCCTCCTCGCTCTGTGTGACTCCGCCCCCTCCCCGCTGTGTGACTCTGACCCCTCCTCACTCTCTGTGACTCTGCCCCCTCCCCGCTCTGTGTGACTCCGCCCCCTCCCCACTCCCTGTGACTCCGCCCCCTCCTCCCTCTGTGTGACTCCGCCCTCCCCGCTCTGTGTGACTCTGACCCCTCCCCGCTCTCTGTGACTCCGCCCCCTCCCCCCTCTCTGTGACTCCGCCCCGTCCCCGCTCTCTTTGACTCCACCCCCTCCTCGCTCTGTGTGACTCCGCCCCCTCCCCGGTCTGTGTGACTCTGACCCCTCCTCTCTCTGTGTGACACCGCCCCTCCCCGCTCTGTGTGACTCTGACCCCTCCTCGCTCTATGTGACCGCCACTCCCCTCTCTGTGTGACTCCGCCCTCCCCGCTCTGTGTGACTCTGACCCCTCTTCGCTCTGTGTGACTACGACCCCTCCCCGCTCTCTGCGACTCCGCCCCTCCCCGCTCTGTGTGGCTCCGCCCCTCCCCGCTCTGTGTGACTCCGCCCCTCCCCGCTCTGTGACTCCGCCCCTCCCCGCTCTGTGTGACTCTGCTCCCTACCCGCTCTGTGTGACTCTGACCCCTCCTCACTCTCTGTGACTTCGCCCCTCCCCGCTCTGTGTGACTCCGCCCCTCCCCGCTCTGTGACTCCGCCCCTCCCCGCTCTGTGTGACTCTGCTCCCTACCCGCTCTGTGTGACTCTGACCCCTCCTCACTCTCTGTGACTATGCCCTTCTGCCCGCTCTGCGTGACTCTGCCCCCACCCCGCTCTGTGTGACTCCGCCTCCTCTTCGCTCTGCGTGACTCCGCCCCATCCCCGCTCTGCGTGACTCCGCCCCCTTCCCGCTCTGCGTGACTCCGCCCCCTCCTCCCTCTGTGTGACCCCGCCCCGCCCCGCTCCCTGTGACTCCGCCCCCTCCCCGCTCCCTGTGACCCCGCACCCGCCCGGTTTCTGTGACCCCGCCTCCTCCCCGCTCTCTGTAACCCCCTCTCTAGCGCACTCTGTATCACCCCGCCCTCTCTGCGTTCTGTATGATCTGGCCCACTGCCCGCTCTATGTTATCCTGTCCCCTGCGGGCTCAGTGAATCCAACCACTGCCCATTCTGTGTCTCCCCGCCCCCTGCCCGCTCTGTGTGACTCCGCCCCCTCTTCGCTCTGTGTGACTCCGCCCCCTGCCCGCTCTGTGTCTCCCCGCCCCCTGCCCGCTCCCTGTGACTCCGCCCCCTGCCCGCTCTCTGTGACCCCGCCCCCTCCCCGCTCTCTGTAAACCCCTCTCTAGAGCACTCTGTATCACCCCGCCCTCTCTGCGTTCTGTATGATCTGGCCCCCTGCCCGCTCTATGTTATCCTCTCCCCTGCGGGCTCAGTGAATCCAACCACTGCCCAGTCTGTGTCACCCCTCCCCCTGCCCGCTCTGTGTCACCCCACCCACTGCCCGCTCTGTGTCACCCCATCGCCTGCGCACTTTGTGTCACCCCCGCCCACTGCCCGCTCTGTGTCTCCCCGCCCACTGCCAGCTCTGTGTCTCCCCGCCCCCTGCGCGCTGTGTAACCCCGCCCCCTGCCCGCTCTGTATCACCCCGCCCCCTGCGCACTCTGTGTCACCCCGCCCTCTGCGCGCTCTGTGTGACCCCGCCCCCTGCCCGCTCCGTGTCACCCCACCCCCTCCTCGCTCTGTGTGACCCCGCTCCCTCCTCGCTCTGTATCACCCCGCCCCCTGCGCACTCTGTGTCACCCCGCCCTCTGCGCGCTCTGTGTGACCCCGCCCCCTGCCCGCTCCGTGTCACCCCACCCCCCTCCTCGCTCTGTGTGACCCCGCTCCCTCCTCGCTCTGTATCACCCCGCCCCCTACCCGCTCTGTGTGACTCTGACCCCTCCTCGCTCTCTGTGACTAGACCCCTCCCCACTCTCTTTGACTCCGCCCTCTCCATGCTCTGTGTGACTCCGCCCCCTCCCCGCTCTGTGTGACTTCGCCCCCTCCACGCTCTGTATCAGCCCGCCCCCTGCCCACTCTGTCTCAGCCAGCCCCCTGCCCGCTCTGTGTGACCCCGCGCCCTGGCCATTCTGTGTGACCCCACCCTCTGCGGGCTGAGTGAATCCAACCCCTGCCCATTCTGTGTATTCCCGTTCCCTGCCCGCTTTGTGGCACCCCACCCCCTGCGCGCTCTCTATCACCCCACCTCCTTCCCGCTCTGTGTGACCCCGACCCCTGCCCGCTCTGTATCACCCCGCCCCCTGCCCGCTCTTTATCACCCCGCCCCCTGCCCGCTCTGTATCACCCCACCTCCTGCCCGCTCTGTGTGACCCCGACCCCTGCCCGCTCTGTATCACCCCGCCCCCTGCCCGCTCTGTATCACCCCGCCCCCTGCCCGCTCTGTATCACCCCACCTCCTGCCCGCTCTGTATCACCCCGCCCGCTGCCCGCTCTGTATCACCCCGCCTCCTCCACGCTCTGTGTATCCCCGCCCCCTGCCCGCTCTGTGTATCCCCGCCCCCTGCCCACTCTGTGTCACCCCACCCCCTGCCCGCTCTGTGTCACTCAGCCCCTGCCCATTCTGTGTCACCCCGCCCCCAGCCCGCTCCGTGTCACTTCGCCCTCTGCCCACTATCTGTGACCCCGCCTCCAGCCCGCTGCGTGTGATCCCGCCCCCCTCCCCATTCAGTGTCTCCCCGCCCCCTGCCTGCTATGTGGCACCCCGCCCCCGCCCCGATCTATGACTCCGCCCCCTCCTCCGTCTGTGTGACTCCAACCCCTCCTCGCTTTGTGACTCCGCCCCCTCCTCCGTCTGTGTGACTCCGCCCCCTCCTCGCTCCGTGTGACTCCGCCCCCTCCCCGCTCTGTGTGACTCCAACCCCTGCCCGCTCTGTGTGACTCGGCCCCGTCCAAGCTCTGTGTGACTCCGCCCCCTCCACGCTCTGTGTGACTCCGCCCCCTTCCAGCTGTGTGACTCCGCCCTGTTCCCGCTCTGTATCACCCCGACTCCTGCCCGCTCTGTATCACAGCACCTCCTGCCCGCTCTGTATCACCCCGCCCCCTGCCCGCTCTGTATCACCCCACCTCTTGCCCACTCTGTGTATCCCCGCCCCCTGCTCTCTCTGTGTCTCCCCACCCCCTGCGCACTCTGTGGCACCCCGCCCCTTGCCCGCTCTGTGTGCCCCCTCCCTCAGCCCGCTCTGTGTGACTCCGCCCCCTGCCCGCTCTGTGTGACTCAGCCCCGTCAACGCTCTTTGTGACTCCGTCCCCTTCCCGCTCTGTGTTACTACGACCCCTCCACGCACTGTGTGACTCCGCCTCCTTCCCACTCTGTATCACCCCGACCCCTGCCCGCTCTGTGTGACCCCGCCCCCTGCCCGCTCTGTGTCTCCCCGCCCCCTGCCCGCTCTGTATCACCCCAACTCCTCCCCGCTCTGTCACCCCAACCCCTGCCCCTCTGTCTCACCCCGCCCCCTCTCCGCTCTGTGTGACTCCGCCCCCTCTCCGCTCTGTGTGACTCCGCCCCCTCCTCGCTCCGTGTGACTCCGCCCCCTCCCCGCTCTGTGTGACTCCAACCCCTGCCCGCTCTGTGTGACTCGGCCCCGTCCAAGCTCTGTGTGACTCCGCCCCCTCCACGCTCTGTGTGACTCCGCCCCCTTCCAGCTGTGTGACTCCGCCCTGTTCCCGCTCTGTATCACCCCGACTCCTGCCCGCTCTGTATCACAGCACCTCCTGCCCGCTCTGTATCACCCCGCCCCCTGCCCGCTCTGTATCACCCCACCTCTTGCCCACTCTGTGTATCCCCGCCCCCTGCTCTCTCTGTGTCTCCCCACCCCCTGCGCACTCTGTGGCACCCCGCCCCTTGCCCGCTCTGTGTGCCCCCTCCCTCAGCCCGCTCTGTGTGACTCCGCCCCCTGCCCGCTCTGTGTGACTCAGCCCCGTCAACGCTCTTTGTGACTCCGTCCCCTTCCCGCTCTGTGTTACTACGACCCCTCCACGCACTGTGTGACTCCGCCTCCTTCCCACTCTGTATCACCCCGACCCCTGCCCGCTCTGTGTGACCCCGCCCCCTGCCCGCTCTGTGTCTCCCCGCCCCCTGCCCGCTCTGTATCACCCCAACTCCTCCCCGCTCTGTCACCCCAACCCCTGCCCCTCTGTCTCACCCCGCCCCCTCTCCGCTCTGTGTGACTCCGCCCCCTCTCCGCTCTGTGTGACTCCGCCCCCTCTCCGCTCTGTGTGACTCCGCCCCCTCTCCGCTCTGTGTGACTCCGCCCCCTCTCCGCTCTGTGTGACTCCGCCCCCTCTCCGCTCTGTGTGACTCCGCCCCCTCTCCGCTCTGTGTGACCCCGCCCCGTGCCCGCTCTGTGTGACCTCGCCCCCTCCCCGCTCTGTATCACCCCGCCCCCTGAGCGCTCTGTGTGACCCCGCCCCCTTCCCGCTCTCTGTGACCCCGCCCCTGCCCGCTCTCTGTGACTCCTCCTCCTGCGCGCTCTGTGGCACCGCGCCCCTGCCCATTCTGTGTATCACCGCCCCTGCCCGCTCTGTGACCCCGCCCCCTGCCCGCACTGTGTGACCCCGCCCCCTGCCCGCACTGTGTGACTCCTCCCCCTGCGCGCTCTGTGGCACCGCGCCCCCTGCCCATTCTGTGTAACACCGCCCCCTGCCCGCTCTGTGACCCCGCCCACTGACCGCACTGTGTGACCCCGCCCACTGCCCACTCTGTGTGACTCCTCCTCCTGCGAGCTCAGTGAGTCCAACCATGCCCATTCTGTGTATCCCCGCCCCCTGCCCGCTCTGTGTGACCCCGCCTCCTGCCCGCTCTGTGTGACCCCGCCCACTGCCCACTCTGTCTGACTCCTCCCCCTGCGGGCTCAGTGAATCTAACAACTACCCATTCTGTGGATCCCCGCCCCCTGCGCGCTCTGTGGCACCCCGACCCCGCCCCATTCTGTGTATCCCCTCCCTCTGCCCGTTCCGTGTGACTCCGCCCCCTCCAAGCTCTGTGTGACCCCGGCCGCTGCCCGCTCTGTGTGACTCCGCCCCTTCCCTGTCATGTGTGACTCCGCCCCCTCCACGATCTGTGTGACTCCGCCCCCTCCCCGCTCTGTGTAACGCCGACCCCAACCCGGCTCTGTCTGACTCCGCCCCCTCCCCGCTCTGTGGGACACCACCCCCTCTCTGCTCCGTGTGACACCGCCCCCTCCCCGCTCTGTGTGACCCCGCCCCCTTCCCGCCCTGTCACCCCCGCCCCCTGACCGCTCAGTGTGACCCCGCCCACTGACCGCTCTGTGTGACCCCGCTCTCTGGCCCCACGGTGTGTCCCCGCCCCCTACCCGCTCTGTGTGATCGCCCGTAAACTCTGTGTCACCCCGCCCCCTGCCCGCGCTCTGTCACCCTGTCCCCTGCCCACTCCGTATCACCCCGCCCCCTCCGCGCTCTGTGACTCCGCCCCCTACCCGATCTGTCACCCCGACCCCTCCTCGCTATGTGTGACTCCTCCCCCTCCCCGCTCTGTGTGACCCCGCCCCCTGCCCGCTCGGTGTGACCCCGCCCCCTGCCCGCTCTGTGTGACCCCGCCCCCTGCCCGCTCTGTGAATCCGCCCCCTCCCCGCTCTGTGTGACTCCGCCCACTCGCGGCTCTGTGTGAATACGACACCTCTCCGCTCTGTGTGACCCCGCCCCCTCCCCGCGCTGTGTGACAACGCCCCCTCCCCGCTCTGTGTGACCCCCGCCCCCGGCGCGCTCCGTGTGACCCCGCCCCCGGCGCGCTCCGTGTGACCCCGCCCCCGGCGCGCTCCGTGTGACCCCGCCCCCGGCGCGCTCTGTGTGACCCCGCCCCCTGCGCACTCTGTGTCAGTTGGAGGGAAGCGCGAGAGGAGTCGGGAGTTGAACAAGAGCAAAGGTGACGAGGGGAGGTCAGTGAGGTGGGAACGAGGTGATCCTGTGAGCACCATGAGTGCAGCGGGCAAGCATTTACTACTTTTATTGCTGATAGGTTTTAAGATCATATTTTGTGGCTCATTGTTTGTAAGGACTATATTCTGTAACAGGGAGGAGAAGGGAAGAAGGGCCCAAGAGTAATTGATATTATTTGATATTAAGTATCTTCCAAAAGGTTTAATTTAATTTAAAGGGGTAAGTCATGGCAGGAGAGCTCAAAGCCATGGTATGCTCCTCCTGCTCTATGTGGGAAGCCGGGCACGTTTCCAGTGCCCGGGACCAGCCTGTGTGTGGGAAGTGTCTCCAGCTACAGCTCCTGGAAGCCGGGGTTTTGGAGCGGGAGCGGCGGCTGGGGACACGTTGGAGCAGTCGCGAGGTGGAGAGTATCGTGGATAGAACGTATAGAGGTGGTCACACCGCAGGCAAAGAGTCCACAGGCAGGAAGGGAATGGGTGACCTCCAGGCAAAGCAAGGGGACTAGGCAGGTAGTGCAGGAATCTGCTGTGGCTATTCCCCTGCAAAACAGATACACCGCTTTGGATACTGTTGGGGGGAATGGCCTCTCAGGAGAAAGCAGCAACAGACATTCGTTGCACCATGTTTGGCTCTGCTGCACAGGGCAGGAGTAAAATGTGTGGGAATGCAACAGTTATAGGGGATTCAATTGTAAGGGGAATAGAGAGGTGTTTCTGTGGCTGCAAACGAGACTCCAGGATAGTACGTTGCTTCCCTGGTGCTAGGGTCGAGGATGTCTCAGAGCATCTAGAGGACATTCTGAAGGGGGAGGGTGAACAGCCAGTGGTCGTGGTGCACATTGGTACAAGTGATATCGGTGAAAAAAGGGATGAAAAGCAGAATATAGGGAGTTAGGAAGTAAGTTTAAAAAGTAGGACCTTAAAGGTAGTGATCTCAGGATTACTACCAGTGCTACGTGCTAGTCAGAGTAGAAATAGCAGGATATATCAGATGAATACATGTCTGAAGAGATGGTGTGAAGAGGAGGGTTTCAGATTCCTGGGGCATTGGGACTGGTTTTGGGGGAGGTGGGACCAGTACAAAGCGGATTGGTTACACCTGGGCAGCACCAGGACTGATGTCCTCAGGGGAACATTTGCTAGAGTGGTTGGGGAGGATTTAAACTAAAATGGCAGGGGGATGGGAACCTATGCAAGGAGTCAGAGGAAGGGGAATTAAAGACAAGAACAAGAGACAGAAAGCGGAATAAGAAACGTGATAGTCAGAGAAATCAAGGGCCAGAATCAAACAGGGCCTCAGTGAAAAATAGTGGGAACGGGACAAGTAATGTTAAAAAGACAAGCCTTAAGGCTTTGTGCCTTAACGCGAGGAGCATTCACAATAAAATGGATGAATTAACCGTGCAAATAGATATATACAGGGATGATATAGTCAGAATTACGGAGACATGGCTGCAGGGTGACAAGGGAAGGGAACTGACCATCCAGGGGTATTCAGTATTTAGGAAGGACAGACAAAAATGAAAAGGTGGTGGAGTTGCATTGCTGTTTAAAGAGGAAATTAATGCAATGGTGAGGAAAGATATTAGCTCCGACGATGTGGAATCTGTATGGGTAGAGCTGAGAAACATTAAGGGGCAAAAAACGTTAGTGGGGATTGTATATAGACCCCCAAACGGCAGTGATGATGTTGGGAATGGCCTTAAACAGGAAATTAGAGATGCATGTAATGAAGAAACATCTGTAATTATGGGTCACTTTAATCTGCATATAGATTGGGCAAATCAAATTAGTAACAATACCATAGAGGAGGAATTCCTGGAGTGCATATGGGATGTTTTTCAGGACCAATGCTTTGAGGAACCAACAAGAGAACAGCCCATCCTTGACTGGGTACTGTGAAATGAGAAAGGAATAACTGGCAGTCCAGGTGTGTGAGGCCCCTTGGGGATGAGTGACCATAATATGATAGAATTCTTCATCAAGATGGAGAGTGATGTAGTGCATTCTGAGACTTGGGTCCTGAATCTTTATAAAGGAAACTACGATGGTATGAGGCGCGAGTTGGCTATGATGGATTGGGAAACGTTGCTTAAAGGGATGACGGTGGATAGGCAATGGCAAACATTCAAAGAGCGCATGAGTGAACAGCAACAATTGTTCATTCCTGTCTGGCGCAAAAGTAAAACAGGAAAAATTGCCAAACCATGACTTATGAGGGAAATTAGAGAGAGTATTAGATGCAAGGAAGTGGCATATAAATTGGCCAGAAAATGTAACAGACCTGAGGATTGTGAGCTGTTTAGAATTCAGCAAAGGAGGACCAAGGGATTGATTAAGAAGGGGAAAATAGAGCCCGAGGGTAAGCTTGCAGGGAACATAAAAGGTTCTATAGATATATGAAGAGAAAAAGATTGGTGAAGACAAATGTAGGTCCCTTACAGAAACAGGGGAATTTATAATGGGGAACAAAGAAATGGCTGTCCAACTAAATACCTACATGTGTTCTGTCTTCACAAAGGAGGACACAAATAACATCCCAGAAATGTTGGGGAACAAAGGGTTTAGTGAGAGGGAGGAACTGAATGAAATCAGCATTAGTAGGGAAATGTTGTTGGGGAAATTGATGGGATTGAAGGCTGTTAAATCCCCGGGGCCTGATAATCTACATCCCAGAGTACTTAAGGAAGTGGCCCTAGAAATAGTGGAGCATTGGTGGTCATCTTCCGAGATTCTATAGACTCTGGAACAGTTCCTACAGATTGGAGGGTAGCTAATGTAACCCGACTATTTAAAAAGGGAGGCAGAGAGAAAACAGGGAAATATAGACCAGTCAGCCAGACATTGGTAGTGGGGAAAATTCTAGAGTCCATTATAAAAGATTTAATAGCTGAGCACTGGAAAACAGTGGCAGAATCGGACAGAGTCAGCGTGGATTTATGAATGGGAAATCATGCTTGACGCATCTACAGGAATTTTTGGAGGATGTCACGAGTAGAGTTGATGAGGGGGAGCCAGTGGATGTGGTTTATTTGGATTTTCAGAAGGCTTTCGACAAAGTCCCACATAAGAGACTGGGGTGTAAAATTAAAGCACGTGGGATTGAGGATAGTGTATTGAGATGGATAGAAAACTGGTTGGCAGACAGGAAACAAAGAGAAGGAATAAATGGGTCTTTTTCCGAATGGCAGGCAGTGACTAGTGGGGTACCGCAGGGATCAGTCCTGGGACCCCAGTTATTCACAATATATATTCACGATTTGGAAGAGGGAATTAAATGTAATATCTCCAGGTTTGTAGATGACACAAAGTTGGGTGGGAGGGTGAGCTGTGAGGAGGATGCAGAGATGCTTCAGTGTGATTTGGACAAGCTGAGTGAGTGGGTAAATGCATGGCAGATGCAGTATAATGTGGATAAATGTGAGGTTATCCATGTTGGTAGCAAAAACAGGAAGGCAGATTATTATCTGAATGGCTATAAATTGAGAGAGGGGAATGTGCAACGAGACCTGGGTGTCCTTGTACACCAGTCGCTGAAGGTAAGCATGCAGGTGCAGCAGGCGGTAAAGAAGGCAAATGGTATGTTGGCCTTCATAGCCAGAGGATTCGAGTACAGGAACAGGGATGTCTTGCTGCAATTGTACAGGGCCTTGGTGAGACCACACCTGGAATATTGTGTGCAGTTTTGGTTTCCTTATCTGAGGAAGGATGTACTTGCTATAGAGGGAGTGCAGCGATGGATTACCCAACTGATTCCTGGGATGGCGGGACTGACAAATGTTGATAGATTGAGTGGATTTGGATTATATTCACTGGAGTTCAGAAGAATGAGGGGGGGATCTCATAGAAACCTATAAAATTCTAACAGGACTAGACAGGGTAGATGTAGGAACGATGTTCCCGATGGTGGGGGGTCCAGAACCAGGGGTCACAGTCTGAGGATATGGGGGAGACCATTTAGGACTGAGATGAGGAGAAATTTCTTCACCCAGAGAGTGGCGAGCCTGTGGAATTCATTACCACAGAAAGTAGTTGAGACCAAAACATTATATGTTTTCAATGAGGAGTTAGATATAGCACTTGGGATGAAAGGGATCAAAGGGTATGGGGAGAAAGCGGGAGCAGGCTATTGAGTTGGATGATCAGCTATGATCATAATGAATGGCGGAGCAGGCTTGAAGGGCCGAATGGCCTACTCCTGCCCCGAGTTTCTATGTTTCTATGAAAGGGATAGCAGCATCGTGGATAGATAGGGAGAAACTGTCTCGTTGGGGGAAGGAGCGAGGATGAGAGGGACACAGATTTCAGTTAATCGGTACAAGAAGCAGTTGTGTTTTCCTGCTCATTGTGGTCACTTCCTGGATAAACATCAGGACACCGAACATGCCTAAGGGATTGGTTACAGCACAAGTACGTAGGCTGGTGTATGAAGGAATTGAGAAGTTGGGAGCAGTATTACAAAGTTGGAGATCTTGTACACATGTCTGAGTTGGTAGCTTCCTCAGAATGAACTCTCCGGACAGGAGAGAGACAGGCAAACTGTACTTCTGTCTCTCACCAACTGTCCATACGCAGAAGGTGTTTTGAATTCTTTGTGAAGTGTGTTGTGGTGTGTTTTCCCAAACCCTCAGTGTGTCTGATCCACTTTACTCATCACTCACAGCAAACTCACATTGTGATCAACTCTGGTTAGTTTATTTACATTTAAAACCCAGGGCAGGAATGTTCAGAATGTCAACCTCCACATTCACATCCATACACAATAACACACACTCTCACACACCCACACACCCATCCATTCCCACACACACTGGCACACTGGCTCTCTCACACACACACACACACACACACTGGCACACTGGCTCTCACACACACACCCATCCACACCCACACACACTGGCACACCGGCTCTCACACACACACACCCATCCATACCCACACACACTCGCACATCAGCTCTCACACACACACACCCACACACACATCCACACCCACACACACTCGCACACCCGCTCACACACACACACACACACTCTAACACACCCACACACACACACACACACCCATCCACACCCACACACACTGGCACACCAGCTCTCACACAAACACACACACTCACACAAACATATTCTCACATACACATATACACGCCTACTCACACAAACACTCACAAACACACACAAACACACGCTCACACACACATATAAAAACACCTCACACTGTCACATTCAAACACTCACACACACACTCACAAACACACACAAACACACGCTCACACACACATATAAAAACACCTCACACTGTCACATTCAAACACACACACAAACACACACCCACACACATAGACGTTTACACACACATACACACACACACACACATAGACGTTTACACACAAATACACACACACACACACACACACAAGTACACAAAAGCACAGACACAGTAATGAAGGATAGAAAAAGGAAACTTTTACAACTATGGATAGTACCAGTACAAGAACCGTGGAGATTAAAGTGCATTCACATGATTTACAGAGTCCGAGAAGAAAAAGTCCAAAGGGTATTTCAGATGTGTTGGAGTTTAATCCCGAGTCCAGTGAGAGCTTACTGCACGCAAATTGAATGCCTCGTTTCTGACATGACAACTATGAAAACACTGTAAGGTGTTGCTTCATTGGCTGCAAAAGCAGGCTGGGGATTATCTGAATAAGTGAAAGTTGCTAGAGAAATTCAGGACTTCTGTCCTGTAACATGTCGCCGGATTCCTGCCTGGATTTAGAATGGGGCTTTCCAAAGTCAACAGTCACGCTGTCATTCCCACCTCCCACCACTAGTGGCGCTGCAGGAGGCTCAACCTGGGAGAAAAAGGGAACAGATGAACTTTCACATTTCGGACGTGGCCTCGGGCAGTTGGGGATTGTGGGGAAGGGAAGAGGGGCTGGGGATCTTTGGACAATCCTGACACTCTCGTTCTGTGTCCCAGTCTCTCTTCAGGAACAATATTTCTCAATATCAGCTGCCTCGACGCAGGGCCGTGCCCTTTTCTCACAGATGAAATGGAACTTATTGGTACAACTGACATCATTCCAGTAGGTTCTTCTGATAAGGGCGCAGTTTTCATTACCTTTCCAATTATTCGGTTCACCCTCATGCCATTGAGTAAAACTGGGAAATGGGGGGGAAAAAAATACCAATAAAAATCCGACACATTCCTGCACAGAATCAACAAGATTCCTACAGCCCTGTACAAATCCCCAACTAATCCCACTGTCCCGCTCTCTCCCCATAGCCCAGTATCAATCCCCGAACTGATCCCACTGTCCCGCTCTCTCCCCATAGCCCCGTATCAATCCCAAACTAATCCCACTGCCCCACTCTCTCCCCATAGCCCTGTACAAATCCCCAACTAATCCCACTGTCCCACTCTCTCCCCATAGCCCTGTATCAATCCCAAACCAATCCCACTGTCCCACTCTCTCCCCATAGCACTGTATCACTCCCAAACTAATCCCACTGTCCCACTCCCTCCCCATAGCCCTGTATCAATCCCCAAACTAATCCCACTGCCCCTCTCTCTCCATAGCCCTTTATAAATCCCCAACTAATCCCACTGCCCCGCTCTCTCCCCATAGCCCTGTATCAATCCCCAAACTAATCCCAATGTCCCGACTCTCTCCCCATAGCCCTGTGTCAATCCCCAAACTAATGCCAATTTCTCGTTCTCTCCCCATAGCCCTGTACAAATTTCCATTTAATCCCACTGATTCACACTTTCCCTTTGCCTTATATTAATCCCAAACCAATCCCACTGCCTCATTCTCTCCCCATAGGCCTGTATCAATCACCAAACTAATCCCACTGTCCACTCTCTCCCCATAGCCCTGTATCAATCCCCAAACTGATCCCACTGCCCAACTCTCTCCCCATAGCCCTGTATCAATCCCCAAACAAATCCCACTGCCCCAGTCTCTCCCCATAGCCCTGTATCAATCCCCAAACTAATCCCACTGCCCCAGTCTCTCCCCATAGCCCTGTATCAATCCCCAAACAAATCCCACTGTCCCACTCTCTCCCCATAGCCCTGTATCAATCCCCAAACAAATCCCACTGCCCCAGTCTCTCCCCATAGCCCTGTATCAATCCCCAAACTAATCCCACTGCCCCAGTCTCTCCCCATAGCCCTGTATCAATCCCAAACTAATCCCACTGTCCCGCTCTCTCCCATAGCCCTGTATCAATCCCAAACTAATCCCACTGTCCCGTTCTCTCCCCATAGCCCTGTATCAATCCCAAACTAATCCCACTGTCCCGCCCTCTCTCCATGCGACGCTGGGACTCACCTCATTGGGGTCCCATCCACCCATTTCCAGTTTCATTCACTCTCTCGATCTGTTAGTCCGATCCAGTAATCCCCAGGATTGTTCTCGATAGATTTCTTTGTGAAATTCTGCAGCAGATACAATGATGGAATGTGATCAGTTAGTATGACTGCCTTAACTCACACACACACACACTCACACACACACACACAGACACACACACACACAACTGATACCCGAAAATACCGACAAACCCTTTCTCAGGAAATTCTCCCTCATTCCCTCTGATTAAATATCGGGAAGACTGAAGCTGTTGTTTTCCGTCTCTGTTCCAAACTCCATTCCCGAGTTACCGACTCCATCGTGGGAACTCTCTGAGTCTGACCCAGACTGTTCACAAACCTGGGGTCATGTTTAACCTGGAGATGGGATTCCCACCTCATATCCACATCGTCACCAAGACGGCCTCTTCCCAACTCCGTAACATCACCCAGTACCAGCCCGGTCTCAGCTCATCGACTACTGAAATCCTCGTCCATGTAGTGTAGAGGGAAATTTACTCTGTATCTATCCCCGTGCTGTACCTGTCCTGGGACTGTTAGATGGGGACAGTGTAGAGGGAGCTTTACTCTGTATCTAACCCCGTGCTGTACCTGTCCTGGGAGTGTTTGATGGGGACAGTGTAGAGGGAGCTTTACTCTGTATCTAACCCCGTGCTGTACCTGCCCTGGGAGTGTTAGATGGGGACAGTGTAGAGGGAGCTTTACTCTGTATCTAACCCCGTGCTGTACCTGTCCTGGGAGTGTTTGATGGGGACAGTGTAGAGGGAAATTTACTCTGTATCTAACTCCGTGCTGTACTTGTCCTGAGAGTGCTTGATGGAAACAGTGTAGAGGGAGCTTTATTCTGCATCAAAACCAGTACTGTACCTGTCCTAGGAGTGTTTGATGGGGACGGTGTAGAAGGAGCTTTACTCTATATCTAACCCCGTGCTGTACCTGTCCTGGGAGTGTTTGATGGGGACAGTGTAGAGGAAGCTTTACTCTGCATCTAACCCGGTGCTGTACCTATCCTAGGAGTGTTTGATGGGGACAGTGTAGAGGGAGCTTTACTCTGTATCTAACCCTGTGCTGTACCTGTCCTGGGAATGTTTGATGGGGACGGTGCAGAGTGAGATTTACTCTGTATCTAACCCGTGTTGTACCTGCCCTGGGAGTGTTAGATGGGGACAGTGTAGAGGGAGCTTTACTCTGTATCTAACCCCGTGCTGTACCTGTCCCGGGAGTGTTTGATGGGGACAGTATAGAGGGAGATTTACTCTGTATCTAACCCTGTGCTGTACCTATCCTGGGAATGTTTGATGGGGACGGTGCAGAGTCAGCTTTATTCTGTATCTAACCCCGTGCTGTACCTGTCCTGGGAGTGTTTGATAGGGACAGTCTAGAGGGAGCTTTACTGTGTATCTAACACTGTGCTGTACCTATCCTGGGAATGTTTGATGGGGACGGTGCAGAGTGAGCTTTATTCTGTATCTAACCCCGTGCTGTACCTGTCCTGGGAGTGTTTGATGGGGACAGTCTAGAGGGAGCTTTACTGTGTATCTAACACTGTGCTGTACCTGTCCTGGGAGTATTTGATGAGGAACAGTGCAGAAGGAGCTTTAATATGTATCTAACCCCATACTGTTCCTGTCCTGGGAGTGTTTAATGGGAACAGTGTTGAGGGATATTGTCTTTCTATCTCACTCTGACTGATGCATTTGTCATTCTCACCTGTTCCTGTTCTGTATTTATGATGATGAGGTGTGAAGTTTGGGATTCACATTGTAGTTTTGCTGAGTCCCAGTTTACTTTATCCGTTGAGAATCTATAACAATGATGATTATGAACTTCCCATCCGCTCGGACAGAGAGACTCTGCAGAATTATAAAGACTTAATTCAGAGAAATACATCGAAACATTAGGAACAGGAGGAGGGTGGGGGTGGGGAGACAGGGGGTGGGAGTGTAGATACAGGGGGTGGGGAGGCAGGGGGTGGGGGCGGGGAGACAGGGGGTGGGGTTGGGGGTGGGGAGACAGGGGGTGGGGGTGGGTGTGGGGAGACAGGGGTGGGTGTGGGGAGACAGGGGGTGGGGGTGGGTGTGGGGAGACAGGGGGTGGGTGTGGGGAGACAGGGGGTGGGTGTGGAGAGGCAGGGGGTGGGGGCGGGGAGACTGGGGGTGGGGGTGGGTGTGGGGAGACAGGGAGTGGGTGTGGGAAGACAGGGGGTGGGGGTGGGGAGACGGGGTGGGGAGACAGGGGGTGGGAAGACAGGGGGTGGGTGTGGGGAGACAGGGGGAGGGTGTGGGGAGACAGGGGGTGGGGGTGGGGAGACAGGGGGTGGGGGTGGGGACACTGGGGGTGGGGAGACAGGGGGTGGGGAGACAGGGGGTGGGGGGTGGGGAGACAGGGGGTGGGGGTGGGGAGACAGGGGGTGGGGAGACAGGGGTGGGGGTGGGGATTTAGGGGGTGGGGGCGATCCCAACGGGACAGAGCGTGGGTGGATGGGAGAGTGGGGGAGGGGGGTGGCGGCCGTCAGCACCAACTCACCCGAGCAGCTTCGGAGGATGGTGCAGAAGGATCTTCGGTCCCTGAGCATCTGTTCAAGGGTCTCGGACATATTCCGGATCTTTCCGTTCTGCCCCGTCATGTCCTTGTCCATCTGTAGGACTGAGAGAATCACAGGGTCACAGAACTCACAGGGTCACAGAACCACAGGGTCTGAACCGCACAGAAGGAGGCCATTTGGCCCATCATGTCTACACTGTCTCTCCGAATGAGCGTTAGTACCCACTGTCATCGCCCTGCCTTTTCACCCCTGCACATTATATCGGTTCAAATAACCATCCAATGCCCCCTTGAATGCCTCGATTGAACCTGCCTCCCCCACACGACCAGGCAGCACATCCCAGACCCGAACCACTCGGCGTGTGAAAACGTTTTCTCTCACATCGCGTTTGATTCTTTCGCAAATCGCTTAAAAATCCGTGTCCTCTGGGCCCAGTGAGAACAGCTTCTCCCCGTCTCCTCTGTCCAGCCCCCTCTTGATTCTGAACGTCTCCATCAAATCCCCTCTCAGCCTCCTTCTCTCCAAGGAGAACAGTCCCAACCTCTCCCGTCTCTCCTTGGAACTGAAGTTTCTCATTCCCAGAACAATCCGTCTAAACCTCTCCTGCGCTCTCTCTCCAATGTGTTCACATCCTTCCTATAATGTGGCTCAGAGCTGTACACATTACTCCAGCTGAGGTCTAACCAGAATCTTATATAAATTCAGCATAACCTCTCTGCTCCTGTGCTCAATGTCCCTGTTAATAAAGCCCAGGATACTATCTGCTTTGTCAACTGCTCCCACCACCTGTCCTGCCTCCTTCAATGACTTATTCACATATACACCCAGCTCCATCTGCTCCTGCAACCCCCTTAAATATTCTAGCCTGTAGTTTACATCATTTCTACAGGTTCCTCTGACCTAAATCAATCACTTCACACTTCTCCGCATCAAACTTTGTCTGCCGGCTTCACCCACCTGTCTATGTCACGACAGAGCTGGAGTGACTGAGTGATGAAGGGAGTGGGATATATCAGAGTGTTACAGTGAGGGGTGTGGGATACATCAGAGTGTTACAGTGAGGGGTGTGGGATATATCAGAGTGTTACAGTGAGGGGTGTGAGATATATCAGAGTGTTACAGTGAGGGGTGTGGGATATATCAGAGTGTTACAGTGAAGGGTGTGGGATATATCAGAGTGTTACAGTGAGGGGTGTGGGATATATCAGTGTTACAGTGAGCGGTGTGGGATATATCAGAGTGTTACAGTGAGTGTGTGGGTTATATCAGAGTGTTACAGTGAGGGGTGTGGGATATATCAGAGTGTTACAGTGAGGGGTGTGGGATATATCAGTGTTACAGTGAGGGGTAAGGGATATATCAGAGTGTTACAGTGAGGGGTGTGGGATATATCAGAGTGTTACAGTGAGGGTTGTGGGATTTATGAGTGTTACAGTGAGGGGTATGGGATATATCAGAGTGTTACAGTGAGGGGTGTAGTAAATATCAGTGTGTTACAGTGTGGGGTGTGGGATATATCTGAGTGTAACAGTGAGGGGTGTAGTATATATCAATGTATTACAGTGAGGGGTGTAGGATATATCAGAGTGTTACATTGAGTGGTGTGGGATATATCAGAGTATTACAGTGAGGGGTGTTGGATATATCACAGTGTTAGAGTGAGGGGTGTGGGATATATCAGAGTGTTACCGTGAGGGGTGTGGGATATATCAGAGTGTTACAGTGAGGGGTGTGGGGTATATTAGTGTGTTACAGTGAGGGGTGTGGGATTTATCAGAGTGTTACAGTGAGGGCTGTTTGATATATCAGAGTGTTACAGTGAGTGGTGTGGGATATATCAGAGTATTACAGTGAGGGGTGTGGGGTATATTATTTGGTTGCAGTGTTGGGTGTGGGATATATCAGAGTGTCACAGTTAGGGGTGTGGCATATATCAGTGTGTTACAGTGAGGTGTGTGGGATATATTAGAGTGCTACAGTGAGGGGTGTGGGATATATCTGAGTGTCACAATGAGGGGTGTGGGATATATCTGAGTGTTACAGTGAGGGGTGTGGGGTATATCAGAGTGTTGCAGTGAGTGGTGTGGGATATATCAGTGTGTTACAGTGAGGGGTGTGGGATATATCAGTGTGTTACAGTGAGGGGTGTGGGATATATCAGAGTGTTACGGTGACGGGTGTGGGATATATCAGAGTGTTACAGTGAGGGGTGTGGAATATATCAGGGTGTTACAGTGATCGATGTGGGATATATAAGAGAGTTACAGTGGGGTGTGTGGGATATATCAGAGTTTTACAGTGAAGGGTGTTGGAAATATCAGAGTGTTAGAGAAAGAGATGTGGGATTTATTTGAATATTAGTGAGAATGCTATGAGACTTATCAGAGCATCACAGTGAGGGGAATCGGATGTATCAAAGTGTTACAGTGAGGGGAATGGGACATATCAGATTGTTAGGGTTAGGCGTGTGGTTTATATCAGAGTGTTACAGTGAGGGGTGGGGGATATATCAGAGTGTTACAGTGAGAGGCGTGGGATATTTGAGTGTTACAGTGAGGGGTGTGGGATATATGAGTGTTACAGTGAGGGGTGTGGGATATATGAGTGTTAGAGTGAGGTGTGTGGGATATATCAGTGTTACAGTGAGGGGTGTGGGATATATCAGGGTGTTACAGTGAGGGGTGAGGGATATATCAGAGTGATACAGTAAGGGGTGCAGTATATATCACTGCGTTACATTGAGGGGTGTGGGATATATCAGGGTGTTACAGTGAGGGGTGTGGGATATATCAGAGTGTTACAGTGAGGGGTGTGGGATATATCAGAGTGTTACAGTGAGGGGTGTGGGATATATCAGAGTGCTACAGTGAAGGGTGTGGGGTATATTAGTTGGTTACAGTGAGGGGTGTGGGATATATCAGAGTGTCACAGTGAGGGGTGTGGGATATATCAGTGTGTTACATTGAGGTGTGTGGGATATATCAGAGTGTTACAGTGAGGGATGTGGGGTATATCAGAGTGTTACAGTGAGGGGTGTGGGATATATCAGAGTGTTACAATTAGGGGTTTGGGATATATCAGAGTGTTACAGTGAGGGGTGTGGGGTATATTAGTGTGCTACTGTGAGGGTGTGGGATAAAGCTGAGAGTTACAGTGAGGGGTGTGGGATTTATCAGAGTGTTACAGTGAGGAGTGTGGGATATATCAGAGTGCTACAGTGAGGGGTGTGGGATATATCTGACTGTTACAGTGAGTGGTGTGGGATATATCAGAGTGTTACAGTGAGGGGTGCGGGATATATCAGAGTGTTACAGTGAGGGGTGCGGGATATATCAGAGTGTTACAGTGAGGGGTGTGGGATATATCAGAGTGTTACAGTGAGGGGTGTGGGGTATATCAGAGTGTTACAGTGAGGGGTATGGGGTATATCAGAGTGTTACAGTGAGGGGTGTGGGGTATATCAGAGTGTTACAGTGAGGGGTGTGAGATATATCAGAGTGTTACAGTGAGGGGTGTGGTGTATATCAGAGTGTTACAGTGAGGTGTGTGGGATATATCAGAGTGTTACAGTGAGGGGTGTGGGATATATCAGAGTGTTACAGTGAGGGGTGTGGGATATATCAGAGTGTTACAGTGAGGAGGGTGGGATATATCAGAGTGTTACAGTGAGGGGTGTGGGGTATATCAGAGTGTTACAGTGAGGGGTGTGGGGTATATCAGAGTGTTACAGTGAGGAGTGTGGGATATATGAGTGTTAGAGTGAGGTGTGTGGGATATATCAGAGTGCTACAGTGAGGGGTGTGGGATATATCTGAGTGTTACAGTGAGGGGTGTGGGATATATCAGAGTGTTACAGTGAGGGGTGCGGGATATATCAGTGTGTTACAGTGAGGGGTGTGGGATATATCAGAGTGTTACAGTGAGGGGTGTAGTATATATCAATGTATTACAGTGAGGGGTGTAGGATATATCAGAGTGTTACATTGAGTGGTGTGGGATATATCAGAGTGTTACAGTGAGGGGTGTTGGATATATCACAGTTTTAGAGTGAGGGGTGTGGGATATATCAGAGTGTTACCGTGAGGGGTGTGGGATATATCAGAGTGTTACAGTGAGGGGTGCGAGGTATATTAGTGTGTTACAGTGAGGGGTGTGGGATTTATCAGAGTGTTACAGTGAGGGCTGTTTGATATATCAGAGTGTTACAGTGAGTGGTGTGGGATATATCAGTGTATTACAGTGAGGGGTGTGGGGTATATTATTTGGTTACAGTGTTGGGTGTGGGATATATCTAGTGTCACAGTTAGGGGTGTGGCATATATCAGTGTGTTACAGTGAGGTGTGTGGGATATATTAGAGTGCTACAGTGAGGGGTGTGGGATATATCTGAGTGTCACAATGAGGGGTGTGGGATATATCAGTGTTTTACAGTGAGGGGTGTGGGATATATCAGTGTGTTACAGTGAGGGGTTTGGGATATATCAGAGTGTTACAGTGAGGGGTGTGGGATATATCAGAGTGTTACAGTGAGGGGTGTGGGATATATCAGAGTGTTACAGTGAGGGGTGTGGGATATATCAGAGTGCTACAGTGAAGGGTGTGGGGTAAATTAGTTGGTTACAGTGAGGGGTGTGGGATATATCAGAGTGTCACAGTGAGGGGTGTGGGATATATCAGTGTGTTACATTGAGGTGTGTGGGATATATCAGAGTGTTACAGTGAGGGATGTGGGGTATATCAGAGTGTTACAGTGAGGGGTGTGGGATATATCAGAGTGTTACAATTAGGGGTTTGGGATATATCAGAGTGTTACAGTGAGGGGTGTGGGGTATATTAGTGTGCTACTGTGAGGGTGTGGGATATATCTGAGTGTTACAGTGAGGGGTGTGGGATTTATCAGAGTGTTACAGTGAGGAGTGTGGGATATATCAGAGTGCTACAGTGAGGGGTGTGGGATATATCTGACTGTTACAGTGAGTGGTGTGGGATATATCAGAGTGTTACAGTGAGGGGTGCGGGATATATCAGAGTGTTACAGTGAGGGGTGCGGGATATATCAGAGTGTTACAGTGAGGGGTGTGGGATATATCAGAGTGTTACAGTGAGGGGTGTGGGGTATATCAGAGTGTTACAGTGAGGGGTGTGGGGTATATCAGAGTGTTACAGTGAGGGGTGTGGGGTATATCAGAGTGTTACAGTGAGGGGTGTGAGATATATCAGAGTGTTACAGTGAGGGGTGTGGTGTATATCAGAGTGTTACAGTGAGGTGTGTGGGATATATCAGAGTGTTACAGTGAGGGGTGTGGGATATATCAGAGTGTTACAGTGAGGGGTGTGGGATATATCAGAGTGTTACAGTGAGGAGGGTGGGATATATCAGAGTGTTACAGTGAGGGGTGTGGGGTATATCAGAGTGTTACAGTGAGGGGTGTGGGGTATATCAGAGTGTTACAGTGAGGGGTGTGGGATATATGAGTGTTAGAGTGAGGTGTGTGGGATATATCAGAGTGCTACAGTGAGGGGTGTGGGATATATCTGAGTGTTACAGTGAGGGGTGTGGGATATATCAGAGTGTTACAGTGAGGGGTGCGGGATATATCAGTGTGTTACAGTGAGGGGTGTGGGATATATCAGAGTGTTACAGTGAGGGGTGTAGTATATATCAATGTATTACAGTGAGGGGTGTAGGATATATCATAGTGTTACATTGAGTGGTGTGGAATATATCAGAGTGTTACAGTGAGGGGTGTTGGAAAAATCACAGTTTTAGAGTGAGGGGTGTGGGATATATCAGAGTGTTACCGTGAGGGGTGTGGGATATATCAGAGTGTTACAGTGAGGGGTGCGAGGTATATTAGTGTGTTACAGTGAGGGGTGTGGGATTTATCAGAGTGTTACAGTGAGGGCTGTTTGATATATCAGAGTGTTACAGTGAGTGGTGTGGGATATATCAGAGTATTACAGTGAGGGGTGTGGGGTATATTATTTGGTTACAGTGTTGGGTGTGGGATATATCTAGTGTCACAGTTAGGGGTGTGGCATATATCAGTGTGTTACAGTGAGGTGTGTGGGATATATTAGAGTGCTACAGTGAGGGGTGTGGGATATATCTGAGTGTCACAATGAGGGGTGTGGGATATATCAGTGTTTTACAGTGAGGGGTGTGGGATATATCAGTGTGTTACAGTGAGGGGTTTGGGATATATCAGAGTGTTACAGTGAGGGTGTGGAATATATCAGGGTGTTACAGTGATCGATGTGGGATATATTAGAGAGTTACAGTGGGGTGTGTGGGATATATCAGAGTTTTACAGTGAAGGGTGTTGGATATATCAGAGTGTTAGAGAAAGAGATGTGGGATTTATTTGAATATTAGTGAGAATGCTGTGAGACTTATCAGAGCATCACAGTGAGGGGAATCGGATGTATCAAAGTGTTACAGTGAGGGGAATGGGACATATCAGATTGTTAGGGTTAGGTGTGTGGGGTATATCATAGTGTTGCAAGGAGGGGTGTGGGTTACATCAGAGTGTTACAATGAGGGGTGTGGGTTATCTCAGAGTTTTACAGTGAGGGGTGGGGGATATATCAGAGTGTTACAGTGAGAGGTGTGGGATATATCAGTGTTACAGTGAGGTGTGTGAGATATATGAGTGTTACAGTGAGGGGTGTGGGATATATGAATGTTAGAGTGAGGTTTGTGGGATATATCAGTGTTACAGTGAGGGGTGTGGGATATATCAGGGTGTTACAGTGAGGGGTGTGGGATATATCAGAGTGTTACAGTAAGGGGTGCAGTATATATCACTGCGTTACATTGAGGGGTGTGGGATATATCAGTGTGTTACAGTGAGGGGTGTGGGATATATCAGAGTGTTACAGTGTGGGGTGTGGGATATATCAGAGTGTTACAGTGAGGTGTGTGGGATATATCAGAGTGCTACAGTGAGGGGTGTGGGGTATATTACTTGGTTACAGTGAGGGGTGTGGGATATATCAGAGTGTCACAGTGAGGGGTGTGGGATATATCTGAGTGTTACAGTGAGGGGTGTGGGATATATCAGAGTGTTACAGTGAGGGGTGCGGGATATATCAGTGTGTTACAGTGAGGGGTGTGGGATATATCAGAGTGTTACAGTGAGGGGTGTAGTATATATCAATGTATTACAGTGAGGGGTGTAGGATATATCAGAGTGTTACATTGAGTGGTGTGGGATATATCAGAGTGTTACAGTGAGGGGTGTTGGATATATCACAGTGTTAGTGTGAGGGGTGTGGGATATATCAGAGTGTTACCGTGAGGGGTGTGGGATATATCAGAGTGTTACAGTGAGGGGTGCGGGGTATATTAGTGTGTTACAGTGAGGGGTGTGGGATTTATCAGAGTGTTACAGTGAGGGCTGTTTGATATATCAGAGTGTTACAGTGAGTGGTGTGGGATATATCAGAGTATTACAGTGAGGGGTGTGGGGTATATTATTTGGTTACAGTGTTGGGTGTGGGATATATCAGAGTGTCACAGTTAGGGGTGTGGCATATATCAGTGTGTTACAGTGAGGTGTGTGGGATATATTAGAGTGCTACAGTGAGGGGTGTGGGATATATCTGAGTGTCACAATGAGGGGTGTGGGATATATCAGTGTTTTACAGTGAGGGGTGTGGGATATATCAGTGTGTTACAGTGAGGGGTTTGGGATATATCAGAGTGTTACAGTGAGGGGTGTGGGATATATCAGAGTGTTACAGTGAGGGTGTGGAATATATCAGAGTGTTACAGTGAGAGATGTGGGATATATCACTGTTACAGTGAGGTGTGTGAGATATATGAGTGTTACAGTGAGGGGTGTGGGATATATGAGTGTTAGAGTGAGGTGTGTGGGATATATCAGTGTTACAGTGAGGGGTGTGGGATATATCAGGGCGTTACAGTGAGGGGTGTGGGATATATCAGAGTGTTACAGTAATTGGTGCAGTATATATCACTGCGTTACATTGAGGGGTGTGGGATATATCAGGGTGTTACAGTGAGGGGTGTGGGATATATCAGAGTGTTACAGTGTGGGGTGTGGGATATATCAGAGTGTTACAGTGAGGGGTGTGGGATATATCAGAGTGCTACAGTGAGGGGTGTGGGGTATATTACTTGGTTACAGTGAGGGGTGTGGGATATATCAGAGTGTCACAGTGAGGGGTGTGGGATATATCAGTGTGTTACATTGAGGTGTGTGGGATATATCAGAGTGCTACAGTGAGGGGTGTGGGGTATATTACTTGGTTACAGTGAGGGGTGTGGGATATATCAGAGTGTCACAGTGAGGGGTGTGGGATATATCAGTGTGTTACATTGAGGTGTGTGGGATATATCAGAGTGTTACAGTGAGGGGTGTGCGGTATATCAGAGTGTTACCGTGAGGGGTGTGGGATATATCAGAGTGTTACAATTAGGGGTTTGGGATATATCAGAGTGTTACAGTGAGGGGTGTAGTATATATCAATGTATTACAGTGAGGGGTGTAGGATATATCAGAGTGTTACATTGAGTGGTGTGGGATATATCAGAGTGTTACAGTGAGGGGTGTTGGATATATCACAGTGTTAGAGTGAGGGGTGTGGGATATATCAGAGTGTTGCCGTGAGGGGTGTGGGATATATCAGAGTGTTACAGTGTGGGGTGCGGGGTATATTAGTGTGTTACAGTGATGGGTGTGGGATTTATCAGAGTGTTACAGTGAGGGCTGTTTGATATATCAGAGAGTTACAGTGAGTGGTGTGGGATATATCAGAGTATTACAGTGAGGGGTGTGGGGTATATTATTTGGTTACAGTGTTGGGTGTGGGATATATCAGAGTGTCACAGTTAGGGGTGTGGCATATATCAGTGTGTTACAGTGAGGTGTGTGGGATATATTAGAGTGCTACAGTGAGGGGTGTGGGATATATCTCAGTGTCACAATGAGGGGTGTGGGATATATCAGTGTTTTACAGTGAGGGGTGTGGGATATATCAGTGTGTTACAGTGAGGGGTTTGGGATATATCAGAGTGTTACAGTGAGGGGTGTGGGATATATCAGAGTGTTACAGTGAGGGTGTGGAATATATCAGAGTGCTACAGTGAGAGGTGTGGGATATATCAGTGTTACAGTGAGGTGTGTGAGATATATGAGTGTTACAGTGAGGGGTGTGGGATATATGAGTGTTAGAGTGAGGTGTGTGGGATATATCAGTGTTACAGTGAGGGGTGTGGGATATATCAGGGTGTTACAGTGAGGGGTGTGGGATATATCAGAGTGTTACAGTAAGGGGTGCAGTATATATCACTGCGTTACATTGAGGGGTGTGGGATATATCAGGGTGTTACAGTGAGGGGTGTGGGATATATCAGAGTGTTACAGTGTGGGGTGTGGGATATATCAGAGTGTTACAGTGAGGGGTGTGGGATATATCAGAGTGCTACAGTGAGGGGTGTGGGGTATATTACTTGGTTACAGTGAGGGGTGTGGGATATATCAGAGTGTCACAGTGAGGGGTGTGGGATATATCAGTGTGTTACATTGAGGTGTGTGGGATATATCAGAGTGTTACAGTGAGGGGTGTGGGGTATATCAGAGTGTTACCGTGAGGGGTGTGGGATATATCAGAGTGTTACAATTAGGGGTTTGGGATATATCAGAGTGTTACAGTGAGGGGTGTGGGGTATATTAGTGTGCTACTGTGAGGGTGTGGGATATATCTGAGTGTTACAGTGAGTGGTGTGGGATATATCAGAGTGTTACAGTGAGGGGTGCGGGATATATCAGAGTGTTACAGTGAGGCGTGTGGGGTATATCAGAGTGTTACAGTGAGGGGCGTGGGGTATATCAGAGTGTTACAGTGAGGGGTGTGGGTTATATCAGAGTGTTACATTGAGGGGTGTGAGATATATCAGAGTGTTACAGTGAGGGGTGTGGTGTATATCAGAGTGTTACAGTGAGGTGTGTGGGATATATCAGAGTGTTACAGTGAGGGGTGTGGGATATATCAGAGTGTTACAGTGAGGGGTGTGGGATATATCAGAGTGTTACAGTGAGGAGTGTGGGATATATCAGAGTGTTACAGTGAGGGGTGTGGGGTATATCAGAGTGTTACAGTGAGGGGTGTGGGATATATCAGTGTGTTACAGTGAGGGATGTGGAATATATCAGGGTGTTACAGGGATCGATGTGGGATATATCAGAGAGTTACAGTGGGGTGTGTGGGATATATCAGAGTTTTACAGTGAAGAGTGTTGGATATTTCAGAGTGTTAGAGTAAGAGATTTGGGATTTATTTGAATATTAGTGAGAATGCTGTGGGAATTATCAGAGCATCACAGTGAGGGGAATCGGATGTATCAAAGTGTTACAGTGAGGGGAATGGGACATATCAGATTGTTACGGTTAGGGGTGTGAGGTATATCAGAGTGTTGCAAGGAGGGGTGTGGGTTACATCAGAGTGTTCCAATGAGGGGTGTGGGTTATATCAGAGTGTTACAGTGAGGGGTGTGAGATATATGAGTGTTACAGTGAGGGGTGTGAGATATATCAGAGTGTTACAGTGAGGGGTGTGGGATATATCAGAGTGTTACAGTGAGGGGTGCGGGATATATCAGTGTGTTACAGTGAGGGGTGTGGGATATATCAGAGTGTTACAGTGAGGGGTGTAGTATATATCAATGTATTACAGTGAGGGGTGTAGGATATATCAGAGTGTTACATTGAGTGGTGTGGGATATATCAGAGTGTTACAGTGAGGGGTGTTGGATATATCACAGTTTTAGAGTGAGGGGTGTGGGATATATCAGAGTGTTACCGTGAGGGGTGTGGGATATATCAGAGTGTTACAGTGAGGGGTGCGAGGTATATTAGTGTGTTACAGTGAGGGGTGTGGGATTTATCAGAGTGTTACAGTGAGGGCTGTTTGATATATCAGAGTGTTACAGTGAGGGGTTTGGGATATATCAGAGTGTTACAGTGAGGGGTGTGGGATATATCAGAGTGTTACAGTGAGGGGTGTGGGATATATCAGAGTGTTACAGTGAGGGGTGTGGGATATATCAGAGTGCTACAGTGAAGGGTGTGGGGTAAATTAGTTGGTTACAGTGAGGGGTGTGGGATATATCAGAGTGTCACAGTGAGGGGTGTGGGATATATCAGTGTGTTCCATTGAGGTGTGTGGGATATATCTGAGTGTTACAGTGAGTGGTGTGGGATTTATCAGAGTGTTACAGTGAGGAGTGTGGGATATATCAGAGTGCTACAGTGAGGGGTGTGGGATATATCTGACTGTTACAGTGAGTGGTGTGGGATATATCAGAGTGTTACAGTGAGGGGTGCGGGATATATCAGAGTGTTACAGTGAGGGGTGCGGGATATATCAGAGTGTTACAGTGAGGGGTGTGGGATATATCAGAGTGTTACAGTGAGGGGTGTGGGGTATATCAGAGTGTTACAGTGAGGGGTGTGGGGTATATCAGAGTGTTACAGTGAGGGGTGTGGGGTATATCAGAGTGTTACAGTGAGGGGTGTGAGATATATCAGAGTGTTACAGTGAGGGGTGTGGTGTATATCAGAGTGTTACAGTGAGGTGTGTGGGATATATCAGAGAGTTACAGTGAGGGGTGTGGGATATATCAGAGTGTTACAGTGAGGGGTGTGGGATATATCAGAGTGTTACAGTGAGGAGGGTGGGATATATCAGAGTGTTACAGTGAGGGGTGTGGGGTATATCAGAGTGTTACAGTGAGGGGTGTGGGGTATATCAGAGTGTTACAGTGAGGGGTGTGGGATATATGAGTGTTAGAGTGAGGTGTGTGGGATATATCAGAGTGCTACAGTGAGGGGTGTGGGATATATCTGAGTGTTACAGTGAGGGGTGTGGGATATATCAGAGTGTTACAGTGAGGGGTGCGGGATATATCAGTGTGTTACAGTGAGGGGTGTGGGATATATCAGAGTGTTACAGTGAGGGGTGTAGTATATATCAATGTATTACAGTGAGGGGTGTAGGATATATCATAGTGTTACATTGAGTGGTGTGGGATATATCAGAGTGTTACAGTGAGGGGTGTTGGAAAAATCACAGTTTTAGAGTGAGGGGTGTGGGATATATCAGAGTGTTACCGTGAGGGGTGTGGGATATATCAGAGTGTTACAGTGAGGGGTGCGAGGTATATTAGTGTGTTACAGTGAGGGGTGTGGGATTTATCAGAGTGTTACAGTGAGGGCTGTTTGATATATCAGAGTGTTACAGTGAGTGGTGTGGGATATATCAGAGTATTACAGTGAGGGGTGTGGGGTATATTATTTGGTTACAGTGTTGGGTGTGGGATATATCTAGTGTCACAGTTAGGGGTGTGGCATATATCAGTGTGTTACAGTGAGGTGTGTGGGATATATTAGAGTGCTACAGTGAGGGGTGTGGGATATATCTGAGTGTCACAATGAGGGGTGTGGGATATATCAGTGTTTTACAGTGAGGGGTGTGGGATATATCAGTGTGTTACAGTGAGGTGTTTGGGATATATCAGAGTGTTACAGTGAGGGGTGTGGGATATATCAGAGTGTTACAGTGAGGGTGTGGAATATATCAGGGTGTTACAGTGATCGATGTGGGATATATTAGAGAGTTACAGTGGGGTGTGTGGGATATATCAGAGTTTTACAGTGAAGGGTGTTGGATATATCAGAGTGTTAGAGAAAGAGATGTGGGATTTATTTGAATATTAGTGAGAATGCTGTGAGACTTATCAGAGCATCACAGTGAGGGGAATCGGATGTATCAAAGTGTTACAGTGAGGGGAATGGGACATATCAGATTGTTAGGGTTAGGTGTGTGGGGTATATCATAGTGTTGCAAGGAGGGGTGTGGGTTACATCAGAGTGTTACAATGAGGGGTGTGGGTTATCTCAGAGTTTTACAGTGAGGGGTGGGGGATATATCAGAGTGTTACAGTGAGAGGTGTGGGATATATCAGTGTTACAGTGAGGTGTGTGAGATATATGAGTGTTACAGTGAGGGGTGTGGGATATATGAGTGTTAGAGTGAGGTTTGTGGGATATATCAGTGTTACAGTGAGGGGTGTGGGATATATCAGGGTGTTACAGTGAGGGGTGTGGGATATATCAGAGTGTTACCGTAAGGGGTGCAGTATATATCACTGCGTTACATTGAGGGGTGTGGGATATATCAGTGTGTTACAGTGAGGGGTGTGGGATATATCAGAGTGTTACAGTGTGGGGTGTGGGATATATCAGAGTGTTACAGTGAGGGGTGTGGGATATATCAGAGTGCTACAGTGAGGGGTGTGGGGTATATTACTTGGTTACAGTGAGGGGTGTGGGATATATCAGAGTGTCACAGTGAGGGGTGTGGGATATATCTGAGTGTTACAGTGAGGGGTGTGGGATATATCAGAGTGTTACAGTGAGGGGTGCGGGATATATCAGTGTGTTACAGTGAGGGGTGTGGGATATATCAGAGTGTTACAGTGAGGGGTGTAGTATATATCAATGTATTACAGTGAGGGGTGTAGGATATATCAGAGTGTTACATTGAGTGGTGTGGGATATATCAGAGTGTTACAGTGAGGGGTGTTGGATATATCACAGTGTTAGTGTGAGGGGTGTGGGATATATCAGAGTGTTACAGTGAGGGGTGCGGGGTATATTAGTGTGTTACAGTGAGGGGTGTGGGATTTATCAGAGTGTTACAGTGAGGGCTGTTTGATATATCAGAGTGTTACAGTGAGTGGTGTGGGATATATCAGAGTATTACAGTGAGGGGTGTGGGGTATATTATTTGGTTACAGTGTTGGGTGTGGGATATATCAGAGTGTCACAGTTAGGGGTGTGGCATATATCAGTGTGTTACAGTGAGGTGTGTGGGATATATTAGAGTGCTACAGTGAGGGGTGTGGGATATATCTGAGTGTCACAATGAGGGGTGTGGGATATATCAGTGTTTTACAGTGAGGGGTGTGGGATATATCAGTGTGTTACAGTGAGGGGTTTGGAATATATCAGAGTGTTACAGTGAGGGGTGTGGGATATATCAGAGTGTTACAGTGAGGGTGTGGAATATATCAGAGTGTTACAGTGAGAGATGTGGGATATATCAGTGTTACAGTGAGGTGTGTGAGATATATGAGTGTTACAGTGAGGGGTGTGGGATATATGAGTGTTAGAGTGAGGTGTGTGGGATATATCAGTGTTACAGTGAGGGGTGTGGGATATATCAGGGCGTTACAGTGAGGGGTGTGGGATATATCAGAGTGTTACAGTAAGGGGTGCAGTATATATCACTGCGTTACATTGAGGGGTGTGGGATATATCAGGGTGTTACAGTGAGGGGTGTGGGATATATCAGAGTGTTACAGTGTGGGGTGTGGGATATATCAGAGTGTTACAGTGAGGGGTGTGGGATATATCAGAGTGCTACAGTGAGGGGTGTGGGGTATATTACTTGGTTACAGTGAGGGGTGTGGGATATATCAGAGTGTCACAGTGAGGGGTGTGGGATATATCAGTGTGTTACATTGAGGTGTGTGGGATATATCAGAGTGCTACAGTGAGGGGTGTGGGGTATATTACTTGGTTACAGTGAGGGGTGTGGGATATATCAGAGTGTCACAGTGAGGGGTGTGGGATATATCAGTGTGTTACATTGAGGTGTGTGGGATATATCAGAGTGTTACAGTGAGGGGTGTGCGGTATATCAGAGTGTTACCGTGAGGGGTGTGGGATATATCAGAGTGTTACAATTAGGGGTTTGGGATATATCAGAGTGTTACAGTGAGGGGTGTAGTATATATCAATGTATTACAGTGAGGGGTGTAGGATATATCAGAGTGTTACATTGAGTGGTGTGGGATATATCAGAGTGTTACAGTGAGGGGTGTTGGATATATCACAGTGTTAGAGTGAGGGGTGTGGGATATATCAGAGTGTTGCCGTGAGGGGTGTGGGATATATCAGAGTGTTACAGTGTGGGGTGCGGGGTATATTAGTGTGTTACAGTGAGGGGTGTGGGATTTATCAGAGTGTTACAGTGAGGGCTGTTTGATATATCAGAGTGTTACAGTGAGTGGTGTGGGATATATCAGAGTATTACAGTGAGGGGTGTGGGGTATATTATTTGGTTACAGTGTTGGGTGTGGGATATATCAGAGTGTCACAGTTAGGGGTGTGGCATATATCAGTGTGTTACAGTGAGGTGTGTGGGATATATTAGAGTGCTACAGTGAGGGGTGTGGGATATATCTCAGTGTCACAATGAGGGGTGTGGGATATATCAGTGTTTTACAGTGAGGGGTGTGGGATATATCAGTGTGTTACAGTGAGGGGTTTGGGATATATCAGAGTGTTACAGTGAGGGGTGTGGGATATATCAGAGTGTTACAGTGAGGGTGTGGAATATATCAGAGTGCTACAGTGAGAGGTGTGGGATATATCAGTGTTACAGTGAGGTGTGTGAGATATATGAGTGTTACAGTGAGGGGTGTGGGATATATGAGTGTTAGAGTGAGGTGTGTGGGATATATCAGTGTTACAGTGAGGGGTGTGGGATATATCAGGGTGTTACAGTGAGGGGTGTGGGATATATCAGAGTGTTACAGTAAGGGGTGCAGTATATATCACTGCGTTACATTGAGGGGTGTGGGATATATCAGGGTGTTACAGTGAGGGGTGTGGGATATATCAGAGTGTTACAGTGTGGGGTGTGGGATATATCAGAGTGTTACAGTGAGGGGTGTGGGATATATCAGAGTGCTACAGTGAGGGGTGTGGGGTATATTACTTGGTTACAGTGAGGGGTGTGGGATATATCAGAGTGTCACAGTGAGGGGTGTGGGATATATCAGTGTGTTACATTGAGGTGTGTGGGATATATCAGAGTGTTACAGTGAGGGGTGTGGGGTATATCAGAGTGTTACCGTGAGGGGTGTGGGATATATCAGAGTGTTACAATTAGGGGTTTGGGATATATCAGAGTGTTACAGTGAGGGGTGTGGGGTATATTAGTGTGCTACTGTGAGGGTGTGGGATATATCTGAGTGTTACAGTGAGTGGTGTGGGATATATCAGAGTGTTACAGTGAGGGGTGCGGGATATATCAGAGTGTTACAGTGAGGCGTGTGGGGTATATCAGAGTGTTACAGTGAGGGGCGTGGGGTATATCAGAGTGTTACAGTGAGGGGTGTGGGTTATATCAGAGTGTTACATTGAGGGGTGTGAGATATATCAGAGTGTTACAGTGAGGGGTGTGGTGTATATCAGAGTGTTACAGTGAGGTGTGTGGGATATATCAGAGTGTTACAGTGAGGGGTGTGGGATATATCAGAGTGTTACAGTGAGGGGTGTGGGATATATCAGAGTGTTACAGTGAGGAGTGTGGGATATATCAGAGTGTTACAGTGAGGGGTGTGGGGTATATCAGAGTGTTACAGTGAGGGGTGTGGGATATATCAGTGTGTTACAGTGAGGGATGTGGAATATATCAGGGTGTTACAGGGATCGATGTGGGATATATCAGAGAGTTACAGTGGGGTGTGTGGGATATATCAGAGTTTTACAGTGAAGAGTGTTGGATATTTCAGAGTGTTAGAGTAAGAGATTTGGGATTTATTTGAATATTAGTGAGAATGCTGTGGGAATTATCAGAGCATCACAGTGAGGGGAATCGGATGTATCAAAGTGTTACAGTGAGGGGAATGGGACATATCAGATTGTTACGGTTAGGGGTGTGAGGTATATCAGAGTGTTGCAAGGAGGGGTGTGGGTTACATCAGAGTGTTCCAATGAGGGGTGTGGGTTATATCAGAGTGTTACAGTGAGGGGTGTGAGATATATCAGTGTTACAGTGAGGGGTGTGAGATATATCAGAGTGTTACAGTGAGGGGTGTGGGATATATCAGTGTGTTACAGTGAGGGGTGTGAGATATATCAGAGTGTTACAGTGAGGGGTGTGAGATATATCAGAGTGTTACAGTGAGGGGTGTGAGATACATCAGAGTTTTAGAGTGAGAGGTGTGGGATATATTAGAATATTAGGGATAATGGTGTGGGACATAGCAGAGCGTGACACTGAGACGAATCGGATATATAAATGTGTCAGTGAGGGGAATGGGACATATCACGTTGTTCTTGTCTGGGTTTGTGTCTTATATCAGAGAGTTACAGTGTTACCCTGTTCTCTTGCCCACGTGTCTGTCCTTGGCTTGCTGCATTGTTCCAGTGAAGCCCAACGCAAACTGGAGGAACAACACCTCATCTTCCGACTAGGCACTTTACAGCCTTCCGGACTGAATATTGAATTCAACAACTTTAGGTCGTGAGCTCCTCCCCCATCCCCACCCCCTTTCTGTTTCCTCTTCCCTTTTTTTTCCAATAAATTATCAAGATTTTCCTTTTCCCATCTATTTCCATTATTTAAAAAAAAAAAATTTTTTTTAATTTTTTAAAAAAATTTTTAAAAATCTTTTATGCTCTCCCCACTCCCACTAGAGCTATACCTTGAGTGCCCTACCATCCATTCTTAATTAGCACATTCGTTTAGATAATATCACCAACTTTAACTTTAACACCTATGTGTTCTTTTGTACTATTGTTGTTGACGTCTTTTGATGATCTGCTTCTATCACTGCTTGTTTGTCCCTACAACCACACCCCCACTCCACTTCTCTCTCTCTCTCTCCGCCCCCCACACACACACCTTAAAGCAGCTTATATTTCAACTCTTTCTTGGACTCGAACTCAAGTTCTGTCGAAGGGTCATGAGGACTCGAAACATCAACTCTTTTCTTCTCCGCCGATGCTGCCAGACCTGCTGAGTTTTTCCAGGTAATTCTGTTTTTGTTTTTGTTACAGTGAGGGGTGTGGGATATATCAGAGTGTTACAGTGAGGGGTGTGGGATATATCAGAGTGTTACAGTGAGGGGTGTGGGATATATCAGAGTGTTACAGTGACGGGTGTGGGATATATCAGAGTGTTACAGTGAGGGGTGTGAGATATATCAGACTGTTACATTGAAGGGTGTGGGTTATATCAGAGTGTTACAGTGAGGGGAGTGGGATATATCAGACTGTTACAGTGAGGTGTGTGGGATGTATCAGGGTGTTACAGCGAGGTGTGTGGCATGTATCAGTGTTACAGTGAGGGGTGTGGGATATATCAGAGTGTTACAGTGAGGGGTGTAGGATATATCAGAGTGTTACAGTGAGGGGTGTGGGATATATCAGAGTGTTACAATGAGGTGTGTGGGATGTATCAGTGTGTTACAGTGAGGGGTGTGGGATTTATCAGAGTGTTACAGTGAGGGCTGTTTGATATATCAGAGTGTTACAGTGAGTGGTGTGGGATATATCAGAGTATTACAGTGAGGGGTGTGGGGTATATTATTTGGTTACAGTGTTGGGTGTGGGATATGTCTAGTGTCACAGTTAGGGGTGTGGCATATATCAGTGTGTTACAGTGAGGTGTGTGGGATATATTAGAGTGCTACAGTGAGGGGTGTGGGATATATCAGAGTTGTTGTGGTGAGGTGTGCGGGATATATCAGACTTACAGTGAGGGGTGTGGGATATATCAGTGTTACAGCGAGGGGTGTGGGATTTATCAGTGTTGTTACAGTGAGGGGTGCGGGATATATCAGAGTTGTGACGGTGAGGGGTGCGGGATATATCAGAGTTGTTACTGTGGGGTGTGCGGGATATATCAGAGTTGTTACTGTGGGGTGTGCGGGATATATCAGAGTTGTTACTGTGGGGTGTGCGGGATATATCAGAGTTGTTACGATGAAGGGTGCGGGATATATCAGAGTGTTAGTGCGAGAGGGTTTGAATGTTTGAATGAACTACCCTGCTGATTTAAACCTCGAGAGATGTTGCTGCTTCTCCATTTAAAGTCTGACCTCACAAACTGAGGGTTTGGGTAAACACACCACAGCCTATTTCCAACATGAAAACACCGCTGCTTCCGGACAGAGGGTGAGAAAATAAAGGATTTCAGATTTGCCTCCGTTCACTCTCTGTAACAGTTTGAGTGTGAGGTTCAGCTTCCTACCTTGGACCCTCAGCCCTATCGCAATAGCCAAACTGATGATTAAGACAATGAGGCAGGCGAAGCCAAGATGTGTTGAAGTTATTGATCTTCTTCCTCCAGCTGTTTCCTGTCCAGTTTGACCTGGAATAGAGAAGTACAGATTGACCCATGTTGAGCAGCCTGTGGAACTGTACGGAACAGACAATGGTGACGTATCTACCTCCCTTATCGAGAGGAACAACAGCCACGTTACTCGTTTATATCCCTGGTTTCACATCCCAGCGCACGGTACAGGAGGGTTATCAAAGAGAATCGAACACCGAGTCACACAGGGAGATATTAGGGACAGGAAAGCAAAAGCTCAGTCACAGAGATCAGTACAAGGGGCGTCTTAAAGGAGGGAAGAGAAACAGAGAAATTGAGACAGAGAGAGAGAGAGAGAGAGAGAGAGGGAGACAGTGAGAGAGAAATAAAGAGAGACAGAGTAAGTGAGAGACATATATTTTGGAGGAGAGGTTTGTGAGATTTCTCTGTCCAGGCCCCAGACAGCTGAAGGTTTCCGGGGATAAACATAGAAACAGAGTAAATATCCCTCTACACCGTCCCCATCACACAATCCCAGGACAGGTACAGCACGGGGTTAGATACAGAGTAAAGCTCCCTCTACACTGTCCCCATCAAACACTGCCAGGACAGGTACAGCACGGGGTTAGATACAGAGTAAATCTCCCTCTACACCGTCCCCATCAAACACTCCCAGGACAGGTACAGCACGGGGTTAGATACAGAGTAAATCTCCCTCTAGACTGTCCCCATCAAACACTCCCAGGACAGGTACAGCACGGGGTTAGATACAGAGTAAATCTCCCTCTAGACTGTCCCCATCAAACACTCCCAGGACAGGTACAGCACGGGGTTAGATACAGAGTAAAGCTCCCTCTACGCTGTCCCCATCAAACACTCCCAGGACAGGTACAGCACGGGGTTAGATACAGAGTAAAGCTCCCTCTACACTGTCCCCATCAAACACTCCCAGGACAGGTACAGCACGGGGTTAGATACAGAGTAAAGCTCCCTCTAGACTGTCCCCATCAAACACTCCCAGGACAGGTACAGCACGGGGTTAGACACAGAGTAAAGCTCCCTCTACACTGTCCCCATCAAACACTCCCAGGACAGGTACAACATGGGGTTAGATACAGAGTAAAGCTCCCTCTACACCGTCCCCATCAAACAGTCCCAGGACAGGTACAGCACGGGGTTAGATACAGAGTAAAGCTCCCTCTACACTGTCCCCATCAAACACTCCCAGGACAGGTACAGCACGGGGTTAGATACAGAGTAAAGCTCCCTCTACACTGTCCCCATCAAACACTCCCAGGACAGGTACAACATGGGATTAGATACAGAGTAAAGCTCCCTCTACACTGTCCCCATCAAACACTCCCAGGACAGGTACAGCACGGGGTTAGATACAGAGTAAAGCTCCCTCTAGACTGTCCCCATCAAACAATCCCAGGACAGGTACAGCACGGGGTTAGATACTGAGTAAAGCTCCCTCTACACTGTCCCCATCAAACACTCCCAGGACAGGTACAGCACGGGGTGAGAGACAGAGTAAATCTCCCTCTACACCGTCCCCATCAAACACTCCCAGGACAGGTACAGCACGGGGTGAGAGACAGAGTAAATCTCCCTCTACACCGTCCCCATCAAACACTCCCAGGACAGGTACAGCACGGGGTTAGATACAGAGTAAAGCTCCCTCTACACTGTCCCCATCAAACACTCCCAGGACAGGTACAGCACGGGGTAAGATACAGAGTAAAGCTCACTCTGCACCGTCCCCATCAAACACTCCCAGGACAGGTACAGCACGGGGTTAGATACAGAGTAAAGCTCCCCCTGTCCTATCTTTATCAAACACTCTGTCTCACTTTCTGTCTCTGTCTCTGTTATTCTCTCTTTCTGTTTCTCCCTCTCTCTCTATGCATCTGTGTGTGTCTCTCTCTCTCGCTCTCACTCTTGATGATCTCTCTCTCATTCTTGCTGTATTTCTCCATCTCCACCTCTCTCTGTCTCTGTCTATCTCACTGTCCCTCTCTTTAATTCTCTCTCCCTCTCCCTCTGTCGAGCAGATTAACTTACGTTTACTGGGGTCTGTCGTGTTGTTTTTGATGTGTTTCATATTCATGTAGTCGGTGTCCTGCTCCATGGTTTGTGTCTGAGGGGTCTCTCTCCTCCGTTCCTGTCCTGTCTGCTTCTCTCTCTCTCTCAGATGTGTCTCAGTCTTTCCTCAGACTCGATGCCAGGGCGTAAACTTCCTCAGAACTGTTTCTGCTTTGTTCCTTTTTGTAATCCCACTTCCCCTGAGATCTGTGTGACAAAGTTGGTCAGTTAACCATGTATGAAGCCTGACGAAGGCTTTACATTTTTGCCAAGCACAGTGAGAGCCAACCTGGCTTCAGGGAACATCGGCAGAATTCAAAATCATTTCGCAAGCCTCTCGACTGCTCGTTACAACGGGAAAAGGTCTATATGCACACATACACACACACACAGACTCACACACTCAGACACACACAGACACTCAGACACTGACACACTCACACTCTCACACTCACACTCTCACACTCACATACACTCACACACTCAGACACTGACACACACTCAGACACTGACACACACTCACACACTCACACACTCAGACACTGACACACTGACACACACCCACACACACACACACTCACACACTCAGACACTGACACACTGACACACTGACACACACCCACACACTCACACACTGACACACACTCACACACGCAGACACTGACACAGACACACACACACACAATCAGACACTGACACACTCAGACACTGACACACACTCACACACTGCGACACTGACACACTGACACACACCCACACACTCACACACTGACACACTCAGACACTGACACACACTGACACACACTCACACACTCAGACACTGACACACACTCTCACACACACACACACACACACACACACACACACTCAGACACCTCACACACTTAGACCCTGACACACACTCAGGCACTGACACACACACACACTCAGACACTGACACACACTCACACACTCAGACACACACACTCAGACACTGACACACTCTCTCACACACACAAACACACACACGCACACACACACACACAGAATGACCCTCTGAACCCTCCTGGAAACACTGACCCAAAACCCAGGAGCAAATATCACTTGTCATTTTATTCCAAAGTGGAAAGTTTTTCTTCCTATTGGTCCTATTGGTGAGCATTGAGGTCCGACCTTGCCTTCACCGACCAGGCAGTGAGCATAGGTACCAGGAGCAGCAGGAGGCCACTCAGCCCGTTGTGCCTGTCCCACCATTCAGTAAGACCATGTCCGATCTGAAAGTAACCTTATTATATCACAGCCAAGGGGAAAGGCTGAGGGCTTCAAATTCAAACCTCAGAGGGAAACTTGAAACAACTGTTATAACCCATTTTTGCAACTTGTAAGTTTCGAGATGCAGACCACCCCCATCAAACCCACAGCAATGGGGTTGACCCTTAAATACCCTCTGAGCAAGGGCAATTAGGGCTGGGCAATAAATGCTGGCCAAGCCAGGGGTGTTCACAACCCATGAACTAATAAATAAAAACTCGGGGACACCAGCAAAGAGTTGTAATGGAAGTATAATATTTCTCAGAATGTTATTGTGATTTATTGTAAAGTAGGTAAATGGTGGGGTTTGGATAGTTTCCTGTGTTTTATTGGCTTGGAGACAGCTGGTCTGGAGGCTGTGATTCATGAAAAGAAGCTCGGTTTGAAATACTCAATAGGTAAACGTAGCTGAAGGTTTAGAATGTGCGGTGAGGAGAATTTGCATTTTTAGATAAATCAGAGTAGTTTGAATTTCAAAGAGACGTGCACACCTTGCCAGAGAAGCGAGGCCAAGCAGTGTGTTTATTTTTCCCAATGGTTACTGATAGTATTAGCAGCATAAAGAGATTTATACTATGGGAAAGGTTAAGTTCCAAAGACTTATGGGAACAATGGGATTTACATTAAAAGAGAGAAATGTGTATGAAGGAGAAGAAGCTGTGTGTCAGAGGGAAAGGCATTGTAAGATCTCCCAGAAGTGTGAAAAGCCTCCAGCATTAAGCTGCTGTCTACAGAAACTGAAGCTGGGAAAAGCCACTTTGGATTCTACAGTCCAGTGCATTGTGGTGATTTGCATGGATCTGTTTAAAATTGAATTGGCTTTTTCTGTTGCCTTAATAGGGGTGTAGCTGGAAGCTCGATTAATTAGGGGAATTTGGAGTTATTATAGTAGTAATTTGTCGAACTGAGCATGTGCTTGCAATTTGTTATTTGTTAATGAATGTTTAATTTAGGTTTGTAAAAAATCTCGAGTCTTGGTGGACTTAGTATTACTGAATTCAGGCCAGGCATCTCAAATTAAAATATAAATTGCAAAACAGTTGTGACCACACGATCAGGATTCCCTCGTGGATTTGATCCATCTGGCACACATCCTCTGCTGTGTCACATCAGAGCGTCAGGAGTGGAATGGTTAAAGCAAAAGTACGTAGGTTGGTGTATGAAGGTATTGAGAAGTTGGGAGCAGTATTACAAAGTTGGAGATCTTGTATACATGTCTGAGTTGGTAGGTTCCTCAGAATGAACTGTTCCAGACAGGAGAGAGACAGGCAAACTGTACTTCTGTCTCTCACCAACTGTCCATATGCAGAAGGTGTTTTGAATTCTTTGTGAAGTGTGTTGTGGTGTGTTTTCCAAAACCCTCAGTGTGTCTGATCCACTTTACTCATCACTCACGGCAAACTCACATTATGATCAAATCTGGTTAGTTTATTTACATTCAAAACCCGGGGAAGGAAAGTTCACAATGTCAACCTCCACATTCACACCCACACATACTCACGCACACACCCACACACACAAAAGCACACACACACTCACACATACTCAAACACAAACACACAAACGCACACACACACCCACACATACTCACGCACACACACACACACACACACACACAAACGCACACACACACTCACACATACCCGCAGACACACATACAGATATATGCACACACATGCAGAGAAACAAACACAGGCACTTACAGACACACAAACAAACAAACACACACGTACACAGACATGCACACACCGACAGTCACACACGCACATACACACTCACAGACACACACCCTCACAGAGACACACACAGACACACACAGACACACTAATGGTGGATAGAAAAAGGAAACTTTTACAACTATGGATAGTAACATTACAAGAACCACAGAGTTGAAAATGAGTTGACATGATTTCCAGAGTCTGAGAAGAAAAAGTCCAAAGGGTATTTCCGATGTGACCGAATTCAATCCTGAGTCTAGTGGGAGCTTACTGCACGCAAAGTGAAAGCCTTGTTTCTGAAATGACAACTATGAAAACAATGCATAGAGTTGCTTCATTGGCTGCAAAAGCACTTTGGGGATCTCCTGAGTTAGTGAAAGGTGCTAGAGAAATGCAGGACTTCCATCCTGTTATATATCGCTGGATTCCTGTCTGGATTGATAATGGGGTTTTCCAATGTCAACCGTCACACTGTCGTTCCCGCCTCCCACCACTGGTGGTGCTGCGGGAGGCTCCTCCTGGGGGAGAAGGGGAACAGATGAACTTTCACCTTTCGGACGTGGCCTTGTTCAGGCAGGGATTTTGGAGAAGGGGGGAGGGGCTGGGGATCTTTGGACAATCCTGACATTGTTGTTCGGTGTCCCAGTCTCTCTTCAGGAACAATATTTCTCAATATCAGCTGCCTCAACACAGGGCCGTGCCCTTTTCTCACAGATGAAAGCGAAGTAACGTGTACAACATACATTATTCCAGTCAACTGTTCTTATAATAGCACAGTCTTCAGTATAATACATGTTATTCAGTTCACCCTGCTCCCATTGGGTAAAACTGGGAAATGAGGAAATAAAAAATACTGATAAAAATCCAACACATTCATGCACAGAATCAACAAGATTCTTGCAGCCCGGTACAAATCCACAACTAATCCCACTGTCCCGTTGTCTCCCCATAGCCCTGTACAAACCCCCAACTAATCCCACTGTCCCACTCTCTCCCCATAGCCCTGTACAAATCCCCAACTAATCCCACTGTGCCGCTCTCTCCCCATAGCCCTGTACAAACCCCCAACTAATCACACTGTCCCACTCTCTCCCCATAGCCCTGTATCAATCCCCAACTAATCCCACTGTCCCACTCTCTCCACATAGCCCTGTATCAATCCCAAACTAATCCCACTGTCCAACTCTCTCCCCATAGCCCTGTATCAATCCCCAACTAATCCCACTGTCCCCTCTCTCCCCATAGCCCTGTATCAATCCCCATACTAATCCCACTGTCCCGCTCTCTCCCCATAGCCCTGTATCAATCCCCAACTAATCCTACAGCCCCGCTCTCTCCCCATAGCACTGTATCAATTCCAAACTAATCCGACTGTCGCAACATCTCCCCATAGCCCTGTATCAATCCCAAACTACTCCCACTGTCCCGCTCTCTCCCCACAGCCCTGTATCAATCCCCAAACTAATTCCACTGTCCCGCTCTCTCTACATATCACTGTACAAATCCTATATCAGAGTGTTGCAGTGAGGGGTGTGGGATATATCAGAGTGTTACAGTGAAGGGTGTGGGATATATCAGTGTGTTTCAGTGAGGGGTGTGGGATATATCAGTGTTACAGTGAGGGGTGTGGGATATATCAGAGTGTTACAATGAGGGGTGCGGGATAGATCAAAGTGTTACAGTGAGGGGTGTGGGGTATATCAGAGTGTTACAGTGAGCGGTGTGGGATATATCAGAGTGTTACAGTGAGGGGGGTGGGATATATCAGAATGTTACAGTGAGGTATGTGGGATATATCAGAGTTGTTATGGTGAGGGGTGCGGGATATATCAGACTGCTACAGTGAGGGGTGCGGGATATATCAGAGTGTTACAGTGAGAGGTGTGGGATATATCAGAGTTGTTACAGTCAGGGGTACGGGATATATCAGAGTTGTTACAGTGAGGGGTGCGGGATATATCAGATTTGTTACAGTGAGAGGTGCGGGATATATCAGAGTTGTTACAGTGAGGGGTGCGGGATATATCAGACTTGTTACAGTGAGGGGTGCGGAATATATCAGAGTGTTAGTGCGTGAGGGTTTGAATATTTGAATAAACTACCCTGCTGATTTAAGCCTAGACTGGCCCCATGAAACTGCAAGGACAGGTTCATCATGGGGTTAGATACAGAGTAAAGCTCCCTCTAAAATCTCTACACCGTCCTCATCAAACATTCCCAGGACAGGTACAGCACGGGGTTAGATAAAGAGTAAAACTGCCTCTACATTGTCCCAATCGAACAGTCCCAGGACAGGGACAGCACGGGGTTAGATACAGAGTAAAGCTCCCTCTACACTGTCCCCATCAAACACTCCCAGGACAGGGACAGCACAGGGTTAGATACAGAGTAAAGCTACCTCTACACCGTCCCCATCAAACACTCAGGACATGTACAGCATGGTGATAGATACAGAGTAAATTTCCCTCCGCACCCTCCCCATCAAACACACCCAGGACAGGTACAGCACGGGGTTAGATACAGAGAAAAGCTCCCTCTACACCATCCCCAACAAACACTCCCAGGACAAGTACAGCACGGGGTTAGATACAGAGTGAAGCTCCCTCTACACTGTCCCAATCAAACACTCCCAGGACAGGTACAGCATGGGTTTAGATGCAGAGTAAAGCTCCGTCTACACTGTCCCCATCAAACACTCCCAGGACAGGTACAGCACGGGGTTAGATAAAGAGTAAAGCTCCCTCTACATTGTCCCAATCAAACACTCCCAGGACAGGGACAGCACGGGGTTAGATACAGCGTAAAGCTACCTCTACACCGTCCCCATCAACCACTCCCAAGACAGATAGATCACGGGGTTAGATACAGAGTAAATTTCCCTCTATACCACCCCATCAAGAACTCCCAGGACAGGTACAGCATGCGGTTAGATACAGAGTGAAGCTACCTCTAGACTGTCCCCATCAAACACTCCCAGGAAAGGTACAGCACAGGGTTAGATACAGAGAAAAGCTTCATCTACACTGTCCCCATCAAACACTCAGGACAGGTACAGCAAAGGGTAAGGTACAGAGTAAATTTCCCTCTACACCATCCCCATCAAACAATCCCAGGACAGATGGAGCATGGGGTTAGATACAGAGTAAAGCTCCCTCTACACTATCCCCATCAAACACTCCCAGGACAGCTACAGCCCGGGGTTAGATACACAGTAAAGCTCCCTCTACACCGTCCGCATCAAACACTCCCAGGACAGGTACAGCACGGGGTTAGATACAGAGTAAAGCTCCCTCTACACTGTCCTGATCAAACACTCCCAGGAAAGGTACAGAATGGGGTTAGATACAGAGTAAAGCTCCGTCTACACTTTCCCAATCAAACACTCCCAGGACAGCTACAGCACAGGGTTAGATAGAGAGTAAAGCTCCCTCTACACTGTCCCCATCAAACACTCCCAGGACAGGTACAGCACGGGGTTAGATAAAGAGTAAATCTCCCTCTTCATTGTCCCAATCAAACACTCCCAGGACAGGGACAGCACGGGGTTAGATACAGAGTAAAGCTCCATCTACACTTTCCCCATCAAACACTCCCAGGACAGGTACAGCACGGGGTTAGATACAGAGAAAAGCTCCCTCTACACCATCCCCAACAAATACTCCCAGGACAAGTACAGCACGGGGTTAGATACAGAGTGAAGCTCCCTCTACACTGTCCCAATCAAACACTCCCAGGACAGGTACAGCATGGGTTTAGATGCAGAGTAAAGCTCCGTCTACACTGTCCCCATCAAACACTCCCAGGACAGGTACAGCACGGGGTTAGATAAAGAGTAAAGCTCCCTCTACATTGTCCCAATCAAACACTCCCAGGACAGGGACAGCACGGGGTTAGATACAGCGTAAAGCTACCTCTACACCGTCCCCATCAACCACTCCCAAGACAGATAGATCACGGGGTTAGATACAGAGTAAATTTCCCTCTATACCACCCCATCAAGAACTCCCAGGACAGGTACAGCATGCGGTTAGATACAGAGTGAAGCTACCTCTAGACTGTCCCCATCAAACACTCCCAGGAAAGGTACAGCACAGGGTTAGACACAGAGAAAAGCTTCATCTACACTGTCCCCATCAAACACTCAGGACAGGTACAGCAAAGGGTAAGGTACAGAGTAAATTTCCCTCTACACTATCACCATCAAACACTCCCAGGACAGCTACAGCCCGGGGTTAGATACACAGTAAAGCTCCCTCTACACCGTCCGCATCAAACACTCCCAGGACAGGTACAGCACGGGGTTAGATACAGAGTAAAGCTCCCTCTACACTGTCCTGATCAAACACTCCCAGGAAAGGTACAGAATGGGGTTAGATACAGAGTAAAGCTCCGTCTACACTTTCCCCATCAAACACTCCCAGGACAGCTACAGCACAGGGTTAGATAGAGAGTAAAGCTCCCTCTACACTGTCCCCATCAAACACTCCCAGGACAGGTACAGCACGGGGTTAGATAAAGAGTAAATCTCCCTCTGCATTGTCCCAATCAAACACTCCCAGGACAGGGACAGCACGGGGTTAGATACAGAGTAAAGCTCCATCTACACTTTCCCCATCAATCACTCCCAGGACAGGTACAGCACAGGGTTAGATACAGAGTAAAGCTCCCTCTATACCGTCCCCATCAAACACTCCCAGGACAGGTTCAGCATGGGGTTAGATACAGAGTGAAGCTCCCTCTACCCTGTCCCGATCAAACACTCCCAGGACAGGTACAGCATGGGGTTAGATACAGAGTAAAGCTCCGTCTACTCTGTCCCCATCAAACACTCCCAGGACAGGTACAGCATGGGGTTAGATACAGAGTAAAGCTCCGTCTACACTGTCCCCATCAAACACTCCCAGGACAGGTACAGCACAGGGTTAGATAGAGTGTAAAGCTCCCTATACACTGTCCCCATCAAACACTCCCAGGACAGGTACAGCAGGGGGTTAGGTAAAGAGTAAAGCTCCCTCTACATTGTCCCAATCAAACACTCCCAGGACAGGGACAGCACGGGATAGATACAGAGTAAAGCTCCGTCTACACTTTCCCCATCAAACACTCCCAGGATAGGTACAGCACAGGGTTAGATAGAGAGTAAAGCTCCCTCTACACTGTCCCCATCAAACACTCCCAGCACAGGTACAGCACGGGGTTAGATAAAGAGTAAAGCTACCTCTACACCGTCCCCATCAAACACTCCCATGGCAAATAGATCACGGGGTTAGATACAGAGTAAATTTCCCTCTATACCGTCCCCATCAAACACTCCCAGGACAGGTACAGCATGGGGTTAGATACAGAGTGAAGCTCCCTCTACCCTGTCCCGATCAAACACTCCCAGGACAGGTACAGCATGGGGTTAGACACAGAGTAAAGCTCCGTCTACCCTGTCCCCATCAAACACTCCCAGGACAGGTACAGCACAGGGTTAGATAGAGAGTAAATCTCCCTCTACACTGTCCCGATCAAACACTCCCAGGACAGGTACAGCACGGGGTTAGATAAACAGTAAAGCTCCCTCTACATTGTCCCAATCAAACACTCCCAGGACAGGTACAGCACAGGGTTAGATAGAGAGTAAATCTCCCCCTACACTGTCCCGATCAAACACTCCCAGGACAGGTACAGCACGGGGTTAGATAAACAGTAAAGCTCCCTCTAAATTGTCCCAATCAAACACTCCCAGGACAGGGACAGCGCGGGGTTAGATACAGAGTAAAGCTACCTCTGCACCGTCCCCATCAACCACTCCCAAGACAGATAGATCACGGGGTTAGATACAGAGTAAATTTCCGTCTATACCGTCCCCATCAAACACTCCCAGGACTGGTACAGCATCGGGTTAGATACAGAATGAAGCTACCTTTACACTGTCCCCATCAAACACTCCCAGGAAAGGTACAGCACAGGGTTAGATACAGAGTAAAGCTTCATCTACACTGTCCCCATCAAACATTCAGGACACGTACAGCAAAGGGTTAGGTACAGAGTAAATTTCCCTCTACACCGTCCCCATCAAACAATCCCAGGACAGGTACAGCACGGGGTTAGATACAGACTAAATCTCGCTCGAAACCGTCCCCATCAAACACTCCCAGGATAGGTACAGCATGGAGTTAGATACAGAGTAAAGCTCCCTCTACCCTGCCCCCATCAAACACTCCCAGGACAGGTACAGCACGGGGTTAGGTACAGAGTAAAGCTCCCTCTACACCTTCCCCATCAAACACTCCCAGGACAGGTACAGCATGGGATTAGATACAGAGTAAAGCTACCTCTACACCATCCCCATCAAACACACCCAGGACAGGTACAGCATGGGGTTAGATACAATGTAAAGTTCCCTCTACACCATCCCCAACAAACACGCCCAGGACAAGTACAGCACGCGTTTAATGTCAGAGTAAAGCTCCCTCCAAACCGTGCCCATCAAACACTCCCAGGACATGTACAGCACGGGGTTAGATACAGAGTAAAGCTCCCTCTACACTGTCCCCATCAAACACTCCCAGGACAGGTACAGCACGAGGTTAGATACAGAGTAAAGCTCCCTCCACACTGTCCCCATCAAACACTCCCAGGACAGTTGCAGCACGGGGTTAGATACAGAGTAAAGCTCCCTCTACACCATCCCTATCAAACACTCCCAGGACAGGTTCAGCATGGGGTTAGATACAGAGTGAAGCTCCCTCTACCCTGTCCCGATCAAACACTCCCAGGACAGGTACAGCATGGGGTTAGATACAGAGTAAAGCTCCGTCTACTCTGTCCCCATCAAACACTCCCAGGACAGGTACAGCATGGGGTTAGATACAGAGTAAAGCTCCGTCTACACTGTCCCCATCAAACACTCCCAGGACAGGTACAGCACAGGGTTAGATAGAGTGTAAAGCTCCCTATACACTGTCCCCATCAAACACTCCCAGGACAGGTACAGCAGGGGGTTAGGTAAAGAGTAAAGCTCCCTCTACATTGTCCCAATCAAACACTCCCAGGACAGGGACAGCACGGGATAGATACAGAGTAAAGCTCCGTCTACACTTTCCCCATCAAACACTCCCAGGATAGGTACAGCACAGGGTTAGATAGAGAGTAAAGCTCCCTCTACACTGTCCCCATCAAACACTCCCAGCACAGGTACAGCACGGGGTTAGATAAAGAGTAAAGCTACCTCTACACCGTCCCCATCAAACACTCCCATGGCAAATAGATCACGGGGTTAGATACAGAGTAAATTTCCCTCTATACCGTCCCCATCAAACACTCCCAGGACAGGTACAGCATGGGGTTAGATACAGAGTGAAGCTCCCTCTACCCTGTCCCGATCAAACACTCCCAGGACAGGTACAGCATGGGGTTAGACACAGAGTAAAGCTCCGTCTACCCTGTCCCCATCAAACACTCCCAGGACAGGTACAGCACGGGGTTAGATAAACAGTAAAGCTCCCTCTACATTGTCCCAATCAAACACTCCCAGGACAGGTACAGCACAGGGTTAGATAGAGAGTAAATCTCCCCCTACACTGTCCCGATCAAACACTCCCAGGACAGGTACAGCACGGGGTTAGATAAACAGTAAAGCTCCCTCTACATTGTCCCAATCAAACACTCCCAGGACAGGGACAGCGCGGGGTTAGATACAGAGTAAAGCTACCTCTGCACCGTCCCCATCAACCACTCCCAAGACAGATAGATCACGGGGTTAGATACAGAGTAAATTTCCGTCTATACCGTCCCCATCAAACACTCCCAGGACTGGTACAGCATCGGGTTAGATACAGAATGAAGCTACCTTTACACTGTCCCCATCAAACACTCCCAGGAAAGGTACAGCACAGGGTTAGATACAGAGTAAAGCTTCATCTACACTGTCCCCATCAAACATTCAGGACACGTACAGCAAAGGGTTAGGTACAGAGTAAATTTGCCTCTACACCGTCCCCATCAAACAATCCCAGGACAGGTACAGCACGGGGTTAGATACAGACTAAATCTCGCTCGAAACCGTCCCCATCAAACACTCCCAGGATAGGTACAGCATGGAGTTAGATACAGAGTAAAGCTCCCTCTACCCTGCCCCCATCAAACACTCCCAGGACAGGTACAGCACGGGGTTAGGTACAGAGTAAAGCTCCCTCTACACCGTCCCCATCAAACACTCCCAGGACTGGTACAGCATGGGATTAGATACAGAGTAAAGCTACCTCTACACCATCCCCATCAAACACACCCAGGACAGGTACAGCATGGGGTTAGATACAATGTAAAGTTCCCTCTACACCATCCCCAACAAACACGCCCAGGACAAGTACAGCACGCGTTTAATGTCAGAGTAAAGCTCCCTCCAAACCGTGCCCATCAAACACTCCCAGGACATGTACAGCACGGGGTTAGATACAGAGTAAAGCTCCCTCTACACTGTCCCCATCAAACACTCCCAGGACAGGTACAGCACGAGGTTAGATACAGAGTAAAGCTCCCTCCACACTGTCCCCATCAAACACTCCCAGGACAGTTGCAGCACGGGGTTAGATACAGAGTAAAGCTCCCTCTACACCATCCCTATCAAACACTCCCAGGACAGGTACAGCATGGAGTTAGATACACAGTAAAGCTCCCTCTACACCGTCCCCATCAAACACTCCCAGGGCAGGTACAGCATGGGGTTAGATACCGAGTTAAGCTCCCTCTACACAGTCCCCATCAAACACTCCCAGGACAGGTACAGCACGGGGTTAGATACAGAGTAAATCTCCCTGTACACTGTCCCCATCAAACACTCCCAGGACAGGTACAGCACGGGGTTAGATACAGAGTAAAGCTCCCTCTACACCATCCCCATCAAACACTCCCAGGACAGGTACAGCACGGGGTTAGATACAGAGTAAATCTCCCTCTACACCATCCCCATCAAACACTCCCAGGACAGGTACAGCACGGCGTTAGATAGAGAGTAAAGCTTCCCCTGCACTGTCTTTATCAAAATCACTAACTCCCTTTCTGTCTCTGCCTCTCTTTCTCTGTTTCTGTTTTTCCCTCTCTCTATATGCATATTTGTCTCTCTCACTCTCTGTGTCTTTCTTTCTCTCTCTCTCACTCACTCTTGTCATTCTCTCTCTCTTTCTCCCTCTATTTCACCACTTCTGAATTTCTTTTCCTCTCTCTCCCCCTCTCTGTCTCTCTCTTTCGCTCTCACTCTGTCTCTCTCTCTGTCTCCTCTGTTCTCTGAATCCATCTCTCAATCTGCATCTCTCTCCCTGTCTCTGTCTGTCCCAATCCCACTTTGTCTCTCTCTCTCTGTCTCTCTCTCTCTCCGACAGCCATGTGATTAGCTGCCACATCTGAGGTTACTACGGAAGATAAGAGCACATGGTATAGTGGGTATCATATTAGCATGGGTAGAGGATTGGTCAGCTAACAGGGAGCAGCGAGTAGGGGTAAATGGGTTTATCTCGGGTTGGCACGATGTGATGAGCGGAGAGCCTTAGTGGTCAGTGCCTGGACCTCAACGATTCACCATTTATATGAGTGACTTGGATGAGGGCAGCGAATGTGTGGTCACTAAATCTGCCAATGACAGCAGGATAGGTGGGAAAGTAAGTCATCAACAGGAGGTAGAGGCTCTGCAAAGGGATATGGACAGGTCAAGCGGGTGGGCAATAATTTGGCAGATGGAGTGTAACGTGGGAAAAGGTGAAGCTGCCCAGGAGGCGGGAAGAACAGAAACACAGTATTCTATTGAAACGGAGAGAGATTTCAGAACTCTGCGGTACAGAGGGATCTGGGTGTCCTGGTGCATGGATCACAAGAAGTTAGTAACCCCGCCCCCTGCCCGCTGTGTGTGATCCCGCCCCCTGCCCGCTCTGTGTGACCCCGCCCCCTGCCCGCTCCGTGTGACCCCGCCCCCTGCCCGCCCTGTGTGACCCCGCCCCCTGCCCGCCCTGTGTGACCCCGCCCCCTGCCGGCTCTGTGCGACCCCGGCCCCTGACGGTTTAGTGCGACACCACCCCCTGTCGGCTCTGTGCGACCCCGGCCCCTGTCGGCTCTGTGCGACCCCGACCCCCGCCGGCTCTGTGCGACCCCGCCCACTGCCGGCTCAGTGCGACCCCGCCCCCTGCCGGCTCTGTGCGACCCCGACCCCTGCCCTCGCTATGAGAACCCGCCCGCTGCCGGCTCTGTGCGACCCCGCCCCCAGCCGGCTCCCTGCGACCCCGCCTCCGACTGTCTCTGTGCGACCACGCCCACTGACCGCTCTGTACCACCCAGGCCCCTGCCCGCTCTGTATCACCCCGCCCCCTGACCGCTTGTGTCACCACGCCCCCTCCTTGCGTTGACAAACTCCGCCCACTCCCCGCTTTCTGTGACCCCGCCCCCTGCACGCTCTGCGTGACCCCGCCCCCTGCCCGCTCTGTGTGACCCTGCCCCCTGCCCGCTGTGTCACCCCGCCCCCTGCCCGCTTCGTGTGACCCCGCCACCTGCCCGCTCCTTGTCACCCCGCTCCCTGCCCGCTCAGTGTGACCCCGCCCCCTGCCCGGTCTGTGTGACCGCGCCCCCTGCCCGGTCTGTGTGACCCCGCGCCCTGTCCGCTCTGTGTGACTCCGCCCCCTGCCCGCTCTTTGTGGCCCCGCCCCCTCCCCGCTCTGTGTGACTCCGCCCCCTCCCCGCTCTTTGTGACTCCGACTTCTCCTCGCTCTGTATCACCCCGCCCCCTGCCCGCTCTCTGTGACTCTGCCCCCTGCCCGCTCTGTGCGTCTCCGCCCCCTGCCCGCTCTCTGTGAACCCGCCCCCTGCGCGCTAAGTGTCACCCCGCCCCCTGCTCGCTGTGTGTGACCCCGACCCCTTCCCGTTCTGTGTGACCCCGACCCCTTTCTGTTCTGTTTGACCTCGCCCCCTGCGCGCTCTGTGTGACCCCGCCCGCTGCGCGCACTGTATGACCTCGCCCCCTGCCCGCTCTGTATCACCCCGCCCCCTGCCCGCTCTGTGTGACCCCGCCCCCTCCCCGCTCTGTGCGACTACGACCCCTCCTCCCTCTGTGTGACTCCGCCCCCTCCCCGCTGTTTGTGACTCTGCCCCCTGCACCCTGTTTATCACCCCGCCCCCTGCGCGCTCTTTGTGACCCCGCCCCCTTCCCGCTCTGTGGGACCTCGACCGCTGCCCGCTCTGTGTCACCACGCCCCCTGCGCGCTCTGTGTGACCCCGTCCCATGCCCATTCTGTCACCCCGCCTCCTGCACGCTCTGTGTGACTCCGACTTCTCTTCGCTCTGTATCACCCTGCCCTCTGCCCACTCTCTGTGACTCCGCCCCCTGCCCGCTCTGTGCGTCTCCGCCCCCTGCCCGCTCTCTGTGACCCCGCCCCCTGCTCGCTCTGTGTCACCCCGACCCCTTCCCGTTCTGTGTCACCCCGCCCCCTTCCCGTTCTGTGTCACCCCAACCCCTCCAACCCCTGCGCGCTCTGTGTCACCCCGCCCTCTGTCCGCTCTGTGTGACTCCGTCCCCTGTCCGGTCTATGCGACCCCGCCCCCTATCCATCTGTGTCACCCCGACCCCTGCTCGCTGTATGACCCCGCCCCCTTCCCGCACTGTGACCCCGCCCCCTGCCCAATTTGTGACCCCGCCCCCTGCCCGCTCCGTGTGTCTCCTCCACCTGCCCGCTCTCTGTGACTCCGCCCCCTGCCCGCTCTGTGTGTCTCCGCTCACTCCTCGCTGTGTCTCCGCCCCCTCCTCGCTCTGTGTGACCCCGCCCCATGCCCAGTCTGTATCTCCCCGCCCCCTGAACGCAGTGTGACCTCGCCCCCTGCCCGCGCTGTGTGACTCCGCCCCGTCCCACTCTGTGTGACTACGACCCTCCTCGCTCTGTGTCAACCTGTCCCCTGCACGCTCTCTGTGACTCCGCCCCCTGCCCGCTCTGTGTCTCCGCTCACTCCTCGCTGTGTCTCCGCCCCCTCCTCGCTCTGTGTGACCCCGCCCCCTGCGCAGTCTGTATCTCCCCGCCCCCTGAACGCACTGTGTGACCCCGCCCCCTGACCGCACTGTGTGACCTCGCCCCCTGCCCGCTCTCTGTGACTCCGCCCCCTTCCCGCTCTGTGTGACTACGACCCTCCTCGCTCTGTATCAACCTGTCCCCTGCACACTCTCTGTGACTCCGCCCCCTGCCCGCTCTGTGTGTCTCCGCTCACTCCTCGCTGTGTCTCCGCCCCCTCCTCGCTCGGTGTGACCCGGCCCCCTGCGCAGTGTGTATCTCCCCGCCCCCTGAACGCACGGTGTGACCCCGCCCCCTAACCGCACTGTGTGTCTCCACTCACTCCTCGCTCTGTGACTCCGCCCTCTCCCCGCTCTGTGTGATCTCGCCCCTGCCCGCTCTGTGTGACTCCGCCCCCTCGCTCTGTGTGACTCCACCCCCTTCCCGCTCTGTGTGACTCCGCCCGCTTCCCGCTCTGTGTGACTACGACCCCTCCTCGCTCTGTGTGACTTCGCCCCCTCACCGCTGTGTGACTCCGCCCCCTGCAGCCTGTGTATCACCCCGCCCCCTGCGCGCGCTTTGTGACCCTGCCCCCTTCCCGCTCTGTGAAACATCGCCCCCTGCCCGCTGTGTCACCACGCCCCCTGCGCGCTCTCTGTGACCCCGTCCCCTGCCCACTCTGTGTCACCCCGCCTCCTGCGCGCTCTGTGTGACTCCGACTTCTCTTCGCTCTGTATCACACCGCCCCCGGCCTGCTCTCTGTGACTCCGCCCTCTGTCCGCTGTGTGTGACTCCGTCTCCAGTCTGGTCTATGCGACCCCGCCGCTTCCCGCACTGAGACCCCGCCCACTGCCCAATCTGTGACCCCGCCCCTGCCCGCTCTGTGTCACCCCGCCCCCTGCCCGCTCTGTGTGTCTACTCCACCTGCCCGCACTCTGTGACTCCGCCCCCTGCCCGCTCTCTGTGACTCCGCTCCCTGCCCGCTCTGTGTGTCTCCGCTCACTCCTCGCTATGTGACCCCGCCCCCTGCCCGCTCTGTGAGACACAGCCACCTCCTCGCTCTGTATCACCCCGCCCCCTTCGCGCTCCGTGTGCCCCGCCCCCTACCCGTGCTGTGTGACTCCGCCCCGTCCCGCTCTGTGTGACTACGCCCCCTCCTCGCTCAGTGTGTCTCCTCCACCTGCCCGCACTCTGTGACTCCGCCCGCTGCCCGCTCTGTGACTCCGCCCCCTGCCCGCTCTGTGTGTCTCCGCTCACTCCTCGCTATGTGACCCCGCCCCCTCCCCACTGTGTGACCTCGCCCCCTGCCCGCTCTGTATCACCCCGCCCCCTCCCCGCTGTGTGACTCCGTCTCCTACCCGCTCTGTGTGTCTCCGCTCACTCCTCGCTATGTGACCCCGCCCCTTGCCCGCTCTGTGTGACACCGCCACCTCCTCGCTCTGTATCACCCCGCCCCCTCCTCGCTCTGTGTGACTCCGTCTCCTACCCGCTCTGTGTGACTACGACCCCTCCTCGCTCAGTGTGACTCCGCCCCCTACCCGCTCTGTGTGACTCCGACCCCTCCTCCTTCCGTGTGACTCCGCCCCCTTCCTGCTCTGTGTGACTCCGCCCCCTCCTCGCTCTGTGTGACTCCGCCTCCTACCCGCTCAGTGTGACACCGACCCCACCGCTCTCTGCATGACTCCGCCCCTTCACCGCTCTGTGTGACTCCGACCCCTCCCCGATCTGTGTGACCTCGCCCACTGCCCGCTCTGTATCACCCCGCCCCCTGACCGCTCCGTGTGACCCCGCCCCCTGCTCGCTCTGTGTAACCCCGCCCTGCCCCTCTGTGTGACCCCGCCCCCTGCGCGCTCTGTGCGACCTCGCCCCCTCAACGCTGTGTGACCCCGCCCCCTGCCCGCTCAGTGTGACCCCGCCTCCTGCCCGCGCGGTGTGACCCCGCCTTCTGTCCCCTCTGTCACCACGCCCCCTCCCCGCTCTGTGTCACCCCGCCCACTAACCGCTCTTTGTCAACCCGCCCCCTACCCGCTCTGTGTCACCACGCCTTGACCGCTCTGTGTGTCCCCGCCCCCTGTCCGCTCTGTCACTCCGCCCCCTGTCCGCTCTGTCACCCCGCCCCCTTCCCGCTCTGTGTCACCCCACTTCCTGCCCGGTCTGTGTAAACCCGCCCCCTCCTCGCTCTGTGGCACCCCGCCCCCTGCCCGCTCTTTGTGACCCCGACCCCTCCCCGCTCTGTGACCCCGCCCCCTGCCCGCTCTGTCACCCCGCCCCGTTCCCGCTCTGTGTGCCCCCGCCCCCTGCCCGCTCTGTATGACCCCGCCCCCTGCCCGCAATTTGTGTTCCCGTCCCCAACCCGCTCTGTGTCACCCCACCCCCCGCGCACTCTGTGGCACCCCGACGTCTGCCCGATCTCTGTGACCCCCGTCCCCTCCCTGCTCGGTGTGACTCCGCCCCCTCCCCGCTCTGTGTGACTCCGCTCCATCCCCGCTCTGTGTGACTCCGCCCCCACCCCGCTCAGTGTCACCCCGCCCCCATTCCGCTCTGTCACCGCGCCCCTACCCTCTCTGTGTGACTCCGCCCCCTCCCCGCTCTGTGTGACTCCGCCCCCTCCCCGCTCTGTGTGACTCCGCCCCCTCCTCGCTCTGTGTGACTCCGCCCCTTCCCCGCGCTATATGACCCCGCCCCCTCCCCGCTCTCTGTGATCCCGCCCCCTGCCCGCTCAGTGTGACCCCGCCCCTTGCGCGCTCTCTGTAATCTCGCCCCCTTCGGGCTCCGTAAAACCCCAGAGCCACGCGGATTCCGTGTCAACCCGCCCCGTCCCCGCTCTGTGTCACAGAGCCCCCTACCCGCTCTGTGTAACCCCGCCCACTGCCCGCTCCGTGTCACCACGCCCACTGCCCGCTCCGTGTCACCACGCCCACTGCGCGCGCTGTGTCACCCCGCCCGCTGCCCTCTCTGTGTCACCCCGCCCACTGCCCGCTCTGTGTCACCCCGCCCACTGCTCATTCTGTGTCACCCCGCCCCCTGCCCGCTCTGTGTGACCCCGCCCCCTTTCCGCACTGTGACCCCGCCCACTGCCCAATCTGTAACCCCGCCCCCTGCCCTCACTGTGTCAACCGCCCCCTGCCCGCTCTGTGTGTCTCCTCGACCTGCCCGCTCTGTGTGACTCCGCCCCCTGCCCGCTCTGTGTCTCCGCTCACTCGTCGCTATGTGACTCCGCCCCCTCCCCGCTCCGTGTGACCCCGCCCCTGCCCGCTCTGTGTAACCCCGCCCCTGCCCCCTCTGTGTGACCCCGCCCCCTCCGCGCTCTGTGCGACCTCGCCCCGTGACCACTCTGTGTGACGCCGACACCTGCCCGCTTGTTTCACCCCGCCCTCTGCCCGCTCTGTGTGACCCCGCCCCCTGCCCGCTCTGTGTGACCCCGCCCCCTACCCGCTCCGTATGACCCCGCCCCCTGCCCGCAATGTGTGTTCCCGTCCCCAACCCGCTCTGTGTCACCCCACCCCCCGCGCACTCTGTGGCACCCCGACGTCTGCCCGATCTCTGTGACCCCCGTCCCCTCCCTGCTCGGTGTGACTACGCCCCCTCCCCGCTCTGTGTGACTCCGCCCCCTCCCCGCTCTGTGTGACTCCGCCCCCGCCCCCGCCCCCGCCCCGCTCTGTGTGACTCCGCCCCCTCCCTGCTCTTTGTGACTCCGCCCCCACCCCGCTCAGTGTCACCCCGCCCCCATTCCGCTCTGTCACTGCGCCCCTACCCGCTCTGTGTGACTCCGCCCCCTCCCCGCTGTGTGACTCCGCCCCCTCCTCGCTCTGTGTGACTCTGCCCACTCCCCGCTCTGTGTGACTCTGACCCCTCCCCGCTCTGTGTGACTCCGCCACCTCCCCGCTCTGTCTGACTCTGACCCCTCCTCGCTCTCTGTGACTACGACCCCTCCATGCTCTGTGTGAATCCGCCCGCTCCCAGCTCTGTGTGACTCCGCCCCCTCCCCGCTCTGTGTGACTCTGCCCCCTCCTCGCTCTTTGTGACTATGACCCCTCCCCGCTCTCTGTGACTCCGCCCCTCCCTGCTCTGTGTGACTCTGCTCCCTCCCCTCTCTGTGAGACTCCGCCCCCTCCCCGCTCTGTGTGACTCCGCCCCCTCCCCGCTCTGTGTGACTCCGCCTCCTCTTCGCTCTGTGAGACTCCCCACCTTCCTGCTCTGTGTGACTCCGCCCCCTCCCCGCTCTGCGTGACTCCGCCCCCTCCCCGCTCTGCGTGACTCCATCCCCTCCTCGCTCAGTGTGACTCCGCCCCCTTCCTGCTCTGTGTGACTACGCCCCCTCCTCGCTCTGTGAGCCCGCCCCCTCCCCGCTCTCTGTGACCCCGCCCCCTCCCCGCTCTCTGTAACCCCCTCTCTAGAGCACTCTGTATCACCCCGCCCTCTCTGCGTTCTGTATGATCTGGCCCCCTGCCCGCTCTTTGTTATCCTGTCCCCTGCGGGCTCAGTGAATCCAACCACTGCCCATTCTGTGTCTCCCCGCCCCCTGCCCGCTCTGTGTCTCCCCGCCCCCTGCCCGCTCTGTGTCACCCCACCCCCTGCGCACTCTGTGTCTCCCCGACTCCTGCGCGCTCCGTGTAACCCCGCCCCCTGCACGCTCTGTGTAACCCCGCCCCCTGCCTGCTCCGTGTCATCTGACCCCCTCCCCGCTCTGTATCTTCCCGCCCCCTGTCCGCTCTGTGTGACCCCGCCCCCTGCCCGCTGTCTATATCCCGCTCCTTGCCCTCTCTGTGTGACCCTGCCCCCTGTCCGCCCTGTGTGACCCCGCTCCCTGCCCGCTCTGTGTGACTCTGACCCCACCTCGCTCTCTGTGACTACGACCCCTCCCCGCTCGGTGGGACTCCGCCCCCCCCCCACCGCAATTTGTGAGTCCGCCTCCTCCCTACACTGTGTGACACCGCCTCCTCCCCGCTCTGTGTGACTCCGCCCCCTCCCCGCTCTGTGTGACCCCGCCCCCTCCCTGCTCTGTATCACCCCGCCCCCTCCCCGCTCTGTATCACCCCGCCCCCTCCCCGCTCTGTGTGACTACGCCACCTCCCCGCACTGTGTGAGTCCGCCCCCTCCCCGCACTGTGTGACTCCGCCCCCTCCCCGCTCTGTATCACGCCGCCGCCTCCCTGCTCTGTGTGACTCCGCCACGTCCCCGCACTGTGTGAGTCCGCCGACTCTTCGCTCTGTGTGACTCCGCCCCCTCCTCCGTCTGTGTGACTCCGACCCCTCCTCGCTCTGTGTGACTCCGCCCCCTCCCCGCTCTGTGTGACTCCGCCCCCTCCTCCGTCTCTGTGTCTCCGCCCCCTCCTCACTCTGAGTGACTCCGCACCCTTCCTGCTCCGTGACTACGACCCCTCCCCGCTCTGTGTGACTCCGCCCTCTCCCCGCACTGTGTGACTCCGCCTCCTCCCTGCTCTGTGACTCCGCCCCCTGCCCGCGCTGTGTGACTCCGCCTCCTCCCTTGCTCTGTGACTCCGCCCCCTGCCCGCACTGTGTGACTCCGCCTCCTCCCTGCTCTGTGACTCCGCCCCCACCCCGCTCTGTGTGACTCCGCCTCCGCCCTGCTCTGTGCGACTCCGCCGACTCTTCGCTCTGTGTGACTCCGCCCCCTCCTCGCTGTGTGTGACTACGACCCCTCCTCGCTGTGTGACTCTGCCCCCTCCCCGCTCTGTGTGACCCCACCCCCTGCCCGCTCTGTACCACCTGGACCCCTGCCCGCTCACTGTGACCCCGCCCCCTGCCCACTCTCTGTGACCCCACCCCCTGCGGGCACAGTGAATCCAACCCCTCCCCACTCCGCGTGACTCCGACCCCTCCCCGCTCTATGTGACTCCGCCCCCACCTCGCTCCGTGTGACTCCGACCCCTTCCTGCTCTGTGTGACTCCGACCCCTCCCCGATCTGTGTGACTCCTACCCCTCCCCGCACTGTTTGACTCCGCCCCCTACTCGGTCTGTGAGACTCCGACCCCTCCCCGGTCTGTGTGACTCCGACCCCTCCCCGATCTGTGTGACCCCGCCCCCTCCCCGATCTGTGTGACTCCGACCCCTCCCCGATCTGTGTGACCCCGCCCCCTCCCCGATCTGTGTGACCCCGCCCCCTCCCCGATCTGTGTGACTCCGACCCCTCCTCGCTCTGTGTGACTCCGCCCCCTCCCCGCTCTGTGTGACTCCAACCCCTCCCCGCTCTGTGTAACCTCGCCCCCTGCCCGCTCTGTATCACCCCGACCCCTGCCCGCTCTGTGTTACCCCGACCCCTGCTCGCTCTGTGTGACCCCGCCCCCTGCTCGCGCTGTGTGACACCCACCCTCTGCCCGCGCTGTGTGACCCCACCCCCCGCGGTCTCATTGAATCCAACCCCTGCCCTTTCTGTGTATCCCCGCCCCTGCCCGCTCTGTGTCACCCCGCCCCCTGCCCGCTCTGTGTCACCCCGCCCCCTGCCCGCTCTGTGTCACACCGCCCCCTGCCCGCTCTGTGTCACCCCGCCCCCTGCCCGCTCTGTGTGACTCCGCCCCCTCCCCGCTCTGTGTGAACCCGCCCCCTCCTCGCACGGTGTGACTCCGCGTCCTCACCGCAAAGTGTGACTCCGCCCCCTCCCCGCTATGTGTGACTCCGCCACCCCCGCAATGTGTGACTCCGCCCCCTGCCCGCTCTGTGTGACCCCGCCCCCTGCGGCCTCATTGAATCCAACCCCTGCCCATTCTGTGTATTCCCGCCCCCTCCTCCCTCTGTGTCACCCCAACCCCTGCGCACACTGTGGCACCCCGCACCCTGCGCTCTCTGTATCACCCCGCCCCCTGCCCGATGCGTGTGATCCCGCCCCCTTCCTGCTCTGTGTCACCCCGCTCCCTGCCGGCTCTGTGTGACTCCAACCACTGCCCCTTCAGTGTATCCCCGCCTCCTGCCCGCTCTCTGTGACCCCGCCCCCTGCCCGCTCTGTGTCATCCTGCCTCCTGACCGCTCTGTGTGACCCCGCCCACTGCCCGCTCTGTGTGACCCCGCCCCCTGCCCTCTCTGTGTGACTACGCCCCCTCCTCGCTCTGTGTGACCCCGCCCCCTGTGCACTCTGTATCACCCCGTCCCTGCCCGTTCTGTGTGACCCCGCCCCCTGCCCGCTCTGTGTGACCCCGCCCCTTGCCAGTCTGTGTGACTCCGCCCCCTGCGGGCTCAGTGAATCCAATCCCTGCCCATTCTGAGTATCCCCGCCCCCTGCGTCCTCTGTGTCACCCTGCCGCCTTCCCGCTGCGTGTGACCCCGCCCCCAGCCCGCTCCGTGTGACTCTCCCTCTTCCCGCTCTGTGTGACTCCCCCTCTCCCCGCTGTGTGACTCCCCCTCCCTCCCCGCTCTGTGTGACTCCCCCTCTCCCCGCTCTTTGTGAGTCCCCCTCCCTCCCCGCTCTGTGTGACTCCCCCCACTCCCCGCTCTGTGTGACTCCCCCCACTCCCCGCTCTGTGTGACTCCGCCCCCTCCCCGCTCTGCGTGACTCCGCCTCTTCCCCGTTATGTGTGACTCCGCCCCCTCCCCGCTGTGTGACAGCGCCCCCTGCCCGCTATGTGTGACTCCGCCCCATCCCCGCTATGTGTGACGACGAACCCTCCCCGCTCTGTGTGACTCCGCCCCCTCCCCGCTCTGTGTGACTCCGCCCCCTCCCCGCTCTGTGTGACCCCGCCCCCTCCCCGCTCTGTGTGACTACGCCCCCTCCTCGCTCTGTGTGACTCCGCCCACTCCCCGCTCTCTGAGACCCCGCCCCTCCCCTGTCTCTGTGTATCCCAGCCCCCTGCCCGCTCTGTCACCCCGCCGACTGCCCGCTATGTGTCACCCCACCCCCTGCGCACTCTGTGTGACCCCGCCCCCTGGCCGCTCCATGTCAACCCGCCCCCTGCGCAATCTGTGGCACCCCGCAACCTGCCCGGTCCCTGTGATCCCGCCCCCTACCTGCTGCGTGTGATCCGGCCCCAGACCGCTCTGTGTGACTCCGCCCCGTCCCAGCTCTGTGTGACTCCGCCCCCTCACCTCTCGGTGTGACTCCGCCCCTTCCCCGCTCTGTGTGACTCCACCCCCTCCCCGCTCTGTGTGTCTCCGCCCCCTCAAAGCTCGGTGTGACTCCGACCCCTCACCGCTCGGTGTGACCCCGCACCCTCCCCGCTCTCTGTGACCCCGCCCCCTCCCCGCTCTGTGTGACCCCACCGCCTCCCCGCTCTCTGTGACCCCACCGCCTCCCCGCTCTCTGTGACCCCGCCCCTACCGGTTCCCTGTGACCCCGCCGCCTCCCCGCTCTCTGTGACTCCGCCCCCTTCCCGCTCTGTGTGACCCCGCCCCCTCCCCGCTCTCTGTAACCCCCTATCTTGAGCACTCTGTATCACCCCGCCCTCTGTGCGCTCTGTATGATCTGGCCCCCTGCCCGCTCTTTGTTATCCTGTCACCTGCGGGCTCTGTATCAACCGGCCCCCAGCCCGCTCTGTGTGACCCCGCCCCCTGCCCGCTCTGTGTGACCCCGCCCCCTTCCCGCTCTGTGTGACCCCGCGCCCTCCCCGCTCTCTGTAACCCCTCTCTTGAGCACTCTGTATCACCCCGCCCTCTGTGCGCTCTGTATGATCTGGCCCCCTGCCCGCTCTATGTGACCCCTCCCCCTGACCATTCTGTGTCTCCCCGCCCCCTGCGCGCTCTGTGCATCCAATCCCTGCCCATTCTGTGTCGCCCCGCCCACTGCCCGCTCTGTGTGACCCCGCCCCCAGCCCGGTCTGTGTGACCCCGCCCCCTGCACGCTCCGTGTGACCCCGCCTCCTGCCCGCTCTGTGTGACCCCCGCCCCTTGCCCATTCTGTGTGACTCCTCCAGCGGTACGCTCTGTGTGACCCCGCCTCCTGCCCGCTCCGTGTGACCCCGCCCCCTGCTCGCTCTGTGTGACCCCGCCTCCTGCCCGCTCTGTGTGACTCCGCCCCTTGCCCATTCTGTGTGACTCCTCCCTCGGTTCGCTCTGTGTGACCCCGCCTCCTGCCCGATCTGTGACCCCGCCTCCTGCCCCATGACGGCTCTGTGTGACTCCGCCCCCTGCCCGTCTGTGTGACTCCTCCACCTGCACGCTCTGTGGCACAGCGCCCCCTGCCCATTCTGTGTTTCACCGCCCCCTGCCCGCTCTGTGTGACCCCGCCCCCTGCCCGCTCCGTGTGACCCCGCCCCCTCCTCGCTCTCTGTGACCCCGCCCCATGACCGCTCTGTGTGACCCCGCCCCCTGCCCGCTCTGTGTGACTCCTCCACCTGCGCGCTCTGTGGCACAGCGCCCCCTGCCCACTCTGTGTATCACCACCATCTGCCCGCTCTGTGTGACCCTGCCCACTCAGTGTGACTCCTCCCCCTGCGGGCTCAGTGAATACAACCATGCCCATTCTGTGTATCCCCGCCCCCTGCCCGCTCTGTGTATCCCCGCCCCCTGCGCGCTCTGTGGCACCCCGACCGCTGCCCATTCAGTGTCACCCCGCCCGCTGCCCGCTCTGCGTGACACCGCCCCCCCTCGCTTTGTGTGACTCCTCCCCCTCCTCGCTCTGTGTGACCCCGCCCCCCTCGCACTGTGTGACTCCTCCCCCTCCTCGCTCTGTGTGACCCCGCCCCCCCTCGCACGGTGTGACTCCTCCCCCTCCTCGCTCTGTGTGACACCGCCCCCCCTCGCTCTGTGTGACTCCTCCCCCTCCCCGCTCTGTGTGACTCCGTCCCCTGCCCGCTCTGTGTGACTCCGCCCCCTGCCCGCTCTGTATCACCCCCCTCCCCGCTCTGTGTGACCCCGCTCATGCCCACGCTGTGTCACCCCGCCCCCTGCGCGTTTAACGTCTACCCCTAGATCGATCTATAAAAGCCCGCCCCCTGCCCGCTCTGTGTGACCCCCGCCCCCTGCTCGCTCTGTGTGACCGCGTCTCCTGCACGCTCTGTGTGACCCCGCCCCCTGCACGCTCTGTGTGACCCCGCCCCCTGCGCACTCAGTGTCAGTTGGAGGCAAGCGCGAGAGGAGTCGGGAGTTGAACAAGAGCAAAGGTGACGAGGGGAGGTCAGTGAGGTGGGAACGAGGTGATCCTGTGAGCACCATGAGTGCAGCGGGCAAGCATTTACTACTTTTATTGCTTATAGGTTTTAAGATCATATTTTGTGGCTCATTGTTTGTAAGGACTATATTCTGTAACAGGGAGGAGAAGGGAAGAAGGGCCCAAGAGTAATTGATATTATTTGATATTAAGTATCTTCCAAAAGGTTTAATTTAATTTAAAGGGGTAAGTCATGGCAGGAGAGCTCAAAGCCATGGTATGCTCCTCCTGCTCTATGTGGGAAGCTGGGCACGTTTCCAGTGCCCGGGACCAGCCTGTGTGTGGGAAGTGTCTCCAGCTGCAGCTCCTGGAAGCCGGGGTTTTGGAGCTGGAGCGGTGGCTGGGGACACATTGGAGCATCCGCGAGGTGGAGAGTATCGTGGATAGAACGTATAGAGAGGTGGTCACACCGCAGGCTAAGAGTCCACAGGCAGGAAGGGAATGGGTGACCTCCAGGCAAAGCAAGGGGACTAGGCAGGTAGTGCAGGAATCTCCTGTGGCTATTCCCCTGCAAAACCGATACACCGCTTTGGATACTGTTGGGGGGAATGGCCTCTCAGGAGAAAGCAGCAACAGACAAATTCATTGCACCCTGTTTGGCTCTGCTGCACAGGGCAGGAGTAAAATGTGTGGGAATGCAACAGTTATAGGGGATTCAATTGTAAGGGGAATAGAGAGGTGTTTCTGTGGCTGCAAACGAGACTCCAGGATGGTACGTTGCCTCCCTGGTGCTAGGGTCGAGGATGTCTCAGAGCGTCTAGAGGACATTCTGAAGGGGGAGGGTGAACAGCCAGTGGTCGTGGTGCACATTGGTACAAGTGACATTGGTGAAAAAAGGGATGAAAAGCAGAATATAGGGAGTTAGGAAGTAAGTTTAAAAAGTAGGACCTTAAAGGTAGTGATGTCAGGATTACTACCAGTGCTACGTGCTAGTCAGAGTAGAAATAGCAGGATATATCAGATGAATACGTGTCTGAAGAGATGGTGTGAAGGGGAGGGTTTCAGATTCCTGGGGCATTGGGACTGGTTTTGGGGGAGGTGGGACCAGTACAAAGCGGATGGGTTGTAACCTGGGCAGCACCAGAACTGATGTCCTCAGGGGAACATTTGCTAGAGTGGTTGGGGAGGATTTAAACTAAAATGGCAGGGGGATGGGAACCTATGCAAGGAGCCAGAGAAAGGGGAATCAGACAAGAACAAGAGACAGAAAGCAGAATAAGCAAAGTGATAGTCAGAGAAATCAAGGGCCAGAATCAAACAGGGCCACAGTGTAAAATAGTGGGAACGGGACAAGTAAAGTTAAAAAGACAAGCCTTAAGGCTTTGTGCCTTAACGCGAGGAGCATTCACAATAAAGTGGATGAATTAACCATGCAAATAGATATATACAGGAATGATATAGTCAGAATTACGGAGACATGGCTGCAGGGTGACCAGGGAAGGGAACTGACCATCCAGGGGTATTCAGTATTTAGGAAGGACAGACAAAAAGGAAAAGGTGGTGGAGTTGCATTGCTAGTTAAAGAGGAAATTAATGCAATAGTGAGGAAAGATATTAGCTCCAACGATGTGGAATCTGTATGGGTAGAGCTGAGAGACACTAAGGGGCAAAAACATTAGTGGGGATTGTATATAGACCCCCAAACGGCAGTGATGATGTTGGGAATGGCCTTAAACAGGAAATTAGAGATGCATGTAATGAAGAAACATCTGTAATTATGGTTCACTTTAATCTGCATATAGATTGGGCAAATCAAATTAGTAACAATACCATAGAGGAGGAATTCCTGGAGTGCATATGGGATGTTTTTCTGGACCAACGCTTTGAGGAACCAACGAGAGAACAGCCCATCCTTGACTGGGTACTGTGAAATGAGAAAGGAATAATTGGCAGTCTAGGTGTGTGAGGCCCCTTGGGGATGAGTGACCATAATATGATAGAATTCTTCATCAAGATGGAGAGTGACGTAGTGGATTCTGAGACTTGGGTCCTGAAACTTAATAAAGGAAACTACGATGGTATGAGGCACGAGTTGGCTATGATGGATTGGGAAATGTTACTTAAAGGGACGATGGTGGATACGCAATGGCAAACATTCAAAGAGCACATGGGTGTACTGCAACAATTGTTTATTCCTGTCTGGCGCAAAAGTAAAACAGGAAAGTTGGCCAAACCATGGCTTATGAGGGAAATTAGAGAGAGTATTAGATACAAGGAAGAGGCATGCAATTTGTCCAGAAAAAACAACAGATCTGAGGAATGGAAGCAGTTTAGAATTCAGCAAAGGAGGACCAAGGGATTGATTAAGAAGGGGAAAATAGAGCCCGAGGGTAAGCTTGCAGGGAACATAAAAGGTTCTATAGGTATGTGAAGAGAAAAAGATTGGTGAAGACAAATGTAGGTCCCTTACAGAAACAGGGGAATTTATAATGGGGAACAAAGAAATGGCTGTCCAACTAAATACCTACATGTGTTCTGTCTTCACAAAGGAGGACACAAATAACATCCCAGAAATGTTGGGGAATAAATGGTTTAGTGAGAAGGAGGAACTGAATGAAATCAGTATTAGTAGGGAAATGTTGTTGGGGAAATTGATGGGATTGAAGGCTGTTAAATCCCCGGGGCCTGATAAACTACATCCCAGAGTACTTAAGGAAGTAGCCCTAGAAATAGTGGATCATTGGTGGTCATCTTCCGAGATTCTATAGACTCTGGAACAGTTCCTACAGATTGGAGGGTAGCTAATGTAACCCGACTATTTAACAAGGGAGGCAGAGAGAAAACAAGGAATTATAGACCAGTCAGCCAGACATTGGTAGTGGGGAAAATTCTAGAGTCCATTATAAAAGATTTAATAGCTGAGCATGTCTAAAACCATGCCAAAATCGGACAGAGTCAGCGTAGATTAATGAACGGGAAATCATGCTTGACGCATCTACAGGAATTTTTGGAGGATGTCACAAGTAGAGTTGATGAGGGGGAGCCAGTGGATGTGGTTTATTTGGACTTTCAGAAAGCCTTCGACAAAGTCCCACATAAGAGACTGGGGTGTAAAATTAAAGCACGTGGGATTGAGGGTAGTGTATTGAGATGGATAGAAAACTGGTTGGCAGACAGGAAACAAAGAAAAGGAATAAATGGGTCTTTTTCCGAATGGCAGGCAGTGACTAGTGGGGTACCGCAGGGATCAGTCCTGGGACCCCAGTTATTTACAATATATATTCATGATTTAGATGAGGGAATTAAATGTAATATCTCCAGGTTTGCAGATGACACAAAGCTGGGTGGGAGGGTGAGCTGTGAGGAGGATGCAGAGATGCTTCAGTGTGATTTGGACAAGCTGAGTGAGTGGGTAAATGCATGGCAGATGCAGTATAATGTGGATAAATGTGAGGTTATCCATTTTGGTAGCAAAAACAGGAAGGCAGATTATTATCTGAATGGCTTTAAATTGAGAGAGGGGAATGTGCAACGAGACCTGGGCGTCCTTGTACACCAGTCGCTGAAGGTAAGCATGCAGGTGCAGCAGGCGGTAAAGAAGGCAAATGGTATGTTGGCCTTCAGAGCCAGAGGATTCGAGTACAGGAACAGGGATGTCTTGCTGCAATTGTACAGGGCCTTGGTGAGACCACACCTGGAATATTGTGTGCAGTTTTGGTTTCCTTATCTGAGGAAGGATGTACTTGCTATAGAGAGAGTGCAGCGATGGTTTACCCAACTGATTCCTGCGATGGCGGGACTGACATATGTTGATAGATTGCGTCGATTAGGATTATATTCGCTGGAGTTCAGAAGGAAGAGGGGGGATCTCATAGAAACTTATAAAATTTTAGCAGGACTAGACAGGGTAGATGCAGGAAGGATGTTCCCGATGGTGGGGGGTCCAGAACCAGGGGTCACAGTCTGAGGATATGGGGTAGACCATTTAGGACTGAGATGAGGAGAAATTCCTTCACCCAGAGAGTGGTGAGCCTGTGGAATTCATTACCACAGAAAGTAGTTGAGACCAAAACATTATATGTTTTCAATGAAGAGTTAGATATAGCTCTTGGGGTGAAAGGGATCAAAGGGTATGGGGAGAAAGCGGGAGCAGGCTATTGAGTTGGATGATCAGCTATGATCATAATGAATGGCGGAGCAGGCTCGAAGGGCCGAATGTCCTACTCCTGCTCCGAGTTTCTAAGTTTCTATGAAAGGGATAGCAGCATCGTGGATAGATAGGGAGAAACTGCCTCGTTGGGGGAAGGAGCGAGGATGAGAGGGACACAGATTTCAGTTAATCGGTAAAAGAAGCAGTTGTGTTTTCCTGCTCAATGTGGTCACTTCCTGGATAAACATCAGGACACCGAACATGCCTAAGGGATTGGTTACAGCACAAGTACGTAGGCTGGTGTATGAAGGAATTGAGAAGTTGGGAGCAGTATTACAAAGTTGGAGATCTTGTACACATGTCTGAGTTGGTAGCTTCCTCAGAATGAACTGTTCTGGACAGGAGAGAGACAGGCAAACTGTACTTCTGTCTCTCACCAACTGTCCATACGCAGAAGGTGTTTTGAATTCTTTGTGAAGTGTGTTGTGGTGTGTTTTCCCAAACCCTCAGTGTGTCTGATCCACTTTACTCATCACTCACAGCAAACTCACATTATGATCAACTCTGGTTAGTTTATTTACATTTAAAACCCGGAGCAGGAATGTTCACAATGTCAACCTCCACATTCACATCCACGCACAACCACACACACTCTAACACACCCGCACACCCATCCACTCCCACACACACTGGCGCACCGGCTCTCTCACACACACACCCATCCACACCCACACACACTGGCACACCGGCTCTCACACACACACACACACTCTCACAGACCCACACACACACACACACACACACACCCATCCACACCCGCACACACTCGCACACCGGCTCTCTCACACACACAAACACACACACCCACACACACACACACACCCACACACCCGCTCACACACACCCACACACACTCGCACACCCACTCACACACACCCACACACCCATCCACACTCAAACATTTTCTCACAAACGCACATACACACCTACTCACACACACATTCACACAAACACACTCACGCTCACACACACATAAAAACACCTCACATTCTCACATTCAAACACTCACACATACAAACACACACCCACACACACAGATGTATACAAATACATACACACACACACACACACAGACGTTTACACACACATACACACACACACTCACACATGTACACAAATGCACAGACACAGTAATGAAGGATAGAAAAAGGAAACTTTTACAACTATGGATAGTAACAGTACAAGAACCGTGGAGATTGAAATGAGTTCACATGATTTACAGAGTCCAAAATGAAAAAGTCCAAAAAGTATTTCTGATGTGGCTGAGTTTAATCCTGAGTCCAGTGAGAGCTTACTGCACGCAAATTGAATGCCTCGTTTCTGGCATGACAACTATGAAAACACTGTAAGGAGTTGCTTCTTTGGCTGAAAAAGCAGGTTGGGGATTATCTAAATTAGTGAAAGGTGCTAGAGAAATGCAGGACATCTGTCCTGTTACATGTCGCCAGATTCCTGCCTGGATTTATAACGGGGTTTTCCAATGTCAACCGTCACACTGTCATTCCCGCCTCCCACCAATGGTGGCGCTGGAGGAGGCACCTGCTGGGTGAAAAGGGGAACAGATGAATTCAGCTGACAGACGTGGCTTCGGGCAGTTAGGGATTGTGGGGAAGGGAGGAGCGGCTGGGGATCTGTGGACAATCCTGACACTCGTTCTGTGTCCCTGTCGCTCTTCAGGAACAATATTTCTCAATATCAGCTGCCTCGACGCAGGGGCAGTGCCCTTTTCTCACAGATGAAAGGGAAATGATCAGAACAAATGTAATCATTCCATCCGTTGGTTCTGATAAGGGCGCAGTTTTCATTACCTTTCCAATTATTCGGCTCACCCTGATACCATTCATTAAAACTGGGAAATGGGGAAATAAAAAACACTGATAAAAATCCGCCACATTCCTGCACAGAATCAACAAGATTCCTACAGCCCTGTACAAATCCCCAACTAATCCCACTGTCCCCTCTCTCCCCATAGTCCTGTATCAATCCCCAACTAATCCCACTGTCCCGCTCTCTCCCCATAGTCCTGTATCAATCCCCAACTAATCCCACTGCCCCGCTCTCTCCCCATAGCCCTGTATCAATCCCCAAACTAGTCTCACTGTCCCGCTCTCTCCCCATAGCCCTGTACAAATCCCAAACTAATCCCACTGTCCCGCTCTCTCCCCATAGCCCTGTACAAATCCCAAACTAATCCCACTGTCCCACTCTCTCCCCATAGCCCTGTACAAATCCCCAACTAATCCCACTGTCCCGCTCTCTCCCCATAGCCCTGTATCAATCCCCAAACTAATCCCACTGTCCCACTCTTTCCCCATAGCCCTGTATCAATCCCCAAACTAATCCCACTGTCCCGCTCTCTCCCCATAGCCCTGTATCAATCCCCAAACTAATCCCACTGTCCCACTCTTTCCCCATAGCCCTGTATCAATCCCCAACTAATCCCACTGTCCCGCTCTCTCCCCATAGCCCTGTATCAATCCCAAACTAATCCCAATGACCCGGCTCTTGCCTCATAGCCCTGTATCAATCCAAAACTAATCCCACTGTCCCACTCTCTCCCCATAGCCCTGTATCAATCCCCAACTAATCCCACTGTCCCACTCTCTCCCCATAGCCCTGTATCAATCCCAAACTAATCCCACTGTCGCACTCTCTGCCCATAGCCCTGTATCAATCCCAAACTAATCCCAATGACCCGGCTCTGGCCTCATAGCCCTGTATCAATCCAAAACTAATCCCACTGTCCCACTCTCTCCCCATAGCTCTGTATCAATCCCCAACTAATCCCACTGTCCCACTCTCTCCCCATAGCCCTGTATCAATCCCAAACTAATCCCACTGTCGCACTCTCTGCCCATAGCCCTGTATCAATCCCCAACTAATCCCACTGTCCCGCTCACTTCCCATAGCCCTGTACAAATACCCAACTAATCCCAATGTCCCGCTCTCTCCCCATAACCCTGTACAAATCGCCAACTAATCCCACTGTCTCGCTCTCTCCCCATAGCCCTGTATCAATCCCCAACTAATCCCACTGTCTCGCCTCTCTCCCCATAGCCCTGTATCAATCCCCAACTAATCCCACTGTCCCGCTCACTCCCCATAGCCCTGTACAAATACCCAACTAATCCCAATGTCCCGCTCTCTCCCCATAACCCTGTACAAATCGCCAACTAATCCCACTGTCTCGCTCTCTCCCCATAGCCCTGTATCAATCCCCAAACTAATCCCACTGTCCTGGCTCTCTACCCATAGCCCTGTATCAATCCCAAACTAATACCACTGTCCCACTCTCTCCCCATAAACCTGTACAAATCCCCAACTAATCCCACCGTCCCACTCTCTCCCCATAGCCCTGTATCAATCCCCAAACTAATCCCACTGTCCAGCTCTTTCCCCATAGCCCAGTATCAATCCCAAACTAATCCCACTCCCCATAGCCTAGTATCAATCCCAAACTAATCCCACTCCCCATAGCCCAGTATCAATCCCAAACTAATCCCACTGCCCCACTCTCCCCTTCACCCTGTACCAATCCCAAACTAATCCCACTCTCCGGCTCTCTCCCCATAGCCCTGTATCAATCCCAACTAACCCCAATGTCCCACTCTCACCCCATAGCCCTGTACAAATTCCAACCTAATCCCACTGCCCCACTGTCTCCCCATAGCCCAGTATCAATCCCAAACTCATCCTACTGTCCTGCTCTCTCTCCATGTGACACTGGGACTCACCTCACTGGGGTCCCATCCACCCATTTCCAGTTTCCTTCATTCTCCCGATCTGTTAGTCCGATCCAGTAATTCCCAGGATTGTTCTCGAAAGATTTCTTTATGAAATTCTGCAGCAGATACAATGATGGAATGTAATCAGTTAGTATGACTGCCTTAATTCACACGCGCACCCACACACACACACACACACACACACACACACACACACACATACTCTCTCTCTCACATACACATACACACACACACTCTCTCTCTCACACACTCTCTCTCTCTCTCACACACACACACACACACACACACACACACACTCTCTCTCTCACATACACATACACACACACACTCTCTCACACACTCTCTCTTTCACACACACACACACACTCTCTCTCTCTCACACTAACACACACACACAACTGATACACAAAATACCCCAAACCCTTTCTCAGGAAATTCTCCCTCATTCCCTCTGATTAAATATCAGGAAGACTGAAGCTGTTATTTTCCGTCTCTGTTCCAAACTCCATTCCTGAGTTACCGACTCCATCCTGGGAACTCTCTGAGTCTGAACCAGGCTGTTCACAACCCTGGGATCGTGTTTAACCTGGAGATGGGATTCCCACCTCATATCTACATCATCACCAAGACTGCCTCTTCCCAACTCCGTAACATCGCCCAGTACCACCCCGGTCTCAGCTCATCGACTGCTGAAACCCTCGTCCATGTAGTGTAGAGGGAGCTTTACTCTGTGTCTAACCCCGTGCTGTACCTGTCCTGGGAGTGTTTGATGGGCACGGTGTAGAGGGACCTTTACTCTGTATCTAACCCCGTGCTGTCCCTGTCCTGGGAGTGTTTGATGGGGACAGTGTAGAGGGAGATTTACTCTGTATCTAATCCTGTGCTGTACCTGTCCTGTGTGTGTTTGATGGGGACAGTGTAGAGGGAGATTTACTCTGTATCTAATCCTGTGCTGCACCTGTCCTGTGTGTGTTTGATGGGGACAGTGTAGAGGGAGATTTACTCTGTATCTAACCCTGTGCTGTCCCTGTCCTGGGAGTGTTTGTTGGCGCCGGTGTAGAGGGAGATTTACTCTGTATCTAACCCCGTGCTGTACCTGTCCTGGGAGTGTTTGATGGGGACAGTGTAGAGGGAGCTTTACTCTGTATCTAACCCCGTGCTGTACCTGTCCTGGGAGTGTTTGATGGGGGCAGGGTAGAGGGAGCTTTACTCTGTATCTAACCCTGTGCTGTACCTATCCTGGGAGTGTTTGATGGGACAGTGTAGAGGGAGCTTTACTCTGTATCTAACCCCGTCCTGTACCTGTACTGGGAGTGTTTGATGGGGACGGTGTAGAGGGATATTCTCTATCTATCTCAATCTGATAGATGCGTCTGTCATTCTCACCTGTTCCTGTTCTGTATTTATGATGATGAGGTGTGAATTTTCGGATTTACATTGTTGTTTTGCAGAGTCCCAGTTTACTGTATCCGTTGAGAATCTATAGCAATGTTGATTATGAATTTTCCAGCTGCTCGGACAGAGAGACTCTGCAGAATTATAAAGATGTAGTTCAGAGAAATACATGGGACATTAGGAATAGGAGAAGGCCATTCAGCCCCTCTCAAGCCTGTTACACCGGAACAGGAGGAGGCCATTCAGCCCCTCTCCAGCCTGTTACACAGGAACAGGAGGAGGCCATTCAGCCCCTCTCGAGCCTGTTAAACAGGAACAGGAGGAGGCCATTCAGCCCCTCTCGAGCATGTACACAGGAACAGGAGGAGGCCATTCAGCCCCTCTGGAGTATTTTACACCATGCTATTGGATCTGCTCTGTACCTTAACCCCCTTGATTCCGTGACCCTCCATCCCCAACAACAATCTCTCAATCTCAGTTTTGACGTTTCCCTTTGACCTCCGGCCCCCACAGTTTATTTCGGGGTTTGGGAGGGGGGAGAGTTCCTGATTTCCGCTCCCCTTTGTGTGAAGACGTGTTTCCTGATGTCCCCCCTGAACGTCCTGGCTCCAATTTTAACCTTCTTGCCCCTTGTTCCCGACTCCCCCTCCCCGGCTCCCCCACAACCCACCGGATCAGAGGAAATCGTTTCTCTCCATCCACCCAATCGAATCTCTTTATTGAGTTCAACGCCTCGGGTCCGGTGGCCGTTGTTTCGCCTGTAGGCCTCAGGCTTCGAGCTTGGATCACCCGCCTGCACCTTATCCAATCCCTTCAATCTGTCGGACAGACCCCCCCGATGGATTCATCCCCTCGCCTGTCCCAAACTCCGGGAGGCAGAGGTCGGTATAGTGCGGACTTCCCCCGCTTGGAGATTGAGGCCCTGACTGGTGGATGGGGAGGGTGGGGGTGGGGAGACAGGGGGTGGGGGTGGGTGTGGGGAGACAGGGGTGGGTGTGGGGGTGGGGAGACAGGGGGTGGGGAGACAGGGGGTGGGGAGACAGGGGGTGGGGAGACAGGGGGTGGGGAGACAGAGGGTGGGGGTGTGGAGACAGGGGGTGGGGTGGGGAAACAGGGGTGGGGGTGGGGAGCCAGTGGGTGGGGGTGGGGAGACAGGGAGTGGGGAGACAGGGGGGGGGGGGGTGGGGATTTAGGGGGTGGGGAGACAGGGGGTGGGGGTGGGTGTGGGGAGACAGGGGGTGGGGGTGGGGAGACAGGGGGTGGGGAGACAGGGGTGGGGGTGGGGGTGGGGAGACAGGAAGTGGGGGTGGGGAGACAGGGGGTGGGGAGACATGGGGTGGGTGTGGGGAGACAGGAGGTGGGGGTGGGCAGAGAGGGGGTGGGTGTGGGGGTGGGGAGACAGGGGGTGGGGAGACAGGGGGTGGGGAGACAGGGGGTGGGGAGCCAGGGGTGGGGGTGGGGAGACAGGGGGTGGGGAGACAGGGGTGGGGGTGGGGAGACAGGGGTGGGGAGACAGGGGGTGGGGGTGGGGAGACAAGGGGTGGGGGTGGGGAGACAGGGGGTGGGGGTGGGGAGACAGGGAGTGGGGAGACAGGGGTGGGGAGACAGGGGGTGGGGAGACAGGGGGTGGGGAGACAGGGGGTGGGGAGACAGGGGGTGGGGAGACAGGGGGTGGGGGTGGGTGTGGGGAGACAGGGGGTGGGGGTGGGGAGACAGGGGGTGGGGAGACAGGGGGTGGGGAGACAGGGGGGTGGGGAGACAGGGGGTGGGGAGACGGGGTGGGGGTGGTGGACGGGTGGGTGTGGGGAGACAGGGGGTGGGGGTGGGGAGACAGGGGGTAGGGGTGGGGAGACTGGGGTGGGGCTGGGGATTTAGGGGGTGGGGGCGATCCCAACGGGACAGAGCGTGGGTGGATGTGAGAGTGGGGGAGGGGGGTGGCGGCCGTCAGCACCAACTCACCCGAGCTGCTTCGGAGGATGGTGCCGAAGGATCTTCGGTCCCTGAGCATCTGTTCAAGGGTCTCGGACATATTCCGGATCTTTCCGTTCAGCCCCGTCATGTCCTTGTCCATCTGTCGGATTGAGAGAATCACAGGGTCACAGAACTCACAGGGTCACAGAACCACAGGGTCTGAACCGCACAGAAGGAGGCCATTTGGCCCATCATGTCTACACTGTCTCTCCGAATGAGCGTTAGTACCCACTGTCATCGCCCTGCCTTTTACCCCCTGTCCCCCTGCACATTATATCGGTTCAAATAACCATCCAATGCCCCCTTGAATGCCTCGATTGAACCTGCCTCCCCCACACGATCAGGCAGCACATCCCAGACCCGAACCACTCGGTGTGTGAAAACGTTTTCTCTCACATCGCGTTTGATTCTTTCGCAAATCGCTTAAAAATCCGTGTCCTCTGGGCCCAGTGAGAACAGCTTCTCCCCGTCTCCTCTGTCCAGCCCCCTCTTGATTCTGAACGTCTCCATCAAATCCCCTCTCAGCCTCCTTCTCTCCAAGGAGAACAGTCCCAACCTCTCCCGTCTCTCCTTGGAACTGAAGCTTCTCCTCTCCAGAACAATCCGTCTAAATCTCTCCTGCGCTCTCTCTCCAATGTGTTCACATCCTTCCTATAATGTGGCTCAGAGCTGTACACATTACTCCAGCTGAGGTCTAACCAGAGTCTTATATAAATTCAGCATAACCTCTCTGCTCTTGTGCTCAATGTCCCTGTTAATAAAGCCCAGGATACTATCTGCTTTGTCAACTGCTCCCACCACCTGTCCTGCCACCTTCAATGACTTATTCACAGATACACCCAGCTCCCTCTGCTCCTGCAACCCCCTTAAACATTCTAGCCTGTATATTACATCATTTCTACAGGTTCTTCTGACCTAAATCAATCACTTCACACTTCTCCGCATTAAACTTCGTCTGCCCGCTCCACCCACCTGTCTCGGTCACGACAGACCTGGAGTGACTGAGTGATGAAGGGAGTGGGATATATCAGAGTGTTACAGTGAGGGGTGTGGGATATATCAGAGTGTTACAGTGAGGGGTGTGGGATATATCAGAGTGTTACAGTGAGGGGTGTGGGATATATCAGAGTGTTACAGTGAGGGCTGTGGGATATATCAGACTGTTACAGTGAGGGGCGTGGGATATATCAGAGTGTTACAGTGAGGGGTGTGGGATATATCAGAGTGTTACAGTGAGAGGTGTGGGCTATATGAGTGTTAGAGTGAGGGGTGTGGGATATATCAGAGTGTTACAGTGAGGAGTGTAGTATATATCAGTGTGTTACAGTGAGGGGTGTGGGATATATCAGAGTGTTACAGTGAGGGGTGTAGGATATATCAGTGTGTTACAGTGAGGGGTGTGGGATATATCAGGGTGTTACAGTGAGGGGTGTGGGATATATCAGGGTGTTACAGTGAGGGGTGTGGGATATATCAGAGTGTTACAGTGAGGAGTGTGGGGTATATCAGAGTGTTACAGTGAGGGGTGTGGGGTATATCAGTGTGTTACAGTGAGGGGTGTGGGGTATATCAGAGTGTTACAGTGAGGGGTGTGGGATATATCAGAGTGTTACAGTGAGGGGTGTGGGATATATCAGAGTGTTACAGTGAGGGGTGTGGGGTATATTAGTGTGTTACAGTGAGGGGTGTGAGATACATCAGAGTTTTAGAGTGAGAGGTGTGGGATATATTAGAATATTTGGGAGAATGGTGTGGGACATAGCAGAGCGTGACACTGCGGAGAATCCGATATATAAATGTGCGTCAGTGAGGGGAATGGGACATATCACATTGTTATTGTCTGGGGTGTGTCTTATATCAGAGAGTTACAGTGTTACCCTGCTCTCTTGCCCACATGTCTGTCCTTGGCTTGCTGCATTGTTCCAGTGAAGCCCAACGCAAACTGGAGGAACAACACCTCATCTTCCGACTAGGCACCTTACAGCCTTCCGGACTGAATATTGAATTCAACAACTTTAGGTCGTGAGCTCCTCCCCTATCCCCACCCCCTTTCTGTTTCCCCCTTCCTTTTTTTTCCCAATAAATTATAAAGATTTTCCTTTTCCCACCTACTTCCATTATTTTTAAAACAAAAAAAAATTTTTTTTTAAATTTTTAAAAAAAATTTTTAAAAATCTTTTATGCTCTCCCCACCCCCACTAGAGCTGTACCTTGAGTGCCCTACCATCCATTCTTAATTAGCACATTCGTTTAGATAATATCACCAACTTTAACTTTAACACCTATGTGTTCTTTTGTACTATTGTTGTTGACGTCTTTTGATGATCTGCTTCTATCACTGCTTGTTTGTCCCTACAACCATACCCCCACTCCACTTCTCTCTCTCTCTCCGCCCCCCACACACACACCTTAAAGCAGCTTATATTTCAACTCTTTCTTGGACTCAAACTTAAGTTCTGTCGAAGGGTCATGAGGACTCAAAACATCAACTCTTTTCTTCTCCGCCAATGCTGCCAGACCTGCTGAGTTTTTCCAGGTAATTCTGTTTTTGTTTTTGTTACAGTGAGGGATGTGGGAGAGATCAGGGTGTTACAGTGAGGGGTGTGGGATATATCAGTGTTGCAGTGAGGGGTGTGGGACATATCAGAGTGTTAAGGTGAGGGGTGTGAGATATGTCAGAGTTTTAAAGTGACTGGTCTGAGATATATCTGAGTGTTAGAGTGAGGGGTGTGGGTTATATCAGAGTGGTACAGTGATGGGTGTGGGATATATCAGAGTGTTAGAGTGAGGTGTGTGTATTATATCAGAGTGGTACAGTGAAGGGTGTGGGATATATCAGAGTGTTACAGTGAGTGGTGTGGGATATATCAGTGTGTTACAGTGAGGTGTGTGTGTTATATCAGAGTGGTACAGTGAGGGGTGTGGGATATATCAGAGTGTTACAGTGAGTGGTGTGGGATATATCAGACTGTTACAGTGAGGGGTGTGGGATATATTCGTGTGTTATAGTGAGGGGAGTGGGATATATCAAGTGTTACAGTGAGGGGTGTGGGATATATGAAGTGTTACAGTGAGGGGTGTGGGATATATCAGATTGTTAGAGTGATGGGTGGGTGTTATATAAGCGTGGTACAGTGAGGGGTGTGGGATATATCAGAGTGTTACAGTGAGGGGTGTGGGATATATCAGAGTGTTACAGTGAGTGGTGTGGGATATATCAGAGTGTTACAGTGAGGGGTGTGTGATATATCAGAGTGTTACAGTGAGGGGTGTGGGATATATCAGAGTGTTACAGTGAGGGGTGTGGGATATATCAGACTGTTACAGTAAGGGGTGTGGGTTATATCAGAGTGTTACAGTGAGGGGTGTGGGATATATCAGAGTGTTACAGTGAGGGGTGTGGGATATATCAGACTGTTACAGTGAGGGGTGTGGGATATATCAGAGTGTTACAGTGAGGGGTGTGGGATATATCAGAGTGTTACAGTGAGGGGTGTGGGATATATCAGAGTGTTACGGTGAGGGGTGTGGGATATATCAGAGTGTTACAGTGAGGGGTGTGGGATATATCAGAGTGTTACAGTGAGGGGTGTGGGATATATCAGAGTGTTACAGTGAGGGGTGTGGGATATATCAGAGTGTTACAGTGAGGGGTGTGGGATATATCAGAGTGTTACAGTGAGGGGTGTGGGATATATCAGAGTGTTACAGTGAGGGGTGTGGGATATATCAGAGTGTTACAGTGAGGGGTGTGGGATATATCAGAGTGTTACAGTGAGGGGTGTGGGATATATCAGAGTGTTACAGTGAGGGGTGTGGGATATATCAGAGTGTTACAGTGAGGTGTGTGGGATGTATCAGGGTGTTACAGCGAGGTGTGTGGGATGTATCAGTGTGTTACGTGAGGGATGTGAGATATATCAGGGTGTTACAGTGATGGGTGCCTAATATATCAGAGGTGTTATAGTGAGTGGTGTGGTTTATATCAGAGTGTTAGTGCGAGAGGGTTTGAATGTTTGAATGAACTACCCTGCTGATTTAAACCTCGAGAGATGTTGCTGCTTCTCCATTTAAAGTCTGACCTCACAAACTGAGGGTTTGGGTAAACACACCACAGCCTATTTCCAACATGAAAACACCGCTGCTTCCGGACAGAGGGTGAGAAAATAAAGGATTTCAGATTTGCCTCCGTTCACTCTCTGTAACAGTTTGAGTGTGAGGTTCAGCTTCCTACCTTGGACCCTCAGCCCTATCGCAATAGCCAAACTGATGATTAAGACAATGAGGCAGGCGATGCCAAGATGTGTTGAAGTTATTGATCTTCTTCCTCCAGCTGTTTCCTGTCCAGTTTGACCTGGAATAGAGAAGTACAGATTGACCCATGTTGAGCAGCCTGTGGAACTGTACGGAACAGACAATGGTGACGTATCTACCTCCCTTATCGAGAGGAACAACAGCCACGTTACTCGTTTATATCCCTGGTTTCACATCCCAGCGCACCGTACAGGAGGGTTATCAAAGAGAATCGAACACCGAGTCACACAGGGAGATATTAGGGACAGGAAAGCAAAAGCTCATTCACAGAGATCGGTACAAGGGGCGTCTTAAAGGAGGGAAGAGAAACAGAGAAATTGAGGCAGAGAGAAAGAGAGAGAGAGTGAGAGAGAGAGAGAGATAGGCAGAGAGGTTCAGTGAAAGTTTTTTTGCAGTTTTAGGGCCCAGGAAGAAGGAGGGTTCGGGAAATAACCATAGGTACAGAGTAAAGCTCCCTCTACACCGTCCCCATCAAACATTCCCAGGACAGGTACAGCACGGGGTTAGATACAGAGTAAATCTCCCTCTACACTGTCCCCATCAAACACTCCCAGGACAGGTACAGCACGGGGTTAGATACAGAGTAAAGCTCCCTCTACACCGTCCCCAACAAACACTCCCAGGACAGGTACAGCACGGGGTTAGATACAGAGTAAATCTCCCTCTACACTGTCCCCATCAAACACTCCCAGGACAGGTACAGCACGGGGTTAGATACAGAGTAAAGCTCCCTCGACACCGTCCCCATCAAACATTCCCAGGACAGGTACAGCACGGGGTTAGATACAGAGTAAAGGTCCCTCTACACTGTCCCCATCAAACACTCCCAGGACAGGTACAGCACGGGGTTAGGTACAGAGTAAAGCTCCCTCGACACCGTCCCCATCAAACACTCCCAGGACAGGTACAGCACGGGGTTAGGTACAGAGTAAAGCTCCCTCTACACCGTCCCCTTCAAACACTCCCAGGACAGGTACAGCACGGTGTTAGATACAGAGTAAAGCTCCCTCGACACCGTCCCCATCAAACACTCCCAGGACAGGTATAGCACGGGGTTAGATACAGAGTAAAGCTCCGTGTACACTGTCCCCATCAAACACTCCCAGGACAGGGACAGCAAGGGGTTAGATACAGAGTAAATCTCCCTCTACACTGTCCCCATCAAACACTCCCAGGACAGGTAGAGCACGGGGTTAGATACAGAGTAAAGCTCCCTCTACACTGTCCCCATCAAACTCTCCCAGGACAGGTACAGCACGGGGTTAGATACAGAGTAAATCTCCCTCTACACCGTCCCCATCAAACACTCCCAGGACAGGTACAGCACGGGGTTAGATACAGAGTAAATCTCCCTCTACACCGTCCCCATCAAACACTCCCAGGACAGGTACAGCACGGGGTTAGATACAGAGTAAATCTCCCTTTGCACTGTCCCCATCAAACACTCCCAGGACAGGTACAGCACGGGGTTAGATACAGAGTAAATCTCCCTCTACACCGTCCCTATCAAACACTCCCAGGACAGGTACAGCACGAGGTTAGATACAGAGTAAAGCTCCCTCTGCACTGTCCCCATCAAACACTCCCAGGACAGGTACAGCACGGGGTTAGATACAGAGTAAAGCTTCCCCTGCACTGCCTTTATCAAACTCTCAATCTCCCTTTGTGTCTCTCTGTCTCTCCTTCTCTGTTTCTGTTTTTCCCTCTCTCTATATGCATATTTGTCTCCCTCACTCTCCGTGTCTTTCTCTCTCTCTCACTCACTCTTGTCATTCTCTCTCGTTCTTGCTCTATTTCTCACTCTGTTTCTCCATCTCCACCTCTCTTTCTCTCTCTCTATCTCGCTGTCCCTCTCCTTGCATCTCCGTCTCTCTCCCTCCATTCAACAGTTTAACCTACCTTTACTAGGGGCTGTCATGCTGTGTTTCATATTCATGTTGTCGGTGTCCTGCTCCATGGTTTGTGTCTGAGGGGTCTCTCTCCTCCGTTCCTGTCCTGTCTGCTTCTCTCTCTCTCTCTCTCTCTCTCAGATGTGTCTCAGTCTTTCCTCAGACTCAACGTCAGGGCGTAAACTTCCTCAAAACTGTTTCTGCCTCTTGATTTCATTTCACAATGACACTTCCCCTGATATCAGAATGAGAGGCTGGTTGTACTGACTCCAGGGGCAGCAGTCCCTCTCTCTCAATCTCTCTCACCATCTCTCTCTCTGTCTCCCTCTCTCTCAATCTCTCTCACCATCTCTCTCTCTGTCTCCCTCTCTCTCACCATCTCTCTCTCTGTCTCCCTCTCTCTCAATCTCTCTCACCATCTCTCTCTGTCTCTCTCTCTCTCAATCTCTCTCACCATCTCTCTCTGTGTCTCCCTCTCTCTCAATCTCTCTCACCATCTCTCTCTGTCTCCCTCTCTCTCAATCTCTCTCACCATCTCCATATCCCTCTCTCTCAATCTCTCACCATTTCTGTCTCTGTCTGTCCCTGTCAATCTCTCTCACCCTCTCTCCCTCTCTCTCAATCTCTCAAAGACCCCCTCACCGCCTCCCCCTCACTGACTCCCTCTCTCTCAGTCTCTCTCAATATCTCACTGTGTCTCTCGCTTTGCCTCTCCCTGTCTCTAGTTGAACACCTGACTGACTGATGTCAGTGATACGCCATCATCTGCATCATACTTTGGCATATCCCACATCTTAAACCGTTATACTGCACCTCCCTCAATCATCTAAGCCACTTTCAGTGATGGCATCAACATATGCCGTTCACTATCGATACTGCATTTCTGTGGCTCCCCTTTTACAGCCACAGGTTTGAGCCAACTCCAGCCCCTACTCTACCCACAGCCCTCCCCCTCCCATCTCCCCCACAAGTCACAGCCCCGGGAGATTCAATCACCCACAGATTTCTGGGCCCTGAGGCACGGTGTCTCGGAGGCAGGTGTGGGTGTTCCTCTCAGGTCTGGCAGGACATCATCCTTCATGGAATGGGAGAGCACATCAGCAGCTGTTCCTGGAAGCAGAGTATAGCTCGCGGGTTGTCTGAGCTGCAAGAGACTGATGTAGGATGCCACCTCTGAGACCCAGACTGTCTGTTGGCTGTCCCTGTCTAACGAGCAATCGCAGAGGTTAAGATGACTGAAGGCTTAGAATGTGCAGTGAGGAAAATTGGCATTTTTAGATCCATCAGAGTAGTTTGAATTTCAAAGTGACAGTATGATGTTTACACCTTGCCAGAGAAGCAAGGCCAAGCAGTGTGTTTATTGTTCCCAACAGATACTGATAATATTAGCACCATAAAGAGATTTCTATTATGAGAAAGGTAAAGTTCCAAAGACTTATGGGAACAATGGGATTTACATTAAAAGGGAGAAACATGTATAAAGGAGAACAATCTGTGTCAGAGAGAAAGGCATTGCAAGATCTCCCAGAAGTGTGAAAAGCTGCTGTCTACAGAAACTGAAGCTAGGAAAAGCCACTTTGGATTCGACTGTCCAGCATAATGTGGTGATTTGGCTGGAACTGTTTTAAAATCAAATTGAATTTTCCTGTTGCCTGAATGGAGGTGTAGCTGGAAGCTGGATTAATTAGAGGTTTTTTGGAGTTATTATAGCAGTAATTTGTCGAACTGTGTCAGTGCTTGTAATCTTTTTTGTTAATGAGAGTTTAATTTAGGTTTGTAAAGAATCTCCAGAGTCTTGGTGGACTTATTATTACTGAATTCAGGGCAGGCATCTCGAATTAAAATATAAATTGCAACACAGTTGTGACCACATGATCAGGATTCCCTCATGGATTTGATCCATCTGGCACACATCATCTGCTGTGTCATAACAGAGCGTTGGGAGTGGAATGGTTAAAGCAAAAGTACGTAGGCTGGTGTATGAAGGAATTGAGAAGTTGGGAGCAGTATTACAAAGTTGGAGATCTTGTGCACAAATCTGAGTTGGTAGCTTCCTCAGAATGAACTGTTCCGGACAGGAGAGAGACAGGCAAACTGTACTTCTGTCTCTCACCAACTGTCCATATGCAGAAGGTGTGTTGAATTCTTTGTGAAGTGTGTTGTGGTGTGTTTTCCCAAACCATCAGTGTGTCTGATCCACTTTACTAATCACTCACAGCAAACTCACATTATGATCAACTCTGGTTAGTTTATTTATATTTAAAACCCAGGGCAGGAATGTTCACAGTGTCACACTCACACAACCCACACACCACATATACACAACGCATACACTCACACACAGACACACACAACATATACACACACGTTCATACAAACACCCACACACACACTCACACGTGGACTCATACAGACACTCACACATTCACACAAGCAAGCACTCAAACACAAACACACAGACATACACACACAAACATATACATACAAAAATACATACACACACACACATACGCACACTCACACACACTCACACACAGAAACAGTAATGGAGGATAGACAAAGGAAACGTTTACAACTATGGATACTAACAGTACAAGAACCATGGAGATGAAAATGAGCTCACATGATTTCCAGAGTCTGAGAGGAAAAGAGCTAACTGCACGCAAATTGAATGCCTCGTTTCTAACATGACAACTATGAAAACATTGTAAGGAGTTCCTTCATTGGCTGCAAAAGTACATTGGGGATCTCCAGAGTTAGTGAAAGGTGCTAGAGAAATGCAGGGCTTCTGTCCTGTTACATTTCGTCGGATTCCTGCCTGATTTATAATGGGGTTTTCCAATGTCAACCGTCACGCTGTCATTCCCGTCTCCCACCACTGGGGGCGCTGCAGGAGGTTCCTCCTGGGAGAAAAGGGGAACAGATGAACTTTCACCTTTCGGATGTGGCGTCGGGCACTTGGGGATTGTGGGGAAGGGAGGAGGGGCTGGGGATCTGTGGACAATCCTGACACTCTCGTTCTGTGTCCCAGTCTCTCTTCAGGAACAATATTTCTCCATATCAGCTGCCCTGACGCAGGGCCGTGCCCTTTTCTCACAGATGAAAGGGAGGTGATCGGTACAACAGACATCATTCCAGCCATTTCTTCTGATGATGGCGCAGTTTTCATTACTATTTTCATTATTCGGTTCACCCTGTTCCCATCGAGTAAAACTAGGAAATTGGGAAATAAAAAATATTGATAAAAATCCGTCACATTCCTGCACAGAATCAACAAGATTCCTACAGCCCTGTAGAAATCCCCAACTAATCCCACTGTCCCCTCTCTCCCCATAGCCCTGACAAATCCCCAACTAATCCCACTATCCCGGCTCTCTCCCCATAGCCCTGTATCAATTCCAAAGTAATCCCTCTATCCCGGCTCTCTCCCCATAGCCCTGTACAAATCCCCAACTAATCCCACTGTTCCCCTCTCTCCCCATAGCCCTGTATCAATTCCAAACTAGTCCCACTGTCCTGGCTCTCTCCCCATAGCCCTGTATCAATCCCAAACTAATCCCACTGTCGCGGCTCTCTCCCCATAGCCCTGTATCAATCCCAAACTATTCCCATTATCCTGGCTCTCTCCCCATAGCCCTGTATCAATCCCAAACTAATCCCACTGTCCCACTCTCTCCCCATAGCCCTGTATCAATCCCAAACTAATCCCACTGTCGCGGCTCTCTCCCCATAGCCCTGTATCAATCCCAAACTATTCCCATTGTCCGAGCTCTCTCCCCATAGCCCTGTACAAATCCTCAAACTAATCCCACTGCCCCGGCTCTCTCCCCATAGCCCTGTACACATCCCAAACTAATCCTGCTGCCCTGCTCTCTCCCAATAGCCCTGTATGAATGCCAAACTAACGTCCAATCCCTCTACACCTCCATCCCCCACCAGGATGGTCTGAGGGCCCTTAGCTTCTTCCTCGAACAGAGGCCCGAACAATCCCCATCCACCACTACTCTCCTCCGTCTGGCTGAACTTGTTCTCACGTTGAACAATTTCTCCTTCAACTCCTCTCACTTTCTCCAAATAAAAGGTGTGGCTATGGGTACCCGCATGGGCCCCAGCTATGCCTGTCTCTTTATGGGGTTATGTGGAACATTCCTTGTTGCAGTCCTACTCCGGCCCCCTTCCACAAATTTTTCTCCGGTACATCGATAATTACTTCGGTGCCGCTTCATGCTCTCGTCGGGACTTGGAAAAATTTATTAATTTTGCTTCCAATCTCCACCCCTCCATCATTTTCACGTGGTCCATCTCTGACACTTCCCTTCCCTTCCTTGACCTCTCTGTCTCAATCTCTGGGGATAGACTGTCCACCAATATCCATTACAAACCCACCGACTCCCACAGCTACCTCGACTACAGCTCCTCACACCCCGCTTCCTGTAAGGACTCCATCCCATTGTCCCAGTTCCTTCGCCTCCGTCGCATCTGTTCCGATGATGCTACCTTCAAAAACGGTTCCTCTGACATGTCCTCCTTCTTCCTTAACCGAGGTTTTCCACCCACGGTCGTTGACAGGGCCCTCAACCGTGTCCGGCCCATCTCCCGCGCATCCGCCCTCACGCCTTCTCCTCCCTCCCAGAAACATGATAGGGTCCGCCTTGTCCTCACTTATCACCCCACCAGCCTCCGCATTCAAAGGATCATCCTCCGCCATTTCCGCCAACTCCAGCATGATGCCACCACCAAACACATCTTCCCTTCACCCCCCTTATCGGCATTCCGTAGGGATCGCTCCCTCCGGGACACCCTGGTCCACTCCTCCATCACCCCCTACTCCTCAACCCCCTCCTATGGCACCACCCCATGCCCACGCAAAAGATGTAACACCTGCCCCTTCACTTCCTCTCTCCTCACCATCCAAGGGCCCAAACATTCCTTTCAAGTGAAGCAGCATTTCACTTGCATTTCCCCCAACTTAGTCTACTGCATTCGTTGCTCCCAATGTGGTCTCCTCTACATTGGAGAGACCAAACGTAAACTGGGCGACCGCTTTGCAGAACACCTGCGGTCTGTCCGCAAGAATGATCCAAACCTCCCTGTCGCTTGCCATTTTAACACTCCACCCTGCTCTCTTGCCCACATGTCTGTCCTTGGCTTGCTGCATTGTTCCAGTGAAGCCCAACGCAAACTGGAGGAACAACACCTCATCTTCCGACTAGGCACCTTACAGCCTTCCGGTCTGAATATTGAGTTCAACAACTTTAGGTCGTGAGCTCCCTCCCCCATCCCCACCCCCTTTCTGTTTCCCCCTTTTTCCCCTTTTTTTCCCTATAAATTATATAGATTTTTCTTTTCCCACCTATTTCCATTATTTTTAAATATTTTAAAATCTTTTATACTCCCCCCACCCCCACTAGAGCTGTACCTTGAGTGCCCTACCATCCATTCTTAATTAGCACATTCGTTTAGATAATATCACCAACTTTAACTTTAACACCTATGTGTTCTTTTGTACCATTGTGACTGACATCTTTTGATGATTTGCTCCTATCACTGCTTGTTTGTCTACACAAGCACCTCTCTCTCTCTCTCTATCTCCGCCCGCCCCCCCCCCCCCCCCCCCCCCCCCCCAACACCTTAAACCAGCTTATATTTCAACTCTTTCCTGGACTCGAAATCAAGTTCTGTCGAAGGGTCATGAGGACTCGAAACGTCAACTCTTTTCTTCTCCGCCGATGCTGCCAGACCTGCTGAGTTTTTCCAGGTAATTCTGTTTTTGTTTTGTCTTTAGCCAAACTAATCCCACTGTCCTGCTCTCTCCCAATAGCCCTGTATCAATGCCAAACTAATCCCACTGTCCTGCTCTCTCCCCATAGCCCTGTTTCAATCTGCAAACTAATCCCACTGTCCCGGCTCTCTCCCCATAGCCCTGTATCAATGCCAAACTAATCCCACTGTCCTGCTCTCTCCCCATAGCCCTGTTTCAATCTGCAAAACTAATCCCACTGTCCCGGCTCTCTCCCCATAGCCCTGTACACATCCCAAACTAATCCTGCTGCCCTGCTCTCTCCCAATAGCCCTGTATGAATGCCAAACTAATCCCACTGTCCTGCTCTCTCCCAATAGCCCTGTATCAATGCCAAACTAATCCCACTGTCCTGCTCTCTCCCCATAGCCCTGTTTCAATCTGCAAACTAATCCCACTGTCCCGGCTCTCTCCCCATAGCCCTGTATCAATGCCAAACTAATCCCACTGTCCTGCTCTCTCCCCATAGCCCTGTTTCAATCTGCAAACTAATCCCACTGTCCCGGCTCTCTCCCCAAAGCCCTGTATCAATGCCAAACTAATCCCACTGTCCTGCTCTCTCCCCATAGCCCTGTTTCAATCTGCAAACTAATCCCACTGTCCCGGCTCTCTCCCCATAGCCCTGTACGCATCCCAAACTAATCCCATTGTCCCGCTCTCTCCCCATAGCCCTGTATCAATCCCCAAACTAATCCCACTGTCCCACTCTCTCCTCATAGCCCTGTATCAATCCCCAAAATAATCCCCCTGTCCCGCCCTCTCTCCATGCGACGCTGGGACTCACCTCACTGGGGTCCCATCCACCCATTTCCAGTTTCCTTCACTCTCTCGATCTGTTAGTCCGATCCAGTAGGTCCCAAGATTGTTCTCGATAGATTTCTTTGTGAAATTCTGTGGCAGATAGAATGATGGGGTGTGAACTGTTAAATTTATAGCCTTAATTCACACTGACACAAACACACACACACACACACACACACACGGACACACTCACTCACACACACACACACACACACGGACACACTCACACTCTCACACACACACACACACACACACACGGACACGCTCACTCACTCACACACACACACAGACACCCTCACTCACTCACTCATACACACACGGACACACTCTCACACACACACACACACACACACACACGGACACGCTCACTCACTCACACACACACACAGACACCCTCACTCACTCACACACACACGGACACACTCATTCACACACACACGGACACACTCATTCACACACACACAC